>JAANYP010009066.1:0-591534 GCA_020465985.1 Centrapalus pauciflorus | reverse complement strand
ACGTAATGTTGGAAGTTTACACGGATATATATGAAATTCTCCCTAGAATTAATGACTCTTAAACACGATGTTTATCAAATTCAAAACATATCATTTTCATTTGATAGATATCATGTTTAGGAGATGAAAATTAATGCTCTATTATATTGTTATAAAATGAAAGCATATTTTATCAATTTGATACATATTTTGTTTATGAATCTTTTTATAGTTTTATAGAAAAATAAAGCATCTTAGGTTTTTTTTAATTTAAAATTAGGGTTTATTATGAAAAAACCAACATGTTTTCACGTTTTTTTTTGTTTTCGTCTCTCCATGTTATTTTTTTTTCCATAAAAAACCTCAAGTTATTCTTTTCTTATTGGTTTAGTAAAATTTTGGACATTAGACCCCGGTTATAATTTGTGAACCAGGTTTTAAAAACTTGAAAAACCGGGTTCTAATGTCCAAATTTCACTAAACCAATAAGAAAAGAATAACTTGAGGTTTTTTATGGAAAAAAATAACATTGAGGGACGAAATCGCAAAAAACGTGAAAACATTTTGGTTTTTTTTTAAATTATAGTCCACATAAGCAAAGTAACACCCAACTACTTAATTGGAACACTTTTAAAAGTTTGACTACTAAATGTGCACAAAAAAAGTACACAACATAAATGTGTACAAACTTAAAAGTACATAGCTATTTGATGCCATTTTTCTTGAAAAACCCGTCCACGTAAGCATGGTGACCGGTTGGTGCCGGTTTCCAAGTCACCCAACTACCTAATTGAAACATTTTTGAAAGTTTGACTACCAAATGTGCACGAAAAAAAGTACACTACATAAATGAGTACAAACTCAAAAGTACACAACTATTTGATGCCATTTTCCCTTAAAAAAAATACACAAAATCATGCACTATTCTCTAAATGATAAGTTCTTATGAAACGTGAATTATTTTATTAACACTATTATTTCTATACACATTAAGAGTGACCAACCCCTCTCAAATTCATCATTTTGGACACCTCAATGTCACGTTAGTTTTTCTCTTACCACATTTTCATTAGAGTTAATTACAAAAATGGTCCCTATGGTTTGTTTTAAATTTTGGATTTGGTCCCTGAACTTTTAATTTTGCAGAAACGGTCCTTATTTTCATAGTTTGTTTGCAATTTTAGTCCCTCAACCTATTAACTTTTCTAATATGACCAAATTACCCTTATTTTGATGCAAACTATAGGGACCATTTCTACAATTAATTTTTTAACTCTTCTTTATTCTTAATTAAATAAATTATTTTTTAGTGTTATTTAAATTTAATAAACTATAAAAAATAGAAAAGAATTATTTAAATATTTATGTTGGTTCATAAATAATTTAGATATTTTTAGTCTTAATTAATTTTAATTTACTATAATCAAAGTGTAAACCAATCAAAATTTATAATCGAAAAAATCATTTATGTTTAGAAATTTTTTTTAAAAGGCTTCATAAATAAGAAATTTTTTCTCTATAAATATTTATATTGGTTCATACATTCATAAAAAAAATATTTATGTTGATCAAACCACAAAGACCATTTATGTAATTGACTCTACTTTATTTTCAGTGTTAATTAACTTTAATAAAATTATAAAAAAATATTTATGAGACAACAATTTAGTTAAAGTTAAAAATATTAAAGAACTTAAATAAATAAAAATTCAACGTTTAATTTGACCGAGTTAAAAAAAAACTTCCAAATTGCCTAAGGCAACTCAAATTTTTTTTATTTAACGTATCAATTATTTTATCGTTTTAATTTTAATTGACACCAAAAACGATTTAAAATTTTAGGTCCATACAACATTTTTGAGATTCATGATTAACAACTTTAATAATCAAACTTTGGTTTGTTCAGACCTTTACATAAAAATCGAGAAATATAAATAGGTTTTTAATCTTTTTTCGTCTTTCAATTTGACTTTTCATTTTAATCCGATTAAATCGACACCTTAAAAATTTAAACCATTTAGATTTATCACTTTACCATTATCACCTAGCTTTGATACAAATGTTAACGGATTATAAAATAGAATCTTTGGACGATTTTATTTAAGAACAAAGTAAAATATATATGACCAACAAACATATTTTTATTATAAATTTATGAACCAACATAAATAATTATAGAGTCAAATATTTTTATAATACTTTATATACGAAACCTCTAGAAAATAGTTTCTAAACATAAATGAATTTTTCGATTATAAATTTTGATTGGTTTACACTTTGGTTATAGTAAATTAAAACTAATTAAGACTAAAAATATCTAAATCATTTATGAACCAACATAAATAATTAAATAACTCTTTTATTTTTTATAGTTTATTAAATTTAAGTAACACCAAAAAATAATTTATTTAATTAAGAATAAAAAAGAGTTAAAAAATTAATTATAGAAATGGTCCCTATAGTTTGCACCAAAATAAGGATAATTTGGTCATATTAGAAAAGTTAATAGGTTGAGAGACCAAAATTGCAAACAAACTATGAAAATAAGGACCGTTTCTGCAAAATTGAAAGTTCAGGGACCAAATCCAAAATTTAAGACAAACCACAGGGACCATTTTTGTAATTAACTCTAAATAAAATTTCTATTTTTTTTACATTGAATATATTTAAAAAGTTTTATAATAAAAAATTATAAAACATTTCAATACCAATATTATTGCATTATTTTTACCTTTTAAATATATAGAACAATGCATAGTTAGCTAACATTAGGAATTAAATCGAAAAATTATTTAAATTATTTTAAAAGATTATTTTTATTTATAAGGGTTAAATTAAGTAGTACTTAATTATTTTTACTCGAATTTTAAAATAAATTAGATAACTAAGTAAAAAGAATTCTATATGAAAAATCAGGCGGGAAAACCTCTCATGCCACATGTCACTCTCTCATCCCTCTAAATTATATGTTTTAATTAAAAATTAAACATCAAAATATTAAAAAAATTTATCTAAAAAATTAATTTAGATTACTATTAGAATATTTAAAATATTTTTTTAATTGTATGGATTAAATATGAAAGTATTTGAATTAGATTTCATACTTTCCTAATAATGAATTAATAAAATTAGAAATCTAATTATAGAAAAAAGGCGGGAAATCAAATATTTAGAAGGATGAAAGGATGACACGTGGCGTTAGCGGTTTGTTTTATTAAGATATATAGATATATAACTTTTTTGTTTTTCTGTAATAACTTTTAATATATTTTATTTTATAAAAATTCAAAAATATCATTATGATCACATTATTTTTATATACATTTCGATATAAAGTTTATTACTGTCGAAACTATCTTCATTAAGCTATGTAGCTGTCGTAGTTTATATTTTATATAAAATAATAACTGTTTGTTTTTTATGTTATAACCTTGATAGTATATTTTATAAAAATTGACATATATCATTATGGTCGTATTATTTTCATCTACATTCAAATATAATATCTTTTTAGTCCGAACAATTTTTAAAATGACAAAAATTTATTGTTTCGTTAGGTTCCCACTGTAACGAACGTGTGATTATTTTGATCTTATGCATTTTGATTATTTTGATCGTTAAGGATTTCTGCTAGTAGATCGTTACGTTTATGGGGTTGAACCTCATTAGCCTGTGAACTAGTCCAGATCGACTGACGGCCAATCGATGTTGTAGAAAACATAATAATATCGATATTCGATAAATAAAAAGGTGAGGGTCAAAATGATCACCATTATCAGAGAAAAATCTTAAACAAACTGGTATCAATTAAACATATTAATTAAAATAAATGATAATGCAGTTGAATTAATTAGCTTGTAGTCTAGTTAGAGTATGTAATGTGTCTATATACAGTATAAATATGCAAGTTAAACAACATAATAAATTCTACCTGCATGCAATTAATTATTTATGATAATAAGGACTTGAAAGAAATAATAAATTACAAATAAATATGACACTTATGATGATATATAACCATCAGGGCTTGCCCTGGTGGCCATCAAGTTTTCATAAAGAACTTACGGAGGGTTGTTACCCAGGTTCGTTCCTCACTTGAGGTGGATTTTGGGGTTTTTCCCTTCAGGTGAATAAATCTAACTATGGAGATTTTAATCTAACTAGGAGATTGTGGTGGGGGTCGAACCCGCTTGGGTCTAGGCGGCACCACACCAGCCGTTCAAAAAAAAAACTAATGATGATATATATTTCAATCTCAAGGCCTGGCCAGGCCAGATCGATACATGCATATATATATATATATATATATATATATATATATAGATTTGGGTTCAAATGAGTACCACTAGTTTTGCGGAGTACCGGAGGTACCTCGCTTAAAATCATTTTTTTTTAAATTTTTTTCATAATCATGTTTAAATTAATAATATAAGACTACTTGCAAAAAATCACACCTAAACACACACTAGAACTATGTGAAACGTGTGTGTTCACATGAACTGTACTGTTGTGAACGTGTGTTCACAACTAAGCATGTTCACATGAATGTTTTCACGTTCACATGACTTTTAAGATGATAGAAAGTATAAATGTATATAATTTTTTACAAATAGCTTTATATTTTTTGTATCTAAATGAATATGAAAAAAAATTAAAAAAAAAAAACTTTTTCTCGGAGCAAGTTCACATCTGAAACCCGTGTATTCACAGGTACTCACGGTACTCTGCATTTTTTAGGTACTCATACGAACCATATATATATATATATATATATATATATATATATATATATATATATATATATATATATATATATATATATATATATATATATATATATATATATATATATCTTAACATCGATAGTCGATCATCCCGATCGAGATTTATAATTTTTGCATGTGCTCAAAATCAAAATCAAATTTAAATTTGGCAACAACTGGTGGCCGGACGGACTGGTGGCCGTTGTATATTATTGCATTTGGGGACCTCGATTTCGTGTGGTTTTGAGTGACTCAAATTTTAACACATTCAATCAAGACGTGTAGGTTTCTATTAAAATTAATCCTTCAATTAAATAAATCGAAGATAGCAATTAATAGCTGCAACTATCATGAAAAATATGCATGGCTTAACAGGCAGGCTACACGATCGAAGTCATCAATATATACAAGTACTTAGCAGGTTAATTAATTAGACCATTAGAAATATGTGTGTGTAAGGGGTTCAATGGAAAACCAACATGCATTGAAAACCTTGGAAAACCTCCATGCACCACCACAAATGCATCACAATTCCCGCGTAATGCATCAAATTCCCCGCGTGATGCATCAAATTCTCGTGTGATGCATCGACTTCTGTGTGATGCATCACCTGATCTAATGGCTATAAAGTGGTTCCCGGATTTTCCGATGCATATAGGTTTTCCATTGAACACACACACACACACACACACACACACACACACACACACACACACACACACATATATATATATATATAGCATCATTGCATAAACTAATTTTTGTGCAGAACTGTAGAACAATATATTCCATGTTGAATATTCAAATTTATAATGTTTATTCGATGTTGAAAATATAAAATTCAGGGAATTCAATGTAGAATATACAGATTAGTGCATGAATTATATCTTTTAACGGATGACAAATGAAAGTTTTTACTTATTTGTTTATTAGTATTTATATAGATTAGTGCATGAATTCTAAGTAACGGGATCAATGTATTAATAGAGAGGATTATTGATATGTAAATAAAAAAACAAAAGCATAATCAGAAGAGATGGTTATTAATTATTTTATATTTTCTTATAAAAAATTGTTATTGTTGATAATTTAATAAATAAAACTTTAATGTGATAAATCGACTAAGATAGGTGGGTGACTTTATAGAGAGAGATCAATGTACTAATTAGAGCTATTAATTATATGAATTCTTTTAAAAATGAAATTGGAAGACATAATTATGTTTTATTTTATAGTTTTTCTAAACGCTAAAAAAAGAAGTAGTTTATTTAATATGGTAAATATTAGAATTTTTAATTACTTTTGTAAGTTAGGTAAATAATTTTTTTTAACTTGATTAGAAATGTTAATATTGTTTTTAAAATCATGCATGAATTATTTATTAGGAGAGAGATCAATATATTGATTAGAGGTTTTAATTAATATGAAAACACAAAAATATGAAAATAATTTGAAGAGATACATAATGATGTTTTAAATATAAAAAAACTAGTTATTAAAACAGATAATTATGGTAAGGAAATAAGCAGGAAAATGATATTGAAATGCCACAAGGAAGCGACATGTGGCATGAATATATATATATATATATATATATATATATATATATATATATATATATATATATATATATATATATATGATATGGATCACAGGAGAAGGAATTTTACCGTGAGAAATGGTGAGAAGGAGGGTTTTGCATTGATATTGAATTAACAAACTATTGATTCATGATTATTGATTCATTATCAATACTTTTGAACCAAATATATAGATTTGAATCATCATTTATGGGCTAAAAATGATGATTCAGTAATAATGCATTTTTCTGCGGTCATGATGCACCAAAAATTTTATCCATGTTTTTTTGTGATCCGGGTTCGATATAATCAAATACATTTGATTCAACAATGTCTAAAATGAATCAATAATCATGAATCAATAGTTTGTTGATTCAATATCAATGCAAAAACATCCTTCTCACCATTTCTCACTATAACATTTCTTCTCACGTGATCCAGAATCTATATATATATCTGTGTGTGTGTGTGTGTGTTGTGTGTGGTTTTGAATATATGGTTTATAGTGTTACTTCGACATTCAATATTTTGTTATCGTAGATTTAATTTAAATCTGGGTAAGTTTTTTTCAAAAAAATATAACGCGTAAATATTTTTGAAAAAATATATCATGATCATTCCTATCGATCTATATACATATAAATATTAATGTCAAATCTGATGAATATAATGGTAATTACATTTATTTAAATATTTAATGTTAAATACATATATGTTGTTGAATATATGATATATATGACATACAATAGGATTCACATAAGTGCAATGTTGGATATATTATATCTAGTGTTATTTCAACATTAAATATTCTCAATATGATATATTGAATATTTATCTGGGTAACTTTCTTTTTACAAAAAAATAAATACGTACAGTTTTTTCAAAAAATAATATTGTAATCGGTCTCGATTTAAAGTGTATAAAATTCTTGTTTTTATGGTTTAAGTTTTGTGATCTAAAACTTAATCATATTAATGTTATTTTAATTTTAAACATTATGATTTTTTTTGCTAATGTCATTTTTTTGTTATTGTCATCTTTACCAATTTAACCATTGTATGAATTAATAAATTGCTAATACCAAAAAATATTTTCACTAATTTCACAATTGATCTATTTAATCAAGGCCATTATATTAATCTAATCTATGAACGAGCTTGGTTCTACAATTTTATACTAAATTTGGATTCTGCAATCCTCCTATAATATTTATATATGTGTGTGTGTTGATTTGGTCCAAAACTATTAGTGATTTAATGTGTTTTTTTTATTATTTAAAAAAATGGTTAAACTACATACCAAACCATATAACCACAAACCGACATTTTTTGTGGTTAGATGTTCAACTTTAAACCTCTTTGAAAAGCCTTTTTTCTACTGCTAAAATAGTGTCATTTTTTGTATTTGATTTGATGCGAGAGTGGTACTTCCCCTTCCAGGGGACAACAGAGCGATGATGGCTAAGCCCTCGATCAATAATGGATTCAAGAATATTTTTTATAGGGGTCAAAATTTAACAACATTATGAGAGTTTGAATGTTTGCTATCTTTTAACATTCTTAGACCTCGAAAATTGAAGTGTTCAAGTTGATTAAATAATAAAGCAAATAATTAGAAGCTATAATGTCATTAGTCCTTATAAATCAAAACAAATTACATTTTACAAATGTTTTCTATGCTTTTAATATTTTGAAGATGCATTATTACATCATCGTATAAAAATATTGACAAGTAACTCTTTTTTAGTATGAAAATGCAACAGTCATTCAAAAAATCATCAATATTTGAATTGCCCAAATCCAATTTCGTAAGTTTCATTGCAATACTTATGTTAGTAAATCAAAATTTCAAGACAAAACTAATCATAATGTAACTTAATATTAAACTTAAACAACTAACAAAGTAACAATACAATTTTCTATATTTCTATTTCTATCATATATATAATATATTCATATTAAATAATTAAATTAATAATAAACAACTAACAATATAAATTCTAAACATCAAATTTATAAAATGAAACCTAAGAGGAGGAAACATTTATCCTAATGTTTAAGTTCTCGTTTCAAAGATAACAGGAATATCAGGTTAAACTTTAAAAACTATTAGGGTTTGAAAAATTTTCAACCATATGCATAATATATAAAATAAAATTTCATCGGGTTGTTTGATCATAATTCTTTGTGGGTGAATCCGTCCATGCCTGATCACTTAGGATGAGTTATGTGGGTCACCTTGAAAGAGAGAACTCACATTGCTTTGCCCGATCCAAGACGACAACATAATGGTTTAGATGATCTTTTGAAAATTGCATACTCAATCCGTATAACAAACACCTCTAGAATCCTAGCTTTTGATTTTTTTTATAATTTAGCTTGAAGTGAGTAAAAAAATCAATTTAAAGAAAAACATTTTTGAGATTTTTTTTTGAAAATATAAGTGAGTAAAAAAATAAATAAATTATCATCTAAAAAAGAAGAAGATGATGACCAATTTTGGATAAAAAATTTGAATAAAAAATGGTTAAGTTGAAAACCATGTTTTAATTACGTTTAAAATTGAAAATACTATATTTTAGTAATAAAATTAAAACTACGTACCATTATTTGGGAAATAAATATACAAAATACAAGGGTTTAGTTAAAAACTCCTAGTCTCCTGCCTCTAGTAATCAAAAGTGAAAACTACGTGTCTGCGATTTATTAGAATGAAAAAAGAGAAGGTTGTTTTAGAAATATTTTGTTGAGAGATTGAGCTTATCATTCTTGTAATTTGATCTAAAAATAATTGAATGTCTTCGTTCATTTTTATTCTTTTGATTTGACATGAGAATTGTATTTTTTTTTTTTTTTTTTGTTGAGTAGACTTGAAAAGTTGAATAACATAATAATATCATTGTTTCGATTTCATATTAAGGTGTTTAATACCAAACATTAATGTTTAGCCGTATGATAGGTATGTTTGATGGAAATTTGGTGCAACTGCCAAGTGGTACATTACCAATTCTCTCTCTCACACACACAAATAAAACAAACATAGAATGTACAAGACGCTGATCCTATGACACAAACTAAAACCAACTCTCGTGACTAAACAAAATTATATAAAGTTGGTTGAGTTTAGTTAACAAAAAATAATCATTTCATTTTAGTTTTCAATTTATAGTTTTTAAGAAAAAACAAAGGGTTTTTTACAAAACATGAAAACTTGTTTAGATAACAAAATTTTTAGTTTTACGAAAAATGAGATAGCTAATATAAAAGTAAGTTATATAATATAAAAATATGATAGGTGATTGAAAAATAATAGAAAGATCAAGAGTCGTATAGAAAGTAAATATATGATATATGATAGAAAAGTAAAAGAATATATAAAAGATAGTATTTTAAAAGGTGAAATGAAAATTTAAGAAATATTTGTTAGATAAACAAGTTTTCATTTTTCTTGAAAAGTAAAATGGAAGTTTTAGAAATTTTATCAAACTAAACACAAACACTCTCGCACCTCCTCAACCTATCTGTCCAACAACTATTTCTAGCGAAAGACCAATAATGGGTTGTTCGAAGGCAGTTTCAATTCTCTCTCTCTCTCTCTCTATATATATATATATATATATATATATATATATATATATATATATATATATATATATATAGGGTTCAATGAAAAACCACCATGCACCTGAAAACTTGTGAAAACCGCACTGCACCACCACAAATGCATCAAATTCCCCGCGTGATGCATCAAAATCCCACGTGATGCATCAAATTTCCCGCGTGATGCATCAAAATCCCGCGTGATGCATCATCTTATTTACGATCATGCCACCGCATTTTTCATGAAATGCATTAAATCGGACGGTATGCGTATGTTTCCATAGTTTTCAGGTGCATAGTGGTTTTCCATTGAACCCACCCCTATATATATATATATATATATATATATATATATATATATATATATATATATATAATGAGTATTTAGTAAGCAACGTTTATATATAAGGCACCGTGAGCACCTATCAAAATTTAACAAATCAACATCACTAAAAGCTTGTGCATGTTACAAATGACTTATTTTCATGATTTGAAGCCAATGAACACAATGAAATTTTTTTATGATTGATTTATTGAACACAATGATGTTTTTACATATAAAAGCTTGAGAATGTAACAAAACCAATGAAAACTTATTTCTATTGGTTTAAAACATGTATATATAAAAAAATGTGTGGATAAAAGCTTATTTCTTCAATTGGTGCTATCCCTATATGTGTGTGTGTGTGTGTGTGTAAATGAGATAAAATAAGAAATCAAATATTTGTGAGAAGTGTGAAAACTATTGAATCAAAGAACAAATATATTGACTCAATTCGTTATTTCATGATTCAACAAAAATATTGTATCATAACGGAACCCAGCTGAAAATATTATAAAAAATGATGGGATCCAAAATTTTGTAGTTAAAATTGATTCTTTTAATTCTCACAAAAATTTAGGGCATGTTTATTTGACAAAAATTTTGCAATCAAAACATGTTTAACATGGTTGAAAATGTTTTTTGTTTTCATTGCAACCATCACACACGCTCCCTACAAAACCCTCTATCTTTCATTTGAAAACGAAAACGCAGTCCGAAAACATAAAATGGAGTCTTTAATAGGTAGTTATAAATCGAAAGTGATAACTGAAAATTAAAAACTAAAAACATCTACAAACAGTGGAACTAGACATGTTTTCTGGAAACCATTGTTTTCGATCAAAATATGTTAAGTAAACATGCCTTTAACTTCTCAAAGGAACAATCTTCTCTCACTCTCACACACACACACACACACACACACACTCTCTCTCTCTCTCTCTCTCTCTACACACGCACAGATATATATATATATATATATATATATATATATATATATATATATAAACCAGATAAATATTATTTACCATGTGTAGAATTAGATGTAAGAACTATGAAGAAAAAGATGAATACAAGCTTAATAGGTGAACATCATTCAGTTTGGTAGTTTGCACCTATACAATTACAGTAAAAATACAAAATTAGAGGAAAAATGTAAGAGTCGGTTAGATGTCACCATCGTGAAATAATTTCTTAACCAATGTACACTTAAAATGAATCCTTTTATTAACCATTGAAGTATATACATATATATGCTTCGAATACACGTCGTATATGTAAACTTCATGACAAATGAACCTGCAGTTAAAGATGATTTATGATGGTTATAGCTTGAATTCAATGCTAAGCAAACTTTGTAGCCAAAGAGTCGGTTTCCTTAAGGATTTTCAGTATCTCTTTTGCCACAATATTGCTCGTAACAACTGTTAAATGTATCTCATCTTTGTCGTTTGTTACCAACATTATTAGTAAGTAGGTTAGAAACCCATATATTATACAAATAATTTCAGAATGTTTTTAATGATATAAATGTATGAATAATATCACGTGTTTATTTTATAATATGTAAAGAAAACAAAAGATAAAAAGTTAGTTATAGATCATGAAATTTAAAAATATTTTATTTTATACACATTTCAATCACATAACAGAGTTACATGCTATGCGATAATAAATGTATAATATTTACCATTATTTTTAATAATTGTTACAAACCAACAAGGGTTTTCTTGAAAACACATTTTATAAGCAAAACATGTTTAACATGGTTGAAAAGGTTTTTTTTGTTTTCATTCAACCATCACACACGCTCCCTACAAAACCCACTCTCTTTCATTTGAAAAAGAAAACGCATTCTGAAAACATAAAAATGGAGTCTTTAATAGGTAGTTATAAATCGAAAGTGAAAACAAAAAATTAAAAACTAAAAACATCTCAAAACAATGGAACTGGACATGTTTTTTAGAAACCATTGTTTTCGATGAAAATATGTTTAGTAAACATGCATTTAACTTCTCAAAGGAACCATCTTCTCTCACTCACACTCACACACACACACACACACACACACACACACACACACACACACATATATATATATATATATATATATATATATATACCAGATAAATATTATTTACCATGTGTAGAATTAGATGTAAGAACTATGAAGAAAAAAAATGAATACAAGCTTAATAGGTGAACGTCATTCGGTTTGGTAGTTTGCATCCATACAATTACAATAAAAGTACAAAAATAGAGGGAAAATGTAAGAGTCGGTTAGATGTCACCATCGTGAAATAGTTTCTTAACTAATGTACACTTAAAATGAATCCTTTTATTAACTGTTGAAGTATATACATATATATGCTTCGAATACACGTATATGTAAACTTCATGACAAATGAACCTGCAGTTAAAGATGATTTATGATGGTTATAGCTTGAATTCAATGCTAAGCAAACTTTGTAGCCAAAGAGTCGGTTTCCTTAAGGATTTTCAGTATCTCTTTTGCCACAATATTGTTCGTCACAACTGTTAAATGTATCTTATCTTTGTCGTTTGTTACCAACATTATTAGTAAGTAGGTTAGAAACCCATATATTATACAAATAATTTCAGAATGTTTTTAATAATATAAATGTATGAATAATATCACGTGTTTGTTTTATAATATGTAAAGAAAATAAAAGAAAAAAAGTTAGTTATAGATCATGAAATTTAAAATATTTTATTTTATACACATTTCAATCACATAACAGAGTTACATGCTATGCGATAACATATGTATAATATATGTATAATATTTACCATTATTTTTAATAACCGTTACGAACCAACTTATAAATAAATGATAAACTTAAAAAATTATCATTGAATAATTAAATATCTTTGTATAATAAAATTATAGTATTAATAAAAATATTATAAGCATTTAAATTCAATGACAATTTAATATATTATTGATGATATGATAATAAAGTATAATAGCATTCAGAAATACAAAAATAAAAATAAATAAATCTGATATAATTTCAAATCAAATTTCCAAAATGAAAATAATCAGCAATTTTTTAATTACAATTAATACTTAAATTATACATGAAAATAGATAAAATATTATTTTAGAGAAGTACAAAAATAACAAATGTCAATACCTCATGATGACAAGTGGTATTACAAGGAGAGGGTGACAAATGAACAAATAAGATATTCATTTATTGGGTGGGTTCAATGGAGAACTTATATACATCGAAGAACTTTGAAAAATCTCTATGCACCACCACAAATGCATCACAATTCTCGCGTGATGCATCATTTCTTCCACGTGATGCATCAAATTCTCGCGTGATGCATCAACTTCCACGTGATGCATTACAATTTTCTAGCGATGCATTGTGGTTTTCCAATGTTCTTCGATGCATAGAGGTTCTCCATTGAACTCACCCATTTATTTATTAGTATTTATAAATAGATATTATGTAGATAGATAAATTAATCAGTGCATATTGTTAAGTGTTGTTACACACAAATAATTAATTTTAAGGCGCAAGTATGGATGGATTAAGCATGAGTACTCGCATAAAGCAGGTATTCCAATCATCTTGCTTCTTGAGTGAGACACAAAGATTAATAACCTAAAATTAATCCCCGTCTCTCGGCCCTATTTTACACAAGCATTTGCATATTTTTGGCATGGTTCATTTGTGTGACCCTTGACACTGGTTTCCTAACTAGGAATCGAAAAGGTTTAAGGGCAACTGACAATACTATAGAAAATGCCTTTTAACTCCCTTAACAAACCAAGGTTGACCAAAAAATTACCAAAAACCATGGTTAGAAGTGTCTTGTGTTTTTTTTTAGCAACAAAGACCCCTTTTTTTTTTTTTTTTTACGAAAGAACTGGGATACTATCCTTTTATTAAATGCTTTCTACACACACGTGATGCATGAGTTTTTAAAGAACATAAGACACCAATTTTCTTAACAACAATCATAGTTTTTTCTACATTCAATCAACACAGAGTAGCTCAAATCATTCAATGTCCAATTGTGACATATATCTACCAACTATAGACTCCGAATGCTTATAAACAACTGGAGTTATTTAGTATACTCATTAATTTCTAACGGTTTCTTCACCTACATTCTTCATTCTCACCATTCTCATTAACTCTTTCTTCTCCATTAATATACTACATGAGTTTTTTTCAATTTTTTTCTCATAAATGTCATAACTTATATTAAATTTGAAGTTTGTCAAGATAAACAAAAAACTTATTAAAGGTATTATATATACGGTTAAGTGTCATTTTAACCATGCAACTTCCAGATTTATCCCATTTAACCACTAAAATATTTTTTTATCGTGATTTAACCACTAAACTTTTGTGTAATGTTCTATTTTGGGAAGGGGAATAAAAACTAATGTCTAAATAGATACAGAATATGATAGTTTAGTGGCCAAATCGAGACAATTTTCAGTGGTTAATTCAGTAAAAAAAGTTTAGTGGCTAAATATGTATACAAAAAATAGTTTAGCGGCTAAATCGAGACAAAAAATAGTTTAATGACTAAATCGGAAAAAAAATCTAAAAATTGGATGATCAAAATGACATTTAACCCTTATATTTATATACAGGTTCAAGTGAGTATCACTTATAATGCAGCGCACCAGAAGGTACCACTCTTAATAGTAATTTTTTTGAATATTATTTTCATAAATATGTTTTAATTAACATTACACAGATAATTTTAAAATTCAAGCACATTCACACATTCTAAGTGCATGTAATCTTGCATCACGTAAATGCAAGTTTACCTATATGCAATATTATGTAAGTGTACGTTCACATCATTTTTTAGGAGTTAGGATATGTGAATGCATGTGAAATTTACATATGATCTTTATAATGTTAACTAAAACATGTTTATGAAAAAATAATTTTCAATTTTTTTAAGGTGATACCTTCTGGTGGCTGCATAATGAGTGATGCTATCTCGAACTATATATATATATATATATATATATATATATATATATATATATATATATATATATATATATATATATATATATATATATATATATATATATATATATATATATATATATATATAGGGGTGAGTTCAATGGAAAACCAATCGTAGCCGTTAGATTAGATGTATATGTGATATTAGATTAATGCAGCATGATTCACTTAAATATATATGCTTATGAGTATTTCAGGTATATTTTTTTTCCAAAATTTAAATTTTAATCAATTTTGTATTCAAATTTAAAAATCCATAATATATACATACTTCAAAATTTAAAATATATGCATATGGAATTAGAGATGTTGGGTTTGATCTTATGTAAATTAATATATTAAGGAGTTGATTTGTTATAAAAGAAGTAAGTCAATAAATTTAACAATAAAATAGCATGTAGCTTAATGGTTAAATGGTTAAATCATTGTTCTATATAATTAGAGATTTGAGGTTTGATTCCCAACTAATTAATTTACTATTTTATTTTTGTGGAGAATCATAAGAATGATAGACCGACTTTGACTGAACGGACCGAACAAAAACAAGACTGATTTGGACCGTTGTGATATACCATCCTTATCGTGTGATGCATTGAGGTTCGACTCGAACCGACCCCGTAATGTATCAATTGATCATGATGCAAAAATCTTACCGTGCGATGCAATTTTTTCAACGTGATGCATTATATTTTTCCTAACGATGCATTATGGATTTTCAAGGTTTTCTGATGAATGAAGATTTTCCATTGAAACCGCCCCTACATATGTATAATCAATATAACTTGAAATTTAAGTTTTACGTAAAATATATTTTTTTATATATTTTTAATTTTTCATAATATTGTTATCATTTTCATGTATATTAAATTTTTGTAAAACTAAATCTAAATATTATATCATCAATATTTATTTATATATCTACTTAAAAAATATTTTAACATCAATCTAATTTTATTAAACTTAAATCAACATACAAATTATATCTTACATATACATACATACATATACATATACAGGGGTGAGTTCAATGGAAAAACACTATGCACCTTAAAACTGTGGAAACCTACGCCTACCGTCCGATTTGGTGCATTTCATGAAAAACGCGGTGGCATGATCGTAAATAAGGTGATGCATCACGCGAGATTTTGATGCTTCACGCGAGAAATTTGATGCATCACGCGGGATTTTGATGCATCACGCAGGGAATTTGATGCATTTGTGGTGGTGCAGTGCAGTTTTCACAAGTTTTCAGGTGCATGATAGTTTTCCATTGAACCTCCCTCTACATATACATACATATATATATATATATATATATATATATATATATATATATATATATATATATATATATATATATATATATATATATATAGAGAGAGAATCAAGTTCATCAGCGTACCTATGAGATTCCAGCGTACCCTAATGTGAATGATCATTCACATATATATTTTTTTAAATAGACATGTATAAGACAACATTATAAGACTTTTTTTTCAAAAGGAGTAACATCATAAATCTTGTGAATGGTAAAAAAAAGATCATGTGAATGAGCATTCACATGGATGACCATTCACATAAATATGCAATTGAGCATTCACATAATTTTTAAGGACACAGAAAATGTGAATCTATGTGCAATTCATATATCATGCATATAACATTAAATTAAACATGGTTATGTGAAAAAAAAATTAAAAAAAGTTTTTTAAGGTTGGTACCTTCAGGTGTACTTGATTTCGAGAGATACTTATTTGAACATATATATATATATATATATATATATATATATATATATATATATATATATATATATATATATATATATAATCTTTTTATAGATAACAAATATATATTAAAAATAAATACAGATTTTATAAACAACATTTTATATATAAAATATTCGATAATGTCAAATAGTGGATAGAAGTTAATTATTTGTTAAAGTTTATAAATATTAGAAATAATGTATTGTGTTTATCTCATATTTTATTTTAAATATAATAATATGTATTTATATTTTTAGGTGTAACGTGGTACTAACAAGTGACAATTTATGTTTTTCTTTATTATATACTAGTTTAATACTCATCTACTAAATGAGTTGACCTAATAATAACATTAAATAATAAATATTTATAATATATAAATAATAATAATAATAATAATAATAATAATAATAATAATAATAATAATAATAATAAATTAGAGTCTATATAATTTTGATTAATTAATTATTAAATTAGTTAAGTTAAATTGTAATAGAGTGTATTTTATTTGATTTAAATTTAACCAGATTGTAGTAATTGACATGAAAGTTCAAGAAAATTACAAGTGTTAAACTAAATGAAAAGATGACAAATGAAAATAAATAATAGATATAGATATGAAAATTCAAGAAAATTACAAGTGTTAAACTAAATGAAAAGATGACAAATGAAAATAAATAATAGATATAGACATGGATATAGATTATAATTATATATATAAATACAAATATAAATATAAAAATAAATATAAAGTTGGATTATTTGACTGATCGGTGGGGTGCACGCAGACTGCTACTACTAGTCTACTACCGTATGACATTCGAAATAGCCCCAAGAACAGTTGTCGCCAGTCGGTCGCAGAAGGTGAGAAGTTGGTGATTGGTTAACGATGGTTGGGCCTAAAAGACCTCTGTTCGTTTTGTTCGGTTCCTCAATCGTTCAAATGAGCTTCGGCATGGAAGGTTGGGGTGCGATTCTGGCCAATGTTTACTCTCTTAAGGTTTGTTTTTAATCCATCCTTATTATGGTTTGAAAATTGAAATCACTACATGCCTTTGATTTCATTACCATATGTATAAGTTAATCTATCTAAATTAATGTGAAAATCACTAATCCAGAAGTTGGTAGATAGAAAGGGGAATTAGGTTGTTTGTGATAACAATCTCGCAAATCAATGAGCGTCGTAACCTCCTGGACTTCTTCAATCACATCATTATCAATTAATTTGAAGAAATAGTTTGCTTGATCTAAATCTGTATACTCATCAGTGACAGTTTCAGAACTAGAAACTTTTTTTGCCCCAAAGATATTGAAATATGTAGTGAATTGCTGTTAAAGGTAGGAGTTAATGTACAGATGAAATGGATCATCCTTATGTGATTCTCACATTAACAAATTCACCCATCTATACTTAATAATTGTATGAAGAAGGTAAAGAGGGATACTCTGGCTAGGTGAGTAAAATGTCTAAAGTGCATCAATCCAAATTGACAACTATACTTCAAGTAAACAATCTGTAGTGGAAATACCCAATATGAAAAACATACATATATGCATCTTGGTCTATAAGCTAACACATAGTTCAGCTGAGAAAACAAATATAATGAAATTACAAATCCTAATAGCATAGTAACACATTGTTTGTTTACCTCTTAATGGAATCATAAGAGGTCATTTTACCTTTAAATCACTTCTCAATGGTTCCATTAACAAGTAAACAAACAACTCCTAAATGAACTTTCTGTGAGTAATCGAACAAGATTAGTAATGTATTTGTTTGTGTACATCTCTGTTCACTTGTGAATGGTATATTGGTATAGGCAGACATAATTTTGAGAGGATATCCCGGTTGGAACTCCAGGCAAGCAGTAGAAGTTCTGGATCAAGTATTTGCAAAGGTAATTTCTTCTGTCTACTTGCTGACTCAAAATAACCAAAATCATATCGTTTACCAACGAAGTGCTCTGGAACGCCACTAGGAAAATTGAGACTAAGGTGCCGTTTGGTTCGTGTGATGGAATTGAATATAAATTTAGCTTGTTTATCATTTTTGATAACTAATGTAAAGAGTTAAGTTTTTGTATTTTCCATCAAATTTCCTTGTTTATAGGAATTTGACATTCCTTCCAACTTATACATGGAATTATATTCCAACCTATACATGAATTAGATTCCGACCTGCATCTCCAACCAATACTAAAAACATCTTCTACAATCACAATCAACCAAATTAATAGTATCCTCTTTTAATTCTCATTAGTTTGCCTTCAACGAGACACAAGATTCCACTTCATTTGAGTTTCTCTTCCCATTTGTCCGTCTTTAGGATGAAGGAGTACAACCATCTCTGGTGATTGTTTATTTTGGAGGTAATGACTCTGTCCAGCCTCGTCCAGATGGCTCAAGCTCTCACGTACCTCTTTCTGAGTATGTTGAAAACATGAGGAAGATAGCTATCCATCTGAAGGTAAATTTTAGCATAGTATTCCATGTGATCAATAAATCCACTAATGTCAAATAGTAATAGATACACGGCACATATAATACATCCTTACATTAATGCATTTTAATAAATTCCACCTGTTGTTTCCAGAGCCTTTCAGAGAAGACACGCATAATATTTCTTACTTCTCCTCCTGTGAACGAGGCTCAAATGCTACAAGTTTTGGGGTGATTATTGCTGAGCTAAGTTTGTTTTCATCGTTTTCTTCTGTTTTTCATTGCCAGTTGGCACTTAAAACTCTTGTTATGAAACCAGTGTCGATGGTCGCACAAGTGAAGGTTGCCAAAAATATGCAGATGCTTGTGTAAGACTGTGTCAAGAGATGGGGATTAAGGCTATTAATCTTTGTGCTGCATTTAAGCAGCGAAGTGACTGGTTGACTACCTGCTTTATGTGAGTATGCTTGATCTTTTAACTTGTTTATTAAATACCCACACTTCATATTGACTAACGACGTTGGTAATGGCAGAGATGGGATACATTTATCAGCTGTTGGGAGCAAGATAGTGGCGAAAGAAATACTAAAAACCATTATGGAAGCTGACTGGAAACCCAGTTTGCATTTGGATTCTTTGCCTTTAGACTTTCCTTAGCATCCAAGGTACAAGTAACCATTACAAACATCTTTAAGTGCCATCAGTAAGATACCATTTGTTATGAAGTTTACCTTAATTGATGGTAGATATATACTGGAGAACGCATTATTATGCGCCTTCTACATTATAAATATATGTTAATATCTCTCCGATGATCATCTTCGTGCTACACCCTTGTCCTATATAATCATCGACACCACCTTACCAAGTTCAAGGGGTTAATCCGTACTAAAAATGACTAATTTACTTCTTTTTTTGTTCCAATGGCACTTATACGGTTATACCACAAATTACCTGTTGAATATTTGTGACCACTGATGATTTTTGCCGATTATATGACGTTTTTTAGTGATTGTTGAGTTGTCCTTGCGTGTTACAAGATTTAAATTAATGAGTTCATCTATTTATTAAATTTGAAAATTTTATTAGCATTATTGTTAACTTTAAATTGTTCTTGGTTTAACTCCTCCCTCCGGCCACTACCACCCACTTGGCCACTCCGACCTACCACCACCACCTTCATGAGAATGACAAATCGAACCTCAAAATCTGGAGATGATGAAATGAACAATCGTACATCAAAAACGATTCCATATGCACAAATGAAATCAGAGATTCAAAATGAAGGGAGGTGAGGGCATATTGAGATTCAATCAATGATCGAAATAAGATGAAAGAAAAATCGAAATCAAATTCAAAACTAAACACAAAACTGAGGTATAACCTGGATTTTTTTTAATTCATTGAAACATCAAACAATCTAACAATTCAAGATCTCGAACATTAAAACGAGATGGAACCCAAATTTCTCTTGCACAAGTGGGTGTATGTTGGAATATTAGTGTGTACATATGACATCCCAAAACATCGTAGCTCACTGATGAGTGTCACAGAACAAAGTATAGTAAAACGAGAGAATTATGATATTAGATTTCATTATTATTAGATAAATTGATCTTTGGATGATTAATTGTCATAATTGTGTTGAGGGGGACCAATATGTAATGTGATATTATTGAAACCTAATTGTCAAGTGTTGATAATTATGCAAGATTGTCAGTCATCCACTTGGTTATTATTATTTGATAATGACTTGTATATAGAGATGATAATAATAAGTGTTGTATAATTATTAAATCCTAAATAAATCAGATTATTTGAAATTATAGTGTCGTTAAAAGTGAACAAGATTTACATTGTATTTTTAGTCATGATATACTAACAAACAAATGGATTTCATTATCTTTCCTAGATAATATATGTTCAATTCTCTCTCAGGTTGTAAAGAATAAGGTAAAACTAAACAATTGGAAGAGATAATAGAAATCAATTCTTTTGTAGCGTAATTTCATTATCATTATTAGAAAAACTAAGGGTTAAAGTCGTACAAATGCAACATACTTTTTCAATTTACCTAAATGACTAATTAATTTTTTTTGACCGGATGGTAGTCGCACTCCAAAATAACTTGTCGATATGGTACGTATAACCAGTAACTATATTGATATGACAGTTTTTTCAGATTCAAATGACAACGTGATATGTTTTTAATGTCATGATCCTTACGTGGATTTACCATATGAACATAATTACTGGTTATACGTACGATATCGACAAGTTATTTTGGAGTACAACGTGGATTTATGTGAATTTTGATCTATATAAATAATGAAAATTCACATAAACATATATATTCTTTTCATACTTTTAAAAACACAAATATAATATCATTACCGGTAGAATCGGTAATCAAAAGTACCATCTCAACAATAAATTTTAAGTACAAGTACCAATGAGATTAAAAAAAAAACTAGATTAGTCATTTAAGTAATTTCAGTAAAGTAACATACATTTTTATGACTTTAACCCAAAAACTAATACAAACCTCTTCATTTTCTTTCTTTTTCATTCCATCACATCAAATGCATCCTAAGGGTTTAAATCAAATATAAGATTTACAAGCCTGAATATCCTTTTCTCTTATGTGCGGCCGAACCCTCTCCCAACTTTCGGCCAACATACACGGAAAAATCCTCCCTTTTCATCTTCGGTTTTGGAAATGAAGCCCTATGCAGATTGAGAACTAGCATTGAGGTTTACTAAAGGCATCCTACTTGTCTTTTTATTCACTAATGAGGTTCATTTAATTCTTGTTGTTTAACCACGTCTTCATACTAACCAATCTCATTCTACGAGGGTTTATGTTCTTATGTTTTTGTTACGAGAAAATTGTTTTTGTGGAACCTAATAAATCCCTCAATGATAAATTTCTGGTAACATTTTTTGTTATAGTTAATATGTGATTATTGGTTTCTAAAAATGTTGTATCACCTTTTAAAATCGTAAATTAACCCCTAATCCAAAATTCCAAACCAAAAATGTAAAGCCCGAACAAAACTCACAAGTCAAGACACCCCCAAAGGTGAAATGGCCAAATCCAAGCATCTAGAATTAATCGTCTAAACGGGCCCTTTCGAAATCTGACTTATTTTTTAATATACAAAACCCAGATGAAGACCACCCACTAACAGAGAGAAAACCCAATTAGTTGGGCTAAACAAGATAAACCACAGCCCACTGTAGAAATAAAAGAGCCAACATCCTCCAACCAAAAACCTTGAAGCCCAATAGAATCCCAACGCTAGGGGTGCGTTTAGTTCCCGAAAATTTTTAAAATTTTCATCTCATTTTTCAACAAAAATGAAAACTTGTTTACTGAACAACAATTTCATAAATTTTCATTTCACTTTTTAAAATACTCTCTGTCTCTCTCTTACTTTTCCATCACCTATCATATTTTTTTTATTTTATAATCACTCATCTTATTTTTCTTAAAACTAAAACTTCATCATCTAAACAAGTTTTCACTTTTCATAGAAACCCTTGTTTTTTTCTAAAAACTATAACTTGAAAACTGAAATTGAAAAATGACTAGTTTTCGTTAACTAAACGCACCCTAGATGTCCCAGACAGAGTACACAATCGGAGACGATGCAGCAACACAGATGGATGAATCCATATATTCACAACTGATGCTTGAATACGAGAATCTGAAGCAAATCCGCATCATCGATCGATAGCATAGCATAGCATAGCCCCGATCATTGATCACGTGTTAATCCCATCGTACGTTTCCGGTTAGTTAAAAGTGGAATTTGTTTGCATCTCCTTCATTTGATTTTGCCAAATCTTGCTCCTGTCGTATTGCATAACATCATGCAATTCTGATCGTTATTTTTCTGGGGGACCACTATTAGCTCTTTGTAAATTATTTTGAGTTTTGAAGGAGTGCTGGGGGATCCACATATTTTGTGAAAGAAAAAGATATCAATTTCATCGTCTGATTCGCACCATACTATGTTCTCACACAAATTCACAATATTTTGTGGAAACCCGCTTTCAAAATTCCCAATGCAAAATATAATTTTGACAGTTAATTGGTGTGAACCGCAATTCGCACCTTACTATATAATCAGGTTCATCTGCATACCTGTGAGATTTCAGCGTACCTTAATGTGAATGATCATTCACATATATTTTTATTGAATAGACATGTATAAGACAACATTATAAGATTTTTTTTTCAAAAGGAGCAAAATCATAAATCTTGTGAATGGTAAAAAAAATCATGTGAATGGTTATTCACACCATTCACATAGTGTGAAATTACCATTCACACGGATGACCATTCACATAAATATGCATTGAGCATTCATAAAATTTTTAAGGACACAGAAAATGTGAATCTATGTGAAATTCATATATCATGCGTATAACATTAAATTAAACATGGTTATGTGAAAAACAAATTTAAATTTTTTTTTAAGGTTGGTACTTTCGGGTGCACTTCATTTCGAGAGGTACTTATTTGAACCTGACTATATATATATATATAGGGTCAGGTTCTATGGGGCACCTGTATGCATTGTGCACTTTGGGAACCTGTATGCACCGTTAGATCTTGAATTTCAATGGTTCAGATTGTAGTGGCAAAAGGGTAATTAACTTGAAAATGGGTGCACGGGTGCATAACTTCTCGTGCGCGGAAGGGCAAAATCGGAAGATGCTTGAATTCAGAAAATATTCTATCTGAATCTAAACAAACATTATGCATCTTCATCCAATTTATTGGATTCGTCTTCAGACACGATGCATCTTCATCAAATTCAATTTCAAACATTATGCATTTCAACCATATTCATCCTCGTCTTTGTTCTATCATTATGCATCACCAAAATCGTGATGCATTTCGACATTTAAACGTGTTAATTTCGTGATGCATCTCTGAAATTTAAACGTGCAATGCATTTTTAAATTGAATCTTATAATTTAACAATATATTATTAAGCATTCCCAAAATGCCCTTAATACACCCTTTGTAAAACAAGTAATGCATTTTTGGTTCCCATTTGGTTTCCGATGCATATGGTGCCCCATAGAACCTCTATATATATATATAT
Source organism: Centrapalus pauciflorus (assembly GCA_020465985.1). NCBI lineage: Eukaryota > Viridiplantae > Streptophyta > Magnoliopsida > Asterales > Asteraceae > Centrapalus > Centrapalus pauciflorus. The sequence continues at coordinate 566,930 of JAANYP010009066.1, read as the reverse complement.
ATATATATATATATATATATATATATATATATATATATATATATATATATATATATATATATATATGTTATTGACGTGAAATTTGTAAGAATTTAACTTGGTTGAATACATGATATTTCAACCATTCTTTTAAGGGGCTCAGACATGACCCTCTTTTGGAGTGTCTTGAGACTTGAATCCATATTCTTTACTACTCATCCACCTTGTAGTTGAATATAACTTTTATGCTTACAATCCATTAGTGTACAGTTTGCTTTTTATATTATAAATTTTATAATATATTTTTTCATAACCTATTTAGTATACTAATACTGTTAATTAATGTTTGGTATATGTTTTTTTAATTTGATTTATAGCAATCATTTATTTGTATTATATATTAATCATGTGGTGCCAGTGGTAGCTTAATTAACAATCTATAGTATACTAATTATACTCTTTTCCCATTAATTATCTAGAGATTACTTGATCCATCTCTTTCATGTTTGCCATGAAATTTGGGTGTGAGCAAAACTTGATCATCTCTTTTATGTTTGCCATGAAATTGATTGTTAGCTCCTTATACATGCTTAAATTTGTCTTAATGTTCTAATTTGATATTATTTTTTTAAATCTTTATAAATTGAGAATTTTATTATTAATTCCTGTGCCAGATGCATGATTTTATCATAGTTTATTTTTGTTATTTGTTATGATAGTTAATTTTATATTAATTAGTATTGTTTCTTCAAATTTTTATAATTAAATATAAGATTTAAAAAGATATCCCAAATAACACAAAGATAATAGTATAATACACTAAATAATTATGTTTGGGACGAATATACGGGAGCTTATGATTTAAAATGCTCCTTCCTATTTTTTAGCATACATCAATCCACCAACATGAGCTTCGTCGAAATTTCTTATGAATTTGGCAGTTTCCTAGCTATTTAAGCAATCATATCTTACGGCCTTCTTGCAACATATTGGCTACTCTAGACAAAATTTGTTACACAAATACTGATTTAAAATAATCGTGATTAGTTGTTTCCCATTTTCATTTTACTAAAACAACATCACATTTTTAGGGTATGGATCATATACTACTCACTCGATTTTATTCCGAATGTATGCAATCTTCTCATGATCAACTCATCAACTATTGCTTTTTTTTTTTTTTTTTTTTTGGATTTTAAGAGGCGTAATTGGTTCACTAAAATCCAAGATAATGAGATGAAATGAATCCAGTTTTAATTGATGGCATATAACATATTGTGATTTCTTGCTATAATCCAATTTCCTCAAAAACATTCCAATGAACCAATCATTAACTACGGATTTTGAGAGTTATATTAGTTGACACAAAATATTTTTTTAATGTATTTGAAATTAAAAGTTAAAACTACAAGATATTGATAGTTTAAACTTTGAATACATATATACGGAATATTTACAGAGTTTCGATTGCATATACATGCACAAAACACATCGCACATAATAATTTCACAGTTTCAATTGGTTTATACAAAATAATCCCAGATTCTGAACGTAAAAAGGGTTTGCAAAAATATACAATTTGGTTTATAAAATTTAAAAAAAAAAATGTAAATAGTTTTTGAAGTTATATATATGAAATGTTTTGTTTCTTTCTATTCTAGCTCTAGCTAGTAATTTTGAGTGTATATAAAACCAAATTACTACGGAGCTTCGAGGAAACTTCTTGTGGGTTTGGCAGTTTTGATACTTAAAAACTAGCCACATGCAAAATCGGTTGGTTAGGGATGGATATTCATGAATTATATTTTTACAATCAATTAAAGTTATATTAATAATTGATTTGATTATTTTCTTTAAAATGTTTAATGTTATATACAGACGTGGCAAAATAGACAATTATAAAAATAGCCAAGTGTCTAACCAAAGAATGTTAAATATACATTTAAAAACCGGGGCGGAGGCTAATTATACGTTTGTATGATGGTTTTAGTTTTATTATATTCAATAGGGGTGTAATCGAGCCGAGTCGAGTGTCACTAAGTTTGAGCTCGAAACTCGACTCGAGCATTGGTTTTGAAACTCGAGCTCGACTCGATAAACTACTCGATACTATCGAGCTCGACTCGGCTCGATTAAATTCGGGATAAAGGAAATCGAAATATAAATACAAAATATTCAATCTAATTTTACCCCAACAACAATCAAGAAGGATATAAATAAAGAATGTAAATTTAAGTTTAAGATTATATAGTTTGATTTATAAAAAAGTGATAAAAATATAATATTGCAAAGTTGAAGGGTAAAAAAGTAAACTTGTAAACTTAAGCTCGATTAGGTTCGCAAGCCTATCGAGCATGCTATTTTAATACTCGAGCTCGACTCGATTACTACTCGAGTAGCTCGAGCTAGAGCTCAGCTCGATTAACTGCGAGTCGATTTCGAGTTTTCTACGAGTCGATTTCGAGTAGCTCACGAATAGTCGTAAACAATAACATATCCCGACTAAAGGCATCCTACTTTGTTTTGAAAACTAAGCTCGAAACTATTGTAAACAGTTAAACTAAAGGCATCCTACTTAGTTTTGAAACTCGAGCTCGGCTCATGAATATAATCGTAAACAATATATCTCGATTCAACTCGGCTCGGTATCCACTGACCACTTAATAAAAAATCAAAAAGAATGAAAGAATGTATTTGTATCTTTTTTGTGGTGTCAGATGCCCAAAAGTGTTTTGTCTGTATTTAAAAATTTTAATGACTTATCATATATGCATGAAAATAAATAAAAATGACTCTCGTAAAGTGCGACTCGGCTTCGTTCATTTGACGAAAATTTTTTATTTGTTTTCAATTTCAGTTTTCAAGAAAATGTTTTTATATTTAGTTTAAAACACGTTCATATTGTAACTTGAAAACTCCGTGTTTTCGTTTTGAGTTAGAAAATGGTTGAAAACATGTTGAAATTGTTTTTAACATTTAGCTATAAATTTTGAAAATGAAAATTTATTTTTGAAAATATGCAAGTGAACATGTTTTCATATATCCATTGTTTTCGTCAAAAACGAAACCCGAAAACACTCCGGTTTTCGTCAAACGAACACAAATTTTTTTAAAGACAAGAATTATTAAAAGCCAATAACTTTCTGAAAAAATGTATGGTATTTTAGTTGTGTGGGCACACTCATTTTCGATAAGGACCAGAATATATATATTACGTAGTTATCCAATCATTTTTGCTGCTTGTGTCTTTATATATTCATAATCTCTTTCTTGTACAACTGAATGGCGAAGCTTCCAAGAAATAACACTTTCTGTTTTTTTCCAACAAACACACAGGAATTGTTTGTTTAATTATTAATTAAATCATTAATAAGTAATTCAAAGATAAAATAAGCTCTTAATAATTTCATTAATTAAGAGGTAAATAAATATGGTCTGAATTAACATCTGAATGATTAAGCTGTTCATATGGTTTGGGTAAATTAACATTAAGAATTTAACATCTCCAATCAAAGTATGCGACTTTTTTCATCAATGTAACACTCGGTTGTCAAACTATGCGAAGAACTAATCACGTCAAAGAGAACAACTACTTGATAAAAACGCAAGTAATTTTAATTAGTCGAGTACACAGTACATAATGGGAGGATAGTAGGCTCTTTTTAACGATTAAATTTTCTACAAGATCAAATTTTTTCGGGTTAGAGGTGTCTCTGTTGGTTGTATAGGATGTCAAATTTGCAGTCATGCATGAATATAATGATAAAGGATGTTGGCCATGTCTTTTGCTTGACTAGTGGAACACTTTAATACCCTGAATTCTCACGTTAGACTCGTTATGGCTATCGGCTAATGTTTCTCAACTTCGTGGATTCAAAGCTTTGATGCTTGAAGCAATGTTTTCGTAGTTTGGGTTTTGTGGAGCTATAGGAATGACAAGGGGTCTAATGCATCTAATATCACTCACACATGTCGGTTAACAAGGTTCATTTATGTTCATTCTTTTGCATCAGTATTGGATGTAATAAGGTTGTGTTTGAGCGGTTTAAGTGACTTTCGAACCTAAATAATTTAATATTGTATGTTGTTACCCTTAAAATGCAATCAATGTCGAAATCGGTTAAAGGGGTGCACGAGGTATATTCTTGGTAATTTGGGGATGGATAAAGAATATATTGATGATGTTAGATCATTAGATGGTTCGGATTCAAAATCTGATTTTGCGATTAGGAGTTCACAAATTCGTTTAGAGGTCTCCTTTAATTTTTTTTTTTAAAGTTTTGTTGGGGAGGCTGATTGGTGTTTGTTACGTGTTCTTTTAGATCATAGTTTTCTTGTAACTAGTTTATTACCCGCGTATTACGCGGATATCTTTAATATATATAAAATATAATAAATAAAAAGATAATGATATAAATATTATTTTTTAAACAAAAGTATATAAGACGATATTATTATTTATTATAACCTATTAATTTTGTATATTTTTAAATATATATGAAGAAGAATTATTTTCTTATATATTTTTTTAAACTTTTATTATATTATCTTATAATTAATAAGTTAGTAGATTATTAGATTTTGTTTGATTTGATTTGATTTGAATTTAAAAGTGGATTATATTAGATTTGGATAGATTTAATTAATAAGTTAGTAGAGTATTAGATTTTGTTTGATTTGATTTGAATTTAAAAGTGGATTATATTAGATTTGGATAGATTTGATTTAAATTTCTTTATTATTTTTAAAATATATAACGCCATGTGTCGATTCATGGTGACGACACGTGGCTTCACCAGAAATGAGTATAGTTACTCTTTTAATAGTATAGATAGATTGTTGTTTTTGGGTAATGCTTGGTCTAGTTTTACTTTTAGGGTGTTCGTATTCTGGGTTCGGTTTAGATGCGTTGGTGTAATGATGTAGATGTTTGTTTTCCTAGAATGTTTGTGGTGTTTTGTATTTTTTAGCTTCTCGCTAGTTTATACAATAAAATTTATTTACCTTTAAAGAAATGCAAATAAGTTGTTTTGGTTTTAATGTATTTTTTGGTGCTTTTTAGTTGTGATGTTTTCTTTTTTTATATATAAAAAATTTGCAGTTAAAAAAAAAATACATTACATAAATGCAGTTAATCTATATATTATAATAACTGAAAATAATTTCTGCCACATGTCACATTTCTAATACCCCACTTTTTCATTTTCCCGTTCTTTTTTCAAAAATAAAAATTAACATTAAGTTAAGTAACATTTTTATCATTTAATTGATTTAATTTAGACTTTATTGTTAAAACTTATTATTTTTGTTACCTAAAATAATTCAAACTACAATTAATATTCATTAAAAATTTTCAAGATTAACAGGCTAAAATAATTTTTTTTAAATCAATAAAATAATAAACTTCATGTTTAAATGTCCTAAAGAGTAAATAATTTAAAAAAATCGGTAAAATAAAAAATTTAGTTTTATAATAAAAAATTTTAAAAGATTGACTTAGATCATCATTTTTTACCATTAAATCAATAATTCAAATATTTTGAATCACATTTTAGTCGTCTTCTTTGACTTAAACATTGACTTAGAGTCATCATTTTTTACCATTGACTCAATGATTTTGCATGTATGTCATCTTTTTATTGGTTTTTATTGTATCTTAATTTTAAAATTTTTTTTGAAGATTTTTAAGGGATCCCACCTCTTTATTAATATTTAATTTATAACAAATCTTTTACATCAATCCATGTAATACATGGGTATTAATCTAGTGTTATATAAAAGTGCATATTGATGGTTATTGTTATTATCATATTTAATTATAGATTATGAATAGAACCTTCTCATGCATATTTATGGTTATTGTTGTTAATGCATTTTGATGTTATTGTTGATATTACAACAATTATTAAATAAATAAATTTACATTGTAATTTAGTTTCGTAATAATATTAAACATTATTTTTAAAAATCGCCCAAACAAGTTATAAAAATAAACAAATTTTCATGTAGAATTATTGGCCCAAATAGAGCCCAATAACTGTAATCCACTTATTTACCTTAATTCAATAGTCGATTTCAAAACTTGATTTTGGTTTATAAAAAACTGTCTTCTACATTTTTTCTTTGTTAATTTATTTTTTAATATTAAGTATTACTAGTTCTCGAGACAGATCCAGTCTGATGAATTATCAAACCAGTATCATGATCAAAGTATACAACTGGCCTTTATGCTTGTCGAATGGCCATAAACAAAGACATCCAAAGATATTTATAAAAATTGGTTTTGTTTGTTCAGGAAACTTCAAGGAAGTTTCAAATGAAAGCTGCGAGCCTGCAATGTCTCTTTCTAACTCTTGTTTTCTTGTTCAATTCGCCTAAAATGAAAATCGGTTCACTAAACATTACTTGGCGAAAGAGGTCGACATGAATTGAAATGCCTCACGAACCCCAACCATGTACAATTAAAATGGGTAGGAAAAACCGATAATACAAACAAGCCAACCCTAAAACAAAACGAATTAACACCCTTGAGTTGTTTTATTTATTTGTCAATTGTATACGATAACCTATTTAAATTTTGTTTTATGACATATATGTTTACTTGGTTGTTTTCAAAACAAATTTCAGAGTGCTATGTAAGGAGGACTGCAAAATAAACAAGTACCATATTGCGTCTGTCACATGTCTTGATGGTTAATCAAAACTCTAAAAGTAAGTTTTATAAATATACATTCTATAAATGTACTTATTATTGATTAAAAAAAATAAATTGTTACGTATATTAAAAAATTTTTATTGCATAAACTTATTGTTATAAGAGACAAATTGCATTAATTGATAAAAAAATTAAAGATATTGCATTAATTAAAAAAAATTCATAACTAATTGTATTAATTGAACAAAAATATAGATTATAAAATTATGAAAAGTTCATTGCGTATACGAAACCCAAACTTCGACATTATATTTATTAACTTTTGAATGATATTATTATCCAAAGTTCATTGTATTAATTAAACATAGATGATATTTATAATTAGAGTTAATTACAAAAATGGTCCTTGTAGTCTGTCCTAAAATTTGGATTTGGTCGCTGAAATTTTAATTTTGCAGAAACGGTCATTATTTTCATAGTTTGTTTGCAATTTTGGTCCCTCAACCTATTAACTTTTCTAATATGATCAAATTACCCTTATTTTGATGCAAACTATAGGAACCATTTCTACAATTAATTATTTAACTCTTTTTTATTCTTAATTAAATAAATTATTTTTTAGTGTTACTTAAATTTAATAAACTATAAAAGAATTATTTAATTATTCATGTTGGTTCATAAATGATTTAGATATTTTTAGTTTTAATTAATTTTAATTTATTATAATCAAAGTGTAAACCAATCAAAATTTATAATCGAGAAAATCATTTATGTTTAGAAACTATTTTCTAGAAGTTTCGTATATAAAATATTATAAAAATATTTGACTCTATAATTATTTATGTTGGTTCATAAATTTGTAATAAAAATATGTTTGTTGGTCAAATATTTTACTTTCTTCTTAAATAAATCCGGCCAAAGATTCTATTTTATAATCTGTTCACATTTATATCAAAGCAAGGTGATAATGGTAAAGTGATAAATCTAAATGGTTTAAAATTTTAAGGTGTCGATTTAATCGGATTAAAATGAAAAGTCAAATTGAAAGACGAAAAAAGATTAAAAACCTATTTATATTTCTCGATTTTTATGTAAAGGTATGACAAATCAAAGTTTGATGAAAAAAGTTGTTAATCATGAATCTCAAAGATGTTATATGGACCTAAAATTTTAAAAATCGTTTTTGGTGTAATTAAAAATTAAAATGATAAAATAATTGATACGTTAAATAAAAAAATTTGATTGTCTTAGACCATTTGGAAGTTTTTTTAAACTCGGTCAAATTAAACGTTAAATTTTTATTTATTTAAGTTCTTTAATATTTAACTTTAATTAAACTGTTAGCTCATAAATATTTTTTTTATAATTTATTAAAGTTAATTAACACTAAAATAAAGTAGAGTCAATTAAATAAATGGTCTTTGTGGTTTGATCAACATAAATATTTTTTATTATAAATGTATGAACCAGTATAAATATATATATAAATAAAAAATTTCTTATTTATGAAAACTTTAAAAAATAATTTCTAAACATAAATGATATTTTCGATTATAAATTTTGATTGGTTTACACTTTGATCATAGTAAATTAAAATTAATTAATACTAAAAATATCTAAATCATTTATAAACCAACATAAATAATTAAATAATTCTTTTCTATTTTTTATAGTTTATTAAATTTAAGTAACACTAAAAAATAATTTATTTAATTAAGATAAAAAGAGTTAAAAACTAATTATAGAAATGGTCCCTATAGTTTGAATCAAAATAAGGGTAATTTGGTCATATTAGAAAAGTTAATAGGTTGAGGGACCAAAATTGCAAGCAAACTATGGAAATAAGGACCGTTTTTGCAAAATTGAAAGTTCAGGGACCAAATCCAAATTTTAGGACAAACCACGGGGAATATTTTTGTAATTAACTCTTATAATTATTAGTTTTTGAATGGTCGCTTGTGCCTTGTTTTAATTAAGAGAAAAACCTTTTAACATTTATTGAAAGGTGGACAAACTCAAGAATATCTTTGACCTCGTAATACCAACTATTGGAACGAAAGTTATGAAGACAATTCAAATTCTGTACGGAACATGTACGGCCAAGACTTAAACTTGGACCCATCACTCACAATCCACATGGCCAAGACTTAATCTTGAACCTATCACTCCAGTTGCGGATCTAAAAACTTTATTCATGGATCATCAGTCACGGATCCAGAAATTTTTTTATAGGGTCCGGAATTTATGACGTTGCCGTAGTTCTATAAAAATATTTTCAAACCTCAAAAGTTTGGTCGGTTTATCTTGATTACATAATTAAAGAAATACGTAAATGATACAACTCGTTAATCGTTACAAACTAAAAAGGAATTAGAATCTACTGTTTTCTCCTACTAGTTTTAATCGTTTGAAAACGGGTTATTAATTATTACATGATCGTCCAAAACATTGAGTAATTCATTCTGGTTCAAATGCAACAGTCATTTTCATCACCAATTGAATTGTGGAATTACTTGTGGAATTTGTGAAGAAATACTAAAAGTCCTTCCACTTGAAAAAAAATTAGGATCTTGATAATTTTTTTCAGTGTCTTTTGAACTAAAACAAATGTAAATGAATCTTGATTGTTAAACACTTAAAAACATTAAACAAATAATAATTTAAATATCTAAAAGACTAAAACAAACAAAGAATATTCTAACAAACAACATATAAGTAAATAACAATAAAACTAACAATATATTCCTAGTACAAGCCAAAATGTGAAGTGTCTAGCAATGAAATAGCCTAATAAATGAATGTTCAATGCACATGTGTTTTTAAGTTATTTGTTAAATGGGTAACAAACTATTAGGTTTTAGTATATTTTCTTAGATTTTGTAACAAAATTTTTTATACGTGTAAAATTTATAAAAACTAACAAGGTTATTGGGGTCGAACTTAAAAAAGCATAGGGGTCGAAAGTTTTTCAATTATATACAAAACACGTAAAATAAAAAAGTTATTGGAGTCGTTTGACCCCTGTACCCAATGAATAAATCCGCCCCTGTCGATGATAGTACAAAAATACCGATTGAACATATAAATAACATATTGGGTCATTGAAAATTATGATTTGTGTGATTGTAAATAGTAACACATACTCAATGCATGTCTGTTAACCGATATGATCATAATTCAAAAAAATAAATAAAATACTAAATAACATGAATTGAAGTCATGAGGATGGATGAATACCATCACATCTATACTATATATAATAAGAAAACTACTTAGAGTTTTTGGACCATTTGATGGAAAGAAATCAATGGTCCATATTAATGACAACTAATAATTATTTATGAAATGTCTCTTGTACCCTTAATTAAAATCAATAATTATACATATGCCATTTTTTTAATTCATTTTCCATATTTACTACCTTAACTTAATTACATTACATTAAATTTTGATTTTAATTTTTTCATTAATAAATTAATATTAAATTAATATTTACCTAAAATAAATATGTGTTATTATTAGGCATGATTACAAAAATAGTCAAATCTCACATGTTTATTCACTTTTTAGCCATTTTATATACATTTTACCAAAATAGCCACACTTTACGTTATCGCATTTACGTGATAGCCACAATTTACGTGATTTGTACTTTTTTTCATTTTTTAATGCATTACGTTACAAAAGGTGTTTGGTCACGTAAATTGTTGTACTTTACGTGACCATTTTTGCTCCTTCCCCATGAATGTTTGGTGGGATGTCTTGTCACCTTTTGTAATGCATTCATGGGGAAGGAGCAAAAAGGTCACGTAAAGTACAACAATTTACGTGACCAGACAACTTTTGTAACGTAATGATTAAAAAATGAAAAAAAAGTACAAATCACGTAAATTGTGGCTATCACGTAAATGTGGTAACGTAAAGTGTGGCTATTTTGGTAAAATGTATATAAAGTGGCTAAAAAGTGAATAAACATGTGAAACATGGCTATTTTGTAATTATCCCTTATTATTATCTTTAATGATCATAGTTAAATTTAAATGTAAAAATTTTTAGATTTAAGTGTAGAAGTGTAGTAAATAAAGTTAAAAATTTTTGTTAATTATTTTGCTAACAAAATTTAAAATTTAATTGATAAAACTTCAATTGTGAATATGATAAATTTTAATTGTTGATTTTTAGATATTCCATTTTTATATTTTATCATTTTCAAAATACATACACGTTCGCGTAATTGAAGTTTTTTGTTTCTTACATTGATATTTCATATTTGAAGTTAATAAAAATTAAAAGAAATATTTTTTGCAAACACATATTATCTGTTTTTTTAATAATACAATATAATAATATTTTTTTATTTAATATCAAACAACTAAGTATTTTTTTATCTTTAATTTAACTAGATTTCAATTTTTTTTATTTTAATTATATATAAATTTTATAATAATTTATTAAAACATTAAAAAAATATGTATTTTCTAAATCACCCCATGTAATACATGGGTAGGGGTGGCAATCTTGACCCAACGGGCCAAACGGGTCGAACAATAAAATAGACTCATTGTAAAAAACTAATATTGAACATAAAATTTTTTTAAAAATGAAAATTTATAAAACAGCGTATTAAAAAAATTGTCTTTGAAAAAAATTTCGACATTATATAAAATTCATGACTTTTTGCCGTTTGACCCGTTTGCTTGAACGGGCTCAAATTACCACCCTTATACATGGGTCTCAAACCTATATATTATAATAAATAAGAGGGTGTTTGGATTTGCGTTTGAAAAAGTGCTGTAACATTTTGGAAACTAATAATCAGATAATTGCTGTAACAAAAAGTGCTGCAGAAAATGTTGTGTTTGGTTTAGCTTCTGCTGCTTGATATCATAATTATCAAATAATCAGTTTTTAAAGTGTTTGGATTTGCGTTTTTACTTGTAAAATGACCAAATAATCACTTATTAAGCAAATAAACTACAACTTATGAAAAAGTGTGGTAGAACAAACGCTAAACGCAAATAATCACTTATTAACGTATGCAATCCAAACACTTTAAATCAATTATTTGCGTTATTGTAACGTAATAAGCTAATAATCATGTTTATAACGCAAAACCAAACACCCTCTAAAACAATTCATGTCATATGTCACTTCTACAATACAATAAAAATTTATTTTTCCCCACCTCTTTTTCCAAATTTAACACCTTAACTTAATTGCATTAAATTTTGACTTTATTTTTTTTTTCATTAATTAATTAGTAATAAATTAGATTTTGTAACATTTAAAATTAATGTTTACCTAAAATAAATATCTATCATTATTATCCATAATAATCATAATTAGATCCAAATGTAAAAATTTGAATTAGTTGTGGAAATTATTATGATTATGTACAATAAAGGAAAACACTAAATGTCACGTGTCACCTCTACGTTCACCAAAAAGATAATTATAACTTATAAAAAATAAAAGATAAATACAATTTAATATTTTTAAAAAAGACAAATATACTTTATTTTTTGATCTGTAAATAATAAAAATAAACACAATTATTATTTTTATATGTTTTTATTTTTACTCATATATATTTTATATAAATAAATTTAATTAAAAATATCCACGTAATGCGTGGGTTATAAACTAGTTAATTATATAAAAGGATGCATGTGTGTTTAGGATTTGCCTTTAATAACCTAGCTACGTGGAATGTTTTAGCACCACGTGGTGGCCGGTACTCCGACGTCTAAAGAATTACACACATTAGGTCCCCTATCTTTCATTCTGTCTCATACTATATGATATTCTTGATTTTATATTTTAATAATTTCATTTCAAGTTAATACATTTACATAACTTTTATATTTACTCTATCGTTATTCTAATCTTTATTAGATTTTTTATTATGCATCATCGTATATATTTTTGAAGATTTGATATACTATTATAGACTTGGGATCACTTTGTCTTTTGAAATGAAATTAAAATAAATTTAGTGTTTATTTTGTTAGAAATTTGAATTATAAAATGAAGAAACTATAACTTTCATTTCTGCCATAAGTACTTTCATGGTCATAGCCATTTATAATAGTAAACATGATGGATTTTTTTTTTCAATGTTAACCGGCCAGAACAAAATTAAAGAACCCAATCAATAAAAATGAAAAGAAGCATGTTGGCTTTTAAATGCAAATCCTTTAAGTAATTAACTAATGATAAACTTGTCTAATTCATATTTTTAAAATATATATCTCTAACATATTCGATGTTTTAATTATACGTGATTATAGATCTTTTCTCATCCTTTATTTCGTATTATGCTTTTGTTTTTGTCGCATGTTAAAGTGTTAAACCTCACATGATTAAAGTGGCATGAAAATTAACTACAATATCCATCCCTAAATTCCAAGATTTTTAATGAATTATGTGTTGAGAAACAATATAAATGACTAATTTATGTGCTTAAAAATCAATAATTGATACATGACAAACATTTTCTCATTTCTCGGTACTATATTTGATTTTGTCACGTATGTATGTATGTATGTATGTATGTATGTATGTATGTATGTATGTATATATATATATATATATATGTGTGTGTGTGTGTGTGTATATATATATATATATAGAGAGAGAGAGAGAGACACACACACACACGCGCGCACGCGCATACACACATATAAAATATGGTTCGTGAAAGTACATCTCATCTCTCATTATGCAGGGAACCTGAATGTACCATTCTTATAAAAACTTTTTAAATTTTTTTTATAAATATGTTTTAATTAACATTATAAAAATAATATGTAAATTTCACATATATTCACATCTCCTAACTTCTTAAAAAAGTTGTAAACGTACACTTACATAAATTTGCATGTATGTTAACGTACATCAATGAGATATATGATTTCATTCACTTAAAATGTTTGAATGTGTGTGAAATTTTTATATCATATTTGTAATGTTAATAATTAAAAAATGTTTATGAAAATAAATTTCAAAATATAAGTAATTTTAAGAGTGGTAACTTCTGGTGCGTTGCACAGTAAGTAATAAATAATAGAACCTAAATTAATATATACATGTGTGTGTCACAATCACATATTCACATTCTTAAATTGATTTTAACTTTTCTAGACATGTTATGTACGTAGACCGCTAAACAATTTATTTATGTTATTTGAATGGTACAAAAAACGTACTGTTGCAGGGTTGCAGCTTCCTGGAAGGTTCATTAAATACGTGAGCATACGTTTTCTGTATAAAAGAGCTAAGTGAGGTTTTGGTTTCTGTACTATCGATCTTATAGATTCATTAAAAGGTTGGAGCTTTCCAAAACACGTACAATTTATAATTTATAAATGGAATCATCGAGAGAACCCTGGTTGCTGGAAAACGGCACGGTGAAGAGGCTAACGAAGGAGACAAGGCACGGCCATGGTCATAGCCGAACAGCCCACAACATGTCCTCATCCTCCCTTCGTAGAAAGTCCACTATGTCTCTTGTTTCCAAAGTGCCTTGTGCAAATCTTAGGAATTTTCTTGCCAATCTCCAGGAGGTCATTTTGGGTACTAAATTAGCATTTCTTTTTATCGCCATTCCCTTTGCCATCGCTGCCAAATACCTCGCTTTTGCAAGAGTGAGTTCAATTCCTCTCAAATCTCAATAATCCTAGGCTCCTAGCTAGCTTCCCAATTCACCCCCACCGCTTCACCTCATCGATTCTTGATATTTCATTGTGAAAAATCATTTTCAAAATACGGTTTTAATTCTCTTTATTTATTTATACATACATATATATATATATATATATATATAACTGTGTGTGTGCGCACGTGCTGAAACATACGTAATCCTTTGTTTTAGCAAGTTAGTTATACATAGATAAAGTTTTCAAATACTAAAACTTAATCTCAAAAGAATATTATTTTTAGGGTACCTTGCCTTTCAGCAACGAAAGATTCGATGCACTTATCATATAAATTAATTAGATATTTCATTATTACTATTAGTAATCGTTTGAACTCCAAAGCAATATATATTACTGCATTTATAAAAAGTAATTGTTTAATTTTTCTAATATATACTTTCAAAAGAGATGATAAAAATTATAAATAAATTAGAGTACTGGCGGGTAATATATCGTTAAAACATTGGATATTAACCTTAATAAATCTAATAAAACTAACAATTTTTTTTGAGTTATAAAACTAATGTAGATTAATTAATAAGTTAAACTTTTATATTATAATAGAGATAAATATTAAGTATATATTAACATGCGTTAACTAGGCTAAAAAAACTAAATTTCAATTTATTAAAACTAGAAAACGATTAAATGATTTAGGTTTAGGAGATATGTTCAGTTAACTTTATATATATGTCATTTACATTTCTTGTGAAAATGGCAAGTGGTGAGTAACAAGACAAAATCGAGCTATACATGCCAAATGTCTCAATACTAAAACCAAAATTACTTTGGGAAATATGGTACGTACGTGTACGTGTTTTTTTATATATTTTAATTTGTTTTTATTTTTAACAGTACCACACTTATCGAATTAGTACTGCAAAGCTTAATTACTAAATAAGCGACTTGGTAGAGTTTAAAGTAGGGGTTCTTTGTTTATATCTTAATAGGATCATCAAGAAATCACTTAAAGATAAAATGACTTCTTACTTATTCTAATAAAATGTAAACAAAATGTGATTTTCCGGTGTATCATCTTGTGTTTAGACTTTTTGGTTATTAATTTTTTTATTTTGCTGATTGTGTGGTGAAAGAAAAAAACGTACTAAAAAATTAAAACATACACCAGTACAATAAGGGGTTCTTATTATACATCATTATTCATAACTTTAATATACGTACGCATAAGTACATGCATTCACAAATTTCCCATTATTATTATTATCATCGTTAATTAATTATTTTATTTTATATTTTTACTGTAAAGAATTAATACTCAGTTATATATGAAGATGTTAAATATAGCTCATTAGTATTATTAATGTTATATTTATAGTTCCAGTGTAATTAATGTACGTTACTACGTACTTACTATTTAATTAAACTTTCATCTTTTAATTATTATACGTAAGTTAATTTTATTTTAGCAAAATATTGTTTTTTCAATATTAATTTTACGTTTTATAGGCATAAAATCTACCTAACAACGTTACATATATATTTCCTCCAAAAGTTATTTATTTCATCAAGAAATATTACAGGCTAATTTATTATTAATTGTTATATGTTTAAATATATGTAATGAAACATACCAATATATATTCTGTGTGGGGGTTATTTTATTTAATTAATTTAAACGAATTACTAAATTCTTTTCTTTGGTTTTCTGAAAACAGCCATGGGTGTTTTCGTTGAGTTTACTTGGTTTGATGCCGCTCGCAGAACGTGTTAGCTTTTTAACAGAGTAAGGAATTAATAATCCCTATATATATACTCGATGATCAGCTCATTATTATATACTATTGTATATATTTATTAAAATATTAAACTAATTAAAATGCTTTTTGTTGATGATTCGTAAAATGCAGGCAGATTGCTTATTACACTGGTCCCACAGGTAAATTTAGTTATGGGTTTTCGTAAATTAAATCCCAATAAACAAACAATTAACAACATACTTAATTACGTGTTAAATTAGTAGTACGTAATATTTAAAATAAAAGATTAAATAATTAAATTGGAAAAATTGATTGATTAATTAGTTAAAATAATGATATGAATATGATGTAGTTGGAGGGCTGTTAAATGCAACATGTGGAAATGCAACGGAGCTGATCATAGCAATATTTGCATTGATAGAAAAGAAAGTGGATGTGGTTAAATATTCTCTCTTGGGTTCCATCCTCTCCAATCTTCTTTTGGTTCTCGGCACTTCTCTCCTTTGTGGTGGCATTGCTAATCTCTCCATTCCACAAAATTTTGATAGGGTACGTACGCATATATAAACAACGTTAACTCGATCGATCATCACTTGTTTAAACAATTTTAAATCGATCTCACGATGAAACCATCTGGCCCATATATATATACATATATATATAGAGGTGGGTTCAATATTGGAGAACCTATATGCATCGAAGAACTTAGAAAACCACAATGCATCGCAAGAAAATCGTAATGCATCACGTGGGAAGTCGATGCATCACGCGGGAATTTGATGCATCACTTGTTAAAAGTCATGTGAACGTGGAAAAATTCATGTGAACATACGTTCACAACAGTGCAGTACGTTCATGTGAACTTGCACGTTTCACATAGTTATAGTGTGTGTTTATGTGTGATTTTTTGAAAGTAATCTTATATTATTAATTTAAACATGATTATGAAAAAAAATTTCAAAAAAAATAATTTTAAGCGAGGTACCTCCGGTACTCCGCAAAACTAGTGGTACTCATTTGAACCCAAATCTATATATATATATATCCTTGTAGTAGGTTGTAGGTAAATTCGGTGCTTCGATTGATCATAGATGGATAGATAGATAGATACGTGTAGTTGGAAATTAATATATTGCATGTATGTACATCTGTTGAAACAGAAACAAGCAGATGTAAACATAGCTTTGCTGCTTCTGGGATTGCTATGCCACGTGTTACCACTCTTGTACAGATATGCAGCTGAGCGTACAACTGTTGATGCATTGAGTACTGCTAATGCAACACTCAATTTGTCAAGAGTTAGTTGCATTGTCATGCTTCTTGCTTACTTTGCATACCTTGTCTTCCAACTCTGGACTCACCGCCATATATTTGAAACCCAAGAGGTACGTACTATATATATATATATACGTATATAGCTGCATCACTTGCTTGTACAGTACAATTAATTAACAGGTGCATGCATGCATGTACGTCCAGTAATTAATAATTAAATTAAATTACGGATGGTGTCATTTTAATTAATCAGTTGTACGGTACAATTAATTAAATGCAAAGTACTGTAGGAGGAGATTGAGGATGACATGGATTTGAGTGAAGAAGAGACCCCGGTGATAGGGTTTTGGAGCGGGATGATTTGGCTAATTGGAATGACTGTACTCATCTCAGTGTTGTCTGAATACTTGGTCGACACCATTGAGGTATTATATATATATTATTTATATAGATATATATTAATTCAATTCCCGTAAATTAAATAATCTTGAAAATGATATTTTTCAGAATCTAATTTAATTTAAATTAATATAACGTACGTACGTAATGTTACTATAATTTATATATTAATTAACAGGAAGCCTCGACTTCATGGGGAATATCAGTAAGCTTCATCAGCATTATTTTGCTACCAATTGTTGGAAATGCAGCTGAGCACGCTGGAGCCATCATCTTTGCTTTCAAGAACAAACTGGTACGTACGTATGTACGTTTTATTAACTCAACGGTTTTAATTTGTTCACAAAACTATCATATCATCATTCACATTTAACTCCATAATTATTCAATTAATTACTTCATTGATCGATTGTACGTGTTTTTTGATCAATTTGTTGCAGGATATCACTTTGGGTGTGGCACTTGGTTCTGCAACTCAAATTGCTGTTTTTGTGGTCAGTACTATTATTCTTTCAGGAATTTACAACATATAATTAATCTTTAAATGAACGACAAAAGTTTTATCAAAAAGTTTACCGTATTATCCCACATGTCATGTGTATTCATCCCATCGGATATTGCATCCAAGGATGTCACGTGACACCTTCATATATGTAATTGACTATTTCTTGAAATAAAATGTATAAAAACATGTAGCAAAATATATATTTGATTTTTAAAATTTTGTTTTATATGTATATGATTTAGGTTCCAATGAGTGTGATTATTGCATGGATAATTGGAATCAAAATGGATCTTGATTTCAATCTGCTTGAAACTGGTTCTCTTGCTCTCACAATTATAGCTACAGCCTTTACATTACAGGTAATTTTTTTTAAATTAAAATATTTGTTTTAAATTAAATTAAGAAATTTCAGATAGAATACATCCAGAAAATTAAATCTAATAAATACACAAAAAAAAAATTAATATATACAGGATGGAACTTCTCATTACCTGAAAGGAGTAGTTCTTCTGCTTTGCTACCTTGTTATTGGAGCTAGTTTCTTTGTTTCCACTTCTGCAACTGGTAAAACTAATTTCTTATATTTCAATTCTTTTTTCTTTATTTCTCCAATTTGTTCGTTATTAAATTTTTAATTTTTATTTATTTATATCTTAAGTTCTTAATCCTTTAATATATTTTCTAGCGCCACCAGGCAGCAATGATGTGAACATGCGGCTTCAATCGTTGAACCATGGCATCTTTAGAGTCTGAAAGGTAGTCGATCTTTATAAATTGCTGGTTCTTTTATCTATATATATGTATAAATAATTAATTAATTAATTTTCTCATATTTGATGATAATTATTTAAATGCAGGCCGGATTTGAGTTTGAACGGTCGATCAATCTTGATGCATGCATGCATGATTCCTTTGTGCTTAAAATTTTCATTGGAGATCGATATATGGACAGAAAAATCAAATATCTCGATCAGTTGTTAATGCGCAGTCTTGCTTGTACAGTACAAGCTAGTACAAGCACAAGCTCAAGCTCAAGCTTGGACATGTTTGTATTATTGTTTTACGTGTTAATTTTTTTTATCATAATTTTTTTTTTCATTGTTTTCTTAATTAATATGATAAAAGATCACAGATGCAGTACGTACGCGCGTGGCACGTGTGTTGATCCATGTTTGATATGAATAAGTGATATAATATTATACATACAGTTCAGTCTTGTTTCTATTTTCTACAGTGTGCGTTTGCAGAAATTTGAATTTGTTTCCTTTAATTTTGTACTACGTACTATAGAGCTAGTATATATATATTGTAAAAGATGTCTAAACTATAAAAGAAATTATATAAATTAAAGTTGTTCAAAATATACAAAGTCTTAAGACATAGGTAGGTGTACGTGTTGGGGGTATATATCCATACTGATATATATACGTTGCCTCGATCATGCATGTTGCTATCAATTCATGGGGTTTATGTGTTGTTACATGTTGCTGTCAAAGTCGAGGTTTGTCTCTGCTTTTATATACTTATAATTTTTTTTTTAATATTTATTTTGAAAATCAACACATGTATATTAACTTAGTTTTAAACAAATTGAACCGAAATTTTTTACTTTTTTCCGGAATCGTAAACCACATTGGATAAATCTTTAAAAATTCTTATAAATAAAATCGGATTTTGGTTTGGTTATTATTCCTGTTTTTTTTTTTTTTTTTTTTTTTTTTTTTTTTTTTGTCATAAACGGTTTGGTTAACTTAAATGTAAAAAAATAAAAAAAAAAATTCATGCAAATTTGTTTGGTCCTTATAATTCTTATAAAATAACATTTTATCTAATTTATTAACTCATTATCTTTCTATTCAAAAACAAACAAACTCATCAATTTTAATTTTACCTTTGTCAATCTGAATCTATATATATTAATAAAAAAAACCTTCATGTGTTGTTTTCTTAACCTAATCCAAATTTCATTTTCTTACCAAATTTTTATATATAAATATCATTAAGTAATCACCTAAATTATATTCGGGAATTAGATAAAAATATTATTAAGTGCTACCTAATTTAACTACTATAAATAAATAACAATATATGTGGATGATTTTAATAACCTTTAGATCTACTTTCTGTATATACTAATAAAAGAAACGATAAGCATCATGTGTCGTTTTCTCAACCTGTAGATCAAGGTTTTGTTTTCCTACCCAATTATGTAAATAAGATATAATTAAATCAATATAATAATATATAGTAATTCTTTACAATAACAAAAATGTAAATTGTACACGTTAATTTTACACGCTTTTAACGATGTGTAAAAAATTTTGATGTTTCTTTGCACTTATAAGGATGTAAAAGTTAGTTACAATTACAAGTGTACAAATTTTAGACAACAATGTAATTTTTATACTCAAATTTGTATTAAAAAAAGTTTGCACATATAAATGTGGACAAACTAACAATTTGTTCACACTTAAAAGTATAAAAATCAATTGTCACACCTAATTTGTCCGCATAAGAGGAAGCGTGGAAAAATTAAATGTTACAAATGGATCTTACCCTTTTAAATGTGAAAAAATTATAATTTATCCACACTTTTACATGTGAACTTTTTTCTTTATAATTTTAAATGTGATAATTAGAATGATTTATTAAATATTTCACGCATATTAGTGTAACAATCTTAAGCACGAATATAAGGGTAGAATTTACTAAACTTTTACACACTTTCAAAAAGCGTGCAAAGAAAATGTGAAAAAATGACATATTTATTGTAGTGAGATCCATATTTTATAATAAAAAAATAAAATTTAATTGTCACGTGTCATTCTATAAATGCATTACTTTTTCATAAGATCGGATCGGGATATTACCTAGAATCGTTCTCATCTCTGCAAGATCGGTATCATAGAATCAGATCGGGATCATAAGATCCTACCATGAAATCACTACATTTAAATTTTTTCCCTAAGTTCAATAAATTGTAATTTTATATTATAAATTAATCATATTACATTTCAAAAAAAATATTTATACAATAAAAATAAGAGAACAACGTATATTCATATTTAAAAAGTTTATGGTCATCCAAAAAAAGTTAATTAATCATACATCCTATAATTTGACTCACTATCCTGATTGATAAAATAATTGGATCTAAGTAAATTAAAGTGTTGGATCGGGTCGATAAACGATCCCACAGGAACCTATTTAAAAGGGTCCGAACTGAACAAAAGATAGGATTGGGTCGGTGATCGATCTTATGAATTATCCCACGATTCTACGTCCGATCTTGATAAAAAAACGATCCTGTTCGAAATCAGTTTGTACTTTGTAGGTTCGACCGATCCTACAAACTTACTAGCGATCTTAACAAACATGTTTAGAACCATACAATTAATAATAAATTTCATTAATAAAAAATTATATATAAATAAACTTTTACATTTCTTTTCTAATTTATTTCGTGAAATTTATTACTTTAATTCATTATATTAAGAACAATTAAACTAATAGGTTGTTAATAACTAAACATATATTGTTTTCAAATTTGATACATGCATATTATAATTGCTTTTACTTTCCATTGATTGTATAATTAATATCTTAAAACATGTATCTATCGTGAATATTTATTAATATAACATAATAAATTTTTAATGAAATCATATCAGGTATAAAATGTTGACAAATTAGATATATTTTTTTTGTTTTTTATATTTCATATGTTTTCATTCATAAATATTCCACAAAATTATAGGTTTTAATATTTAAACTAGTTTACAAATTTAAAATCTACTTTTATTATTTGAATGTTTCATTATTATTACTTATTTGTACCAAATATAATCAATTTTAAATTTTCTTTATTTATCAATATTAAAAAACATGAATAAAAATATGAATTGTAAAAATATAATAATCTTCGCGTAGTACACTTAATAAACTAATATTTTAAAATAAAAAATATAAAAATATTATTTTAAGTTAACATCATAACTATTGTCAATTTTTTAATTAAGTTTTTGTTATCACATGAAAGTTTCAACATTTAATTATTTTAATTAAATGTTATAAATAAATATATTATTTAATAAAATTTATTTTTATTAAATCTACTTTTGTCTACATAGGATTTTAAATATACGAGAATCAGGTCGAGACTCGACCCTAAATAACTAAAAAAATTTATCTACGTCTGGTTAAAAACATCAAACTAATATATTCGGTTAGGGGAAATTGCGCAAAAAACCTCTAAGTTGGATCATTTTTGCGATTAAAACCCCCAACCATTTTTCATTGCACAAAAAACCTCCAATCGGTTAAAACTTTGTAAATTTGGGTTTTTCTCAAAAATTCTGACTTGCAACCGGTTTAGCCGGTTGCAACTTGATGACGTGTACAAATTTTAAATAGATTTTTGCGTAAAAACCTCAAACTTGTTTAGTTTTTTCAATTAAAACCCCAAATCAATTTTCATTTGATAAAAACCCTCCAACCAATAAAGATAAATTTAAAATTGAGTCTTCACTGATTGTATTTTAATGACATGAATATTTATTAAAATTTTATTTATTAAACATAAAATTCGTTTCCCAATGAAACCTCCACCCTCTAGGCTAGCAAACCTCACTGCTCTGTCTGATCATATTCGAAAGATAAAATGGAACATAAATAAACGAAATTGAACATAAAGTTGAAGCTAAAAATGCAACTCGTAAACACAAAATGAAATTGATTCAATCGGCACAATTGAAGTTAAAATTCAAAATTAAATGGCAAAAGTTAATCGAACATACATGCATAAAATAAACAACACTGAACATAAAGAGGGGATATAGTAATCGGAGTTGCGGGAGGTAGAGAAGAAGAGAAAAGATAAATATTATTGTTGGTTAGAGGTGAAAAAAAAATAGTTAAGGGTTTTAATCGAAAAATTCACCAATTTCGGGGGTTTTTATGCAAAAATTCACTTTAAGAATTATATGTGTAGTGCCACGTAGGCGCCACGTAAGTCGGGTTTGCCATGTGGACGCCACGTGTGTGCCATGTAAGCATATCAACCCATTATAACCGGTAATGTCCTAATTTCAAAAGATTTTACCGGTTAGAGGTTTTTTGTGCAACGAAAAATGGTTAGGGGTTTTAATCACAAAAATGGTCCAACTTTAGGATTTTTTGCGCAATTATCCCATTCGGTTAATGTTTCGAAACTGTTTTTGACTTCGGTTAAAAATCCGTTAAACAAAGTTACAAACACCTAAGTTATGCGTATACATCTGTAAGACAGTACCGATGAGCAATCACCGACTACAACTACTCTTTCATTTTTACATTTGTCTCTGTGTTTTTTACATCATCTTCCTCCTACCAACAAAACTCCCACTGTTTCCTCTGTTTTCAGTATTCAATTTAATTGTCAATACCCTAAATGATTCAGAAAAACAACCAACCAACCTTAATTTGGAAGGGCATTCCGGGTCTTAAACCCCTAAATTTCGAAGAAAACGACCTCCGACGCGGTGGAAGTCAAACTGATGGCTGCGTTCGTCCATTTGAGGTTGGTGGGTTCGCTTCCGTTTCAATGACAGAGAAGAAGATGGCTGCAGCCACCATTGAATTCACACCCACTGCGCCGCAGCTCATGAAACACCCGCTGGCTGTTGTCGCTTTCGTGCCTAAAGAAGCTTCCCTGTTCGCCGCCGGTGCAGTCGCCGGTGCTGCTGCCAAGACCGTTACTGCGCCTCTTGACCGGATTAAACTCATCATGCAGGTCAAAATTTTCACCTAATTATGTAATTTTGCTAACTGAACAATAATTTTAGCAGCTTGAGCCAATCCTAGGTTCTATAAGTTTAATTTTTTTAAATCTTTTTTTGGTAGTCTTGATATTGACAATTTTCGTGAATAATTAGATGATTTGGATTCTTCTAATTCTGGGTTTATTAGTATGTTCTTCATCTTGGATTATGAAGAACATGAACCCCTAAGTGTTTAGAGAATAGATAACGGGTATTTCATGTTTCGTGAGAGTATGAGAAATTTCAAGATGTTAATAACTGGCTTTAGTATATTCCAATATTCCATTGTAGTCCCATTTCAATATGGAATATCGTACTAAAGCTAAAACCTTGACCAAAAGGAATGTGGAAATTCCCTGAACTTTAAAAGATATGTTTTTAGGACTCATGGTATATCACACACACACACACACACACACACATTACTGGCAACAGGAATCTAAAAATCTGATACCCTTTATACGTGGTTCAACAATCGACTTAGATTAATGGGTATTGTTAGGTTGTTATTATTATTATTATTTTTTGTTGATCCTATACTGGTTCAAAGACGAAGGCCATGCATCTTTGTAGCCAAATTTAGAGAGAAAATGTACAAGAAAGTATAAGTGGATGACTGTCGTCACAATCATTTGTTACCATTTTCTAACAAGTTCGTGCAAAGTTGTATGACGACGTAGTAGATAAATGTACAGTCATAATTAGCCTCCATATCCAACAATATTGTTAGGTAGGGTTAAAATGTTGATGTACCGGCAACCCCAACCGGCCGGGCAACCTTGAAGCAAACATAAACACCATAAGCTTTTTAAGCATGGATGGTGTCCTATATCTCTGATCCACCAACTCACATTCTCATTTCAACTATTTTGCCTATTCTTATCCTATGGCTAACATCCTTGAGAGTTTCTTCGTCTCAAACGTCATTGTTTCATTTTCCCCAGTTTTCTGTTTCTTGGTCTTAAAGTATTCGTTTTGCAGACTCATGGACTGAGAGCCGGGCAAGAAAGTGCAAAGAAAACAATTGGATTTATAGAGGTATTTTATATTCATATTAGCTATGTTTTTCTAGGATTTTCCTAATTATTTGTTCGGTTAATCATCTTCATTAATAACTTGTAGATATTGTAGATGATATCTATAATGTTTTTGGTTATTGCTACTCTGCATAACTGTAGATATATTACCTGTCTCTTGCTTGTGTTCATCAAATAAATATGTAACCCCTTCTTTTGTAAAAATTTCAGTGATTACTATTTACTAATGGTAAAACGCTTAATTTGTATATAAACTTGACCAAAAAGGGAAATGTTGCTTTTCTTTTGGAGAGGAAGTTATTATATAAGGGGTGGACGATTTGTAGTTCAATAGAAGTTATTAGCTGCTTTTGATTTGTTTATTCTAATATACTTAGCTGCTTCAAACATGATCTTCCGTTCTCCACCTGTTTTCATTCCCTCTCACCAGTCAAGTAAATGGGATCCACAATCATGTTTCCCTTCTCCCATCATATAACTGGGACCCATGTAATGAAATTGTTAATTTACTTGAACAAATAAGTAGTTACGTCGCATTGCATTATATTGCATCATGTATTTGATGTGTTTCAGTATTCAAGAAAATTGTTTACTTAACCTATCAATTTCCTCTCCGCTATCAGATTTATTCCCGTTCTCTTCTATTTTGTCTTGATATGTCAAATTGTTTGCAGGCAGTTATATCCGTAGGGAAGGAAGAAGGTGTAAAAGGGTACTGGAAGGGTAACCTTGCGCAGGTGCTTTACATGATTCGCTCCGTAGTTTTTGTGTGAAGTTATCTTAAGACATTTTTCACCTATTTTTTCTGGATGTATTTAGCGTTATTTTTTGCTTGAAAATAATTAACATCACTCTACTGTTGCAGGTGTTACGTATTCTTCCCTATAGTGCGGTCCAGTTATTCGCTTATGAGTCCTACAAGGTATGTGAAGACTTGTTCAAGAGTAATTGTAAATATTATCTGATATGTAGGAGTAAATATATGTTTTAGCCCTATGATTGTCAAGTGAAATAAAAATTTGGTCACTATACCATAAAAACTATTTATTTTGCCCTTTGTTTCATTTTCCTTAAAAAGTGTTTGATCAATTTGCCATATATGCTACCGACTGGGTGAATCTGTCTGATAATCAGTTTCAGGCTCGGAAGTAGGATTGGTGGCAAAAGGTGGAATAAGAGGTATAGTGACCACTGGCCAAATACATAAACTTGATATTTTATTTATAGTAAAATGGTCAAGGAACAAGTCCAGCTACAAACTACTGCTTGCTTAGGTCATTTTACAATTTTCATTTTTCGGATGCTTTCTATATGATATGAGGAGAATAAAGATGTCATGGTGGTCCTGTCTTTATGATAATTGAACATGGGACCCTACAAATGGAGCAAGGTGATACAAAGTTACAAACAGATGTTATCTTAAATTCATTTTAACTTTGCAGAAACTTTTTAGGGGGAAGGACGGCGAGCTTTCTGTTATTGGGAGATTAGCTGCAGGTGCTTCTGCTGGCATGACTTCGACTTTTGTATGATTATTTCTCCTTTTTTCCCCATAAATCTTGAAATTACTATATATTCTTCTATGTTCAACAATGTATGAACGATATTGTCATTATATTTTATTATTTCTATGGTATGAAATTTGTAAAGTTTGAAACATAATATATGAAAGGTTAATTATTTATGTGAAACTATATATTCTTCTATATTCAAATTTGTAAAGTTTGAAACATAATATATGAAACTATATATTCTTCTATGTTCAACAATGTATGAACGATATTGTCATTATATTTTATTATTTCTATGGTATGAAATTTGTAAAGTTTGTAAACTATTTATGTGTGTGTTAACCATTGATGTGTTTGCTTGTGCTTTATATGTTAATTTTGAGGGACTATTTTCAGGTGACATATCCATTGGATGTCCTCAGATTACGAATGGCGGTTGATCCTGGATATCAAACAATGACAAGCGTAAGATTGATGTCTATGGTTTAGATATGTGGAAAGATTTGCTTCTAAAGTTGGGTGTTACTCTACTTTCAGGTGGTCGTAAAAATGCTAAAAGAGGAAGGTCCCGGATCTTTCTATAGGGGACTTGTACCTTCTCTCATCGGAATAGCTCCCTACGTTGCCGTTAACTTTTGTGTTTTTGACTTGTGAGCTTGCCATTACATTGATAGGGACAGGCTGACAGCATACCTCCTTAATTCAAATTAGAGATGCCAACTTTTATCGTCAAATTCAAAATCAACAATGTATTCTATTCTTTAAAAGTGAAATCTGTACAGAAAATGATGTTTCATATTTTGAAAACCATTTTCATTTTTCTTAGTGATAGTGATATATTTTAAACTAAGTTTTGATGATTTTATGGTTTACTAAGAAAAAAAACCACATTCATCGACTACTTGCCATCTTTTGTGAGGCTGGGTTTCTAAACCCAACAGAATTCTCTATTTTTTATACACATGTATCATTTTCTTTTTTAAAGAAAGAACTTCTTTTCTAAAAGCTCTTTTGATTTGTTGTAAAACAAAAAACACAACTCATTTACATCACAAACATTCTAAACAAAAGACATAATGTTACCAATCGAGGCCTTATACTTTACCATTTATGGATCATAAAGTTGGGCTTCTTTAACCACCAACGGGGGAGTATTTTCCAACCGTCAATGATGAATCCATCTGCTTAATGATGACAGGGTGAAGAAGTCTTTGCCTGAAAGATTTCGAAACAAAACTGAAGCATCACTAGTCACGGCCTTTGTGGCAGCTACCATTGCCACAGTTACCTGCTACCCATTGGACACTATAAGAAGGCAAATGCAAATGAGGAGCACACCTTACAAGACTGTTTTGGAGGCTTTTCCAGGTAATTTCGTATGAGTTAGCCGTGGTTATTGCTGAGAAGCTCTAGAGGTCATATACAGAGGAAGAAATACAAGGATGCGTTTGGTACGGAGAATTAGATGGAATGAAATTTCTTGACTTTACAAGCCTTTTTAACAAAGAATGCTGATACATAGATAATGATTGACATATAAAGTGAAGAAAAAATATTGAAATCTCATTCCCATAAAGCCATAATATGATGAACAATGTTGAGGATTGGAAATTTACATTAAACATTCCGTTCTATTGAGAATTGAAGTTATCCTCACGTGACAAAAAAGCATGTAACTCATGCAATCTGTTCTTTTTTCATTTTTTCTATACCAAATGCGCCCTAAAAAACCAAATTTATGATGATCTTACGTCTGTCCAAAAACAGAAGTCTACCTCTGACTTTTGAGCATCAAATGAGTAATCGAAGCTTGCTTGGCATGGAAGCAAGTCGGTAGGCTAAGGTTCAGCTAACATGGCTTGCCAAGCTTGGTAAACTCAATCTCACGCCTTGGCTCAGGTTGTATAGGCTCTAATCCTGCAAGCTCATACAACTGCATGCCTCAGTTCTGCTCATATGGGGGCTAAGCTTGTATATAAAGTTAAATTGTCCAAGATTATAGTTAACCCCTTCTACAAAAATCAAGTAAAAATATTAATTATGTCAAGCGAGTCATTTAGGGCCTTTAGTCCCAGTTCCCTTAAAGCATAAGTTGCTTATTTATGTTGCCATGCTTGAGCTGAACTTGTCTTGGGCTTGCCATGATTTTTGATGAGCTAGTTCTCTTTTCCACTGACCCTTGGCTGTACTGTAACACACAAACATCACATCCATCCGAAGAAAGAAGTCTGCCTTTGACTTCTGACTATCAAATAATGAGTTAAATTCAACTTCAACAAAAAACAAATGCACCCTCTTTGACTACTGAAAATGAAAAATGTTATTGATATGTTCAAGTAGAATACAACACATCTTAGTGATAATAAACCAAATAAAAGTATGTTACTCTTGATTTGAAAGTATACAATCAAAACCTGAATATTGTGTTTTGTCTGTATTGACTATCGAGTACTGTTTCTCTTTAATGCTGGTTTATTCTAAATTGCAAATAAGACACTATTATTCTATTAATTATTTGAATGGATTTCGTGTGCAGGTATTATTGCTCGGGACGGTGTTGCTGGATTATACAGGGGGTTTGTGCCAAATGCGTTGAAAACCCTACCAAACAGCAGGTTTTACTCAACTTTATATGCTCTTCAGCTTTCTCCTTTTGAGTTTCTTTTGGTTTTAGAATAGAAGAGTCGGACATAATTGGCCTATGTGCAGCAGTTAAGTTCATTTTTGGTTGATATATGGTGTCCCTACTAAGGATCTACATGGGTTGAGTTGAGCAGTAAAAACATTTTACCAAGCTTGCATCTAAGCAGAGCACAGCTGATCGATTTGACCATCAAATCTTAGCTCAGTATGATCTGGGCTCAGTTGCCTGACAAGCCAAATGAGCTATACAAGCCCGAGCTGCTTCTCTATCCTTTAGCCTCTGAGGGATTATAATAGTAGTTTACAAAATCCAAACACAGTTTAATCGTAATTTTATTTGGAAGGTCTAGATAGTTTCATATGAGCCTATAGGAACCAACCAGTATATGAGCCTAAGACTTGGACTTTATATGAATCAATCTCAGATGAGTCATGGGCAGGCTCCCATTTATAGGAACCAAGCTTGAGCAGGCCCATATTTACCACTGAGTGTTTTTTTTTTTTTTTTTTTTGGTAATTTAGTCACCAGCCTTACCATCCTAGAAAATTCTAATTATAGTAACAAGAAGTTTATTAGCAATTTGACTAATTTCTCTGTTTGTAAGCTTCAAATTCAAAATAAGTGATTATACATGCTGAACCATGGCTATCATCATCCCCTTTCCCATCCATGGTGTAGTTTTGGTGGTATAACTTTCTTTTGATTGTTCTATAATCTGTGACCAACTTGACCTCTCGTTTTGCTTCGTTCTTGCAGCATTCGTCTCACTACCTTTGATGCTATGAAGCGCTTGATTGCAGCGAGTGAAAAAGAGTTGCAAAGAATCTTGGAGGAAAACAGTAATGAACAAAAGAAAGCTTCAAGCAGTTCAACAAGTTAGATTATATATTCAACTTATCGTAAATCATTGGCTGTCTCTATGTGGTTTCATTTGTCACCAAAGGCAGCTAAACTTCATCATATATGCGAGGCCTCTTGATTATTCACTTTGATGTTGTGATATAGTTTGTTCGCAGTGACACATGTCACTGCACTGTTGTTCCTTTCTACATATGTTGACACTTTGGGAAATAGTGAAACATACATCTGCTTCATATCATTTTGACACATTTTTCGCTGTTAAGGCGATTGTCATCGATCGTTTCCAGGCCATGAAACCAGTGCCGTTGAAGGTATTTGAAACTAAGATTGATCCAGGATTGTCTGATGATCCAAGATAGTAAGGATTTGAGCAATCACGATTGCTTGTGTTTGAGGAATTGTTTTCTGATTCACTCATGATTGGAGCGATTGAACGAAGAATATTGAATAACGAAGGAGAATTTTGAATGATGGATCAGTCTGATACCATATAGGAGAAAAGAGTTTCTTTTCTATTGATAAAATTGAGAGTGAGTACAAATGAAGACCGTACATGCATATATATACACCAAGCTACACCAAGCTAACTGAAAATAACTGAATTAACTAACTAACTAACTGCATGATATAAAACTAACTAACACTCAAAGGGTAGCAAACATGATAAAGAAAGTAGATGTTGAAAACTTCTGGCTAAAGCCATTGAATCCAGCCAAAAATGGCAGGAAAAGTTATGTGGTCTGCTGAAGTATTTGATCAATTTCAGAAAATTGCATGGTATCTTCTTTATAGGATGATATCAGGATATGCATATACAAATGGATGAACGTTTCTGTACTCTACATATTTCAATAAACTTGATCAAGATCAATAAGAGGGAAGCGAGAACCGTTTCTGAAATTGATACCTTTTATATTTAGTTTTAATTTTGTTTTTATTAATATACATTCTATTTTGTAAATATTATTTACATGATTAAATATAAAGTAAAAAAAAACTTCTTATGGTAATTATTATTTTGAAAGTGACAAAATCTTTAAATGATGAATTTACTTTCTAAACGAACTCGTAACTGTTTGATTAAAAAGAGTATATGATTTATTCAATTTAAAAATAAAAATTTGAGACTTAGTTATATAAAAATATTTTACAATTACTAAAAAAAGACGAAAGTAAATGGTGGTTTTCCACTTTGTTATTAAGAAAAAAGGGATTTACATATATCTTTAAGAAAGATTTCATCAAAGGATAATCTCAAAATTAGCCAACGTGGTGTATTTTAAATAATTTTAAAATAAGTTCCATTTATCAATTTACCTTCTATGTTCGTAATAAAGTTTGTGTGGCTACAAAAAATTAGTGATATATACTTTATAATGTTTCTTGATTTATTTCTCATGATAAAATTAATTTCATCACGTGATAATTTAAAATTTTTGACGATAAAATCTTTTTAAAATTAGATTAAAAAAAACTTTACGATTTGACATAATTTCATAATGTAGACAACTTTGACATAAATTATGGTTCACGATGAGCAAATACCGAACCGAAAAACCAAACCCAAAAAACCGAGAAAAACGAAGTGAACGGTTTGGATTCGGACGTTTTTTCAAAACTGAACAAAAAAACCAGAACAAACCGGTTTATAAATTAATTTATTTTTAAAAATATTTTAACTTGTAATCTTGTATAAAACTTTTACTAGATAATTTTTTATAAGACCATTTAGTATTTATTAATTTACATTTTTACTTGATAATTTAATAGTGCTTTAATGTAGTTGTAAGTGTGTTCAATGGTATAGTCAAAAGAATTGAAAATACATTTTAAATGTTGACACAATCTAAAAAATCGAGTTAAAAAAATGACCATCTTGAAGTAAAAAATTAATCTCAAAAGAATGATTTTAACCCGAAAACAAATCTGAACCCATAAAAATCAAAAACCGGTCGGTTCAATCCAAAAAAATAAAAATCTAAACCCAAATGATATCCGCGTTGAACGGTTTTTAAAATCGAAAAACCGTAATTAAGTCTCAAAAAGTCAAAAGGATGAAACGAAAAGAATATCAGGGAAATAATGATTAAATTGGCTTTTATTATTATAATTTATATTTTTAAATACATCAATCCAGAAAATAACTAATTTGGAGATTATCCCTTTAATCCAAATATTGAGGTTCCAACGGAGACGGAGTCATGAAACTGATAGGGTGATTGTCTGATCTGGTTCTCCTCGATTCATGAGGCTTTGCCTCCTTCCACAAAAATTGGAGAACGCTGGAATCAACTACTTTCCCCCATTTCTCATCATAAGCCCTAATTCCACTTCACTAGAAAATGTCATTCCCTTTACACCTCTCCTTTCCAGTTCTCAAATCTGATAGGCATAGGATTCAATTTCTATGCAATTCTTCTTCCACTCAAACTAATTCTTCCAAACCGGACTCTGAAGATGATTCAGGTCGTACATGGTATTGCTATCCCATTGTACTTTCATTTTAGTTGACAATCACATAAAAAAAACCAGTTTATATGTGTATTTTTCTATATGTCTAGGTATTTAAAAGAAAGAAAGAAAGAAAAAGTTCTGGTTTTTATTCACTCTTTGTCGATATTATATTAGCTTTTTTCAAAAAAATTTGATATTTTTCTTATTCGTGGACCAGTTCAGAATGTCATACATGTGTTCTCCTTTCTTATTTGTAAGTAAGCTGTTATTGGCTGTAGTGATGGTAACCGGCATCGGCTTGTTTTAGTGGAAAGATATGGGAACGGAACTTCAAAGAGGTACTTGCATTTGCATATCTTATTCCACGATTAAAATCAAGCTGAATTTTAGTTATTGTATTCAATCTTGAGCTAAAGTTGCATGCCTAACAGTTTTGTTGTTGGGATGTTCTGAATTAAGAGATCGTCATGAAATAAGAAACACTGATCACTGTTATGGTTTTCAAGATCCCCTATATCCCCCTATTTAAATGCTTGAATAAATAGGCAATCACTAGCATTATAATATCCAACCAACTTAATCGTGCATTTGTTCAAACGAGGTGGTATAATTTACTTGTCTTTGCTATATTCTTGTAAAGAACTTTTCCCACATGAAGACACACAAAAATTAAAGATGAAACATATTTCCTAGAATAATATAATCATCAGTCTCAGACGAGTTTACCTTGAGGTGTATATCTACAGCTCTGAAGCAGGACGACTACTTTAGTCTCGCTCACATGGAAAACATCCATATACTAAAGCGATCATGAAATTTTCATTACTAATTTCAAAATCATTACGAACTTGTAGATTCCAATTAAGTAATGAGTTAATGGCCCTGAGCGAATCTACCGTAACTTGAAGATTTTCATAAATTATCAAGAGATCCCGACAAAGGAAGAGTGCTATGCAAAAAAACATTATTATGTCATTTATTGCAAACAGAAACTAATAAGGTGTTCATATTCCTTTCGTCTTATTCCAAGTCAGCAACATGAAAAACAACTTTTCTTTCTGCATCTTGGTCATCTAACATTGTACAAATGAACTCAAAACTTTGTGTTAAAGCCTTATGCTGTTCATCACGGTTATGTTGTTTTTCATGTACATGTATTTTTGAACTAAGGAATTCTTTGTCATGGTGATGGTTAGTATTTCAGCAACAGCTTTGAATATTTTGGTTCCCATAAAGTTCTGTTGCTGTGAGTCAGGTATATACTGGATGATGAATTTCACCTGACAACCTTTATCGAGGATAAGCCCAAATCTAACAGATATTCTTCGAAGGAGTTAACCTGGCTTCCTGATATAGTTAAAGATTTTGTTCTGCCTGCTGGCTTCCCAGGTTTATTCCTTTTCATTTGCACCTCTCTTTCCAATTATGCTCTTGGCTATTTCACAAGATTGAATGACAAATTTTTCTCCGTGCCCTTAATTTGATTGTTTTCACTGATGTTAAGCAAGTCATAGTCCATTTATCATATGACTGATGACCAAATAATGGTTTAATGATATATTTTTGTACCAAATTCTTCTACATACATCAATGGATTACTCTACGTGAAAATCAAGGTGTTTTTTATTTGATAGTGATATTTAATTTCGAGTGCAGGGTCAGTTTCAGATGACTACTTGGAATATATGTTGTTGCAGTTCCCGACCAATGTCACTGCTTGGATCTGTCACACGTTGGTCACTTCAAGTCTTTTAAAGGCAGGTCAATCTAACTCAAGCCAGTACTTCTAATTGGGTATGTGAAGGCATGACAATCTAACTCACTACCTTGTTTGTTCTTTCTTTCTTTTCACTGGAGAGCAATTTGATTCTCTAATTTCTTCCTGTTCTTGTTCTCTTTATCTACTTTATTTTATTAGTGTCGCATTTATTTCTACTTTTGTTATTATCATGATTTGTTTTTTAAATATAATTTTGGTACTTGAATCTGAATCATAGATGTTTTAAACACGCAGGAAGATAATAACATTCTTTGAAAATATGTATTGTTTTCCTAATAGCCATTTTAAATAAAATTTATGCATTAATGTACAGGCAGTTGGTTTGGACTATTCTTCTGGAACGACGGCTGCAGCTTCTGCAGCTGCCATCAGGTTTATTTATCTACTCCCTAGTTACCAAAATTGATGCAATAATTTCGTTTTCGGATCAAATATATGAACACACATGACATATAGAATGGTATGACATATTTATGAAAACATGTAGATGGGTGTCAAAAGATGGGATTGGTGCTGTTGGGCGCTTTTTCATTGGTATGCTTTCCTTGAAAGCTCATAAATGGAGAGAGTAACACTAAATCTTTCCATTAATTACAATCACTTTTCTCAGGTGGGCGATTTGGAAATCTTTTTGATGATGATCCAAAACAATGGCGCATGTATGCAGACTTCATTGGCAGTGCTGGAAGGTGACTAATACATGATATGTCATTGCATTTTTCTGCAGTTTATTCATGTTAACCAGTTGCCACCATTAGCTTAATAGCTTCCCATTCTACCTAGTCTTAATTCTGTTTTAATTATTTTTTTAATATGATGCAGCATCTTTGATCTCAGTACACCGCTGTACCCTGCATATTTCCTGCCACTAGCATCTCTAGGGAATCTTGCTAAGGTACATTATTTTTCTGTACCCTTGTTTGAAAGGCCTATTCAAGTGATACCTGTTTTACAAGATTGATCGAAAGATTAGAATTTAGTTCCACTCCTATATACAGAAACTTAAGGAACTTGTATATATTTTGGAAATAATAATATAGCCAGGTCACATCATATCATACTTGTCAAGCATCGTGAACCTCAATGGAATCCTGTTTGATCAACCATTCTACAACAATGGAAAAATTCTTCATTGGTAGCAACTAAAGGCATTATTATTTGTACATGTTTTATAGATCATCTAAGAGAGCTTAGAATTCTTTCATTCTTTGCGATTCATGAAATTAGTATATTGGTTCTCGATTTGAGTCATTAAATGACAACTATATGGAGTATTAGTTTTTAAATGGAGAAGGGCTTGGAGAAAAAAGTGGGGAGGGGGGGGGGGGAGGGGATCAAATATTCAACGAAGTTGCACTTTCTTTGCTTTGTGCTTTTAAATTTATAGGAGTTTGTGTATTGAGATATTGAACAGGCTGTGGCAAGAGGGCTAAAAGATCCTTCATTTCGGGTGATACAAAATCATTTTGCAATTTCAGGGAATCTTGGAGATGTGGCAGCAAAGGTACTGATAGCATATATTATATATTTGCAATGCTTGACGTGATATATAGTTCAATGAAACCATTGGATTATTAGTCAAATATCAAAGTATATGTCAATATTGACAAAAATAGTGGATTCTTGTGAACCAAAATAAATTATGTTAATCTTTTGTACTCAATTACTCATGGGTTTTTGCTGTGGTTTGATACAGTAATTTTCTAGCTTTGTCCCATTTTCACATCAACACCACTTCCATGCATCAAAACAATAGCAAAAGGTATCAAACCACATAAAAAATGGAGTGTTTGTGCACATTGAATCATCTGCACATGATGACAAGGTACTACGTTTATAATTTCAACCGGCTTAGAAATATTCCAACAATTTTCTTCTACTTAAAAGTTTATGCAGAACCAAAGACATATTTAGTGTTGAATTTGAAATTTATTGTCACCTTGAGAGGAAATGCATACCATGTTAACTGAATAGTCGTCTTTACCAAAATATGTGAAACTACTACACATGTTTTTTTAGCAAATTTTGTGAATTTTTGGTGGCTAAATATTTACAGGAGGAAGTCTGGGAAGTATCTGCACAGCTCCTTGGCCTTGGTCTTGGCATATTGGTCCTGGTATGTCATTGTGTTTTGTGCATATAACCATAGGCTTATCAATATCATTTTTTTTAAATATTGAACCCTCTTTCCCATGTGGCAGTGTTAACTCTTTTATATCTTTCTAGGGATCCTTGTTGTCCTCAGTTTGCTGTTTTCTTTTTTTGTTTTATCCTAGTCTACACCCGGTCTTGTGAGATCATATCCAGTTCTAGCATCAACATGGATGACCATGCGCCTTTTGCACCTTTGGCTACGTTATCAGTCTCTTTCAGCTCTTCAGTTTGACACGGTGAGAGAGAATATCGCATACTGTATTCAGTTTTATATGTCTAGTTTAGGAGGACATTTTCATCAGAACCTGTTATATTCTCACATCACCAAATCGATAGGAGTATAGGACCCACAATTCCAGAAAATTGAAGAAATTTGCTACATAGCAATATGCAATGTTTTCAATTCTAACATTAGTCTTTTCAGGTAAATCTAAAGCGTGCTCGGATTTTGGCTAACTTTCATGTGTCGAACTCGGCAGTTCTAGGTATTCTTTGTGCCTTAATACAACCAATATAGCATGTAACTTAATAAAATCCCTCATCAATGTGTTTGGATTTAGGATGTGAAGAATGCAACAAAATGGAGAATATCTTATCATGGGAGAAATTTTCAGTACCTCGGATTGTTTTTGGTGTGTCATTGTCTGAAATGCTTGGTGGTGAAGGATCGGGCCTCAAGGTATCACCTCAGAGTCTTCACCTTATTTGGATACACCTTTATTTTTCTGTTTTCCTTTGCCACAATATTTTGTGATATGTAGATATGATTGTTTGGAAAGAATGTTTCAGTTTCCATAAGACCAAGATGAAATTCAAAAACCAAAAATAAAAATTGTGTTTACTAGATTTATAAGCTCTATCTTGTTAAAGTCAAATGGTCAGTTCATGTCATTTACTTGAAACGTGAATGTTTGCTAGACGCCTTCTTTTTTAAATCCTGGTTTCAGTTTCTCAAGAATGTAAAAACAAAAACAAAAATGTTGACTAACAATGCTTCAGTTTTAAATGTGTAACCTCAACAAACTTCAGAATAGTGGAGTCAAATATCGTGATGCCGCATGAGCTTTTCTGAACTACCTAGTCAAATAAAAATATGTTAGCTTCCCCATACATAATACTGTGCACAAATATATTTCCATAAGTTGCTCTTTTCATCTTATAAGAATTGTATAAATTTCCATTTTCGGGCAATATTTGCTTCCTTCTAAAGTTACCCATTCACCACTGTCATTGACACAACTCACTCATTTCATACACTACTGCTATTCGGTTGTGTGTGGGAGGGGAATGGATTTTTACAAGAGTACTTCATATTATAGCAAACAGGATATACATGACCATTGAGTCACAAGGCACCGTTACTAGTTGCTCGGTTGCCCTTTTGAGGAGGTAAAAAATCAGTGAAGTTCTAGATATGCAATGCAAAGTCTTGCTGATCGAAATGAATGTGACCCAAATGATGTCTTCTATCTAGTTTATAACTTTGATAAAAGCATAATCTGATTTATTGTGTTACTTGTTTTTGATAGGTGAAGATGCTACTGGAACTCTATGCTAAAGAGAAATACATTCTTATGGTGAACCAGCAGCCTTTCAAAGATTTCGAGACCCTTGTCTCCTTTAAGGTATGCCCCCTTCTACTTCTCATTTGTTGTGCCATCTAATAATCTTTTTACGTAAAAACATATATTTGACCATAAATATATTAAGAGAGTTGTGTAGCTGAAAATTATAAAGTTCTTGATGTGGCCATGTCAGCAAGACACATGATCACATATTCTTTTTCTTTTCTTACCATAAAAACCACAGGACGGAGCTACAAGCATCTCAGTCCTGCGATGTGTTTGGCAGACGTATTGGCTCTACATGAATCTTAGCAACGAAGTAGATGCTTTTGATCAACTCAGAGAAAGCCTGAAGGAGCTAGATCATCGGTT
Organism: Centrapalus pauciflorus; assembly: GCA_020465985.1. Classification (NCBI taxonomy): domain Eukaryota; kingdom Viridiplantae; phylum Streptophyta; class Magnoliopsida; order Asterales; family Asteraceae; genus Centrapalus; species Centrapalus pauciflorus. The sequence goes on along the minus strand of JAANYP010009066.1, from coordinate 528,526 downwards.
TGGGAACTTTTTACAGCAATTGAGTGATGTTGGATGGGATGTCGGTCAGATAAATTTAAAAGTCAGTAACAATGTTTCAATTGAAGAAATTTATGTAGATTGATCACTTTCTGTGCATGGGCTTAAATATGAGTTTTTCAAAAAGTCTTTGAATTGAGCAATGAGCAATTCAATTCTTATCCCGTAGACATGCACAAATATAATGAAAATTGTCATATCATTTTCTGAGTATGTTTTTAAATCTAAAACTATTTAGTCACTTGAGGATTCAGAGTACTTAATTATTCTGTTTGAATCATGATGTCACCAATAATCTCCACATGAACACTTCCCATCTTTGAAATAGTGAAATCGCCGAACATCCCTCACGATAATATCTCTCTCGACAACCTTGGACATGAACTTGGTGGCAGAATGGCAGTCGTTGCAAACCCTAAGGTTTTTAGCAACTCGAATTGGAACTCCTGGTGGCATATTGAGCAAGCCAAATGCTATTGCCAGCCTCTCACTGTGGCCACACAACAGATTCTCCTTTTCCTCCTCGTTTACGTTATGAAGAACACATGATGTATCGGGCACATAACCTTCCTGTTTCAGTCGCTCTGATAATGTTTCAAGAAACCCGTGGAGTTGCTCGCTTTGTGGGTGTGATGAGTCCCCCGCTACAAATTTGTGAACTTCATCATCAAACTCGATCCAACTGCAGCCAGGTTCTTTCTTTACGCCGTTTCTGATCATATTCTTCCTCACTTCATTGGCTTTCTCCCATAATCCGGCAGATGAATAGATGTTCGAGAGCAAAACATAGTGGCTAGCGACATCAGGCTCCAATTCAAGTAATCTGTGAGCCGCAACTTCCCCTAGCTCAACGTTTTGGTGAATCCAGCAGGCGCCAAGTAAGCTACTCCAAGCACCGATTTTATTGAATTTCGGAGGCATGTTGTTGATAAGCTTGTGGGCTTCATCTAACTGCCCAGCTCGACCAAGCAAATCAACGACACACCCATAGTGATCTTCAGTTGGATCAACACCATATTCATCTTTCATTCTATTAAACAAGTTTCGGCCTTCATTTACCATCCCGGAATGGCTACAAGCTGCAAAAAGGGAAATGAATGTGACCTCATTAGGCTTGACCTCCGACACCATGTTCTCGAAAAGCGAGAGTGCGATGTCTCCTTTCCCGTGCATACCATAAGCCATAAACATGACGTTCCATGTGATCACGTTCCTCACCGGCATCATATCGAACACACTCCTGGCTAAGTTTAAGCAGCCACATTTTGAGTACATGTCGGCTAGCGCACTTCCAACAGTAACATCTGATGCTAAAAGATTTCTAATAGCGTAAGCATGTATTTCTTTCCCCTTTGCTAGAGCGGCTAACGCTGCACAGCCTGGAAGAACTGTCATTAGTGTTATTGAATTTGGTTTACACGGAACCTTCTGAACGTCGTTATTTTCAGTTTGATTGACGATTCTCATCTTGTGTAGCAGATCTAACGCATGCTCATGACATCCGCAAACCACGTATCCGGTGATCATTGTATTCCAAGAAACTGTATCTTTAGTCTCCATGCTATCAAATATGTTTCTTGAAATATTAATTTTCCCCATTCTAGAGTACAAGTCCATTAGAGCGTTTTGCACATACCCATCTTTCGCAAACCCCATTTTCACAGCATACCCGTGCATGCCTTCTTTGTCGTGAAAAGTTTCACAGTGCACAGAAGCTGGCAATACACTCGCCATCGTTGTAGGGTTAGGACACAGTCCCGAGAACTCCATCATTTCAAAGAAAAGCATCAAAGCGTCACCATAAAACCCATTTTGTGTATAACCAGCAAGCATAGCATTCCAATTCGCAAGACTCCTGTTTATGACACCATTAAAAACTCTACGGCCAGTTGTAACTTGTCGACAATTGCAGTACATGTCGACTAAAGCACTACAGACGTATGAATTTTCAATCAAATTACTGAATCTTATTGCATAAGCATGGATTTCCTTCCCATGATCTAATAACTCTAAATGTGAGCAAGCAGGAAGAACACTTGCAATCGTGACTCCGTCGGGATTCATTCCGTCAAGAATCATGAGCCTGAAGACGGCCATTGCCTCCTCAAACAGATCCTTCTGTGAGAGTGAACTTATCATGGTGTTCCAAGAAACCATATTTCTCTCAGCAAACATCTCAAATAGCGAAATTGAATCCTCGATTCTTCCTAGCTTTGCATACATAGACATCAAAGAATTGTTTGTAAAAGTCATAGTGTCTGCAACTTTTAAATTGTAAGCATGAACTTGCTTCCCAAGCATGACACCACGGCGGTTTTCTAAATTGGAACAAGCAAGCGCCATGCTCACCAATGTAAACGAATTAGGTTCCGCTCTATCTAATTGCATCCCCCTAAACATATCCAATGCAAGCTCCCATTCCTCCAACCTACACAAAGAAGCTATCAAAGTGTTCCATGACACTTTATCTCTTTCAGTAATTCTATCGAACACCTTGAGGACATCACTCAAATCCCCACATTTCCCATACAAATTCAGCACTGTGTTGGCAACGGTTACTGAAGATGCGTCATACCCAAGTTTAACTACAGATCCATGAAGCTGTTCACCCAGATTCAAGTGGTGAATTTCTGTTACTGCTTTCAAAACAGCCGGGAAAGCAAAGTTGTCGGGACGGTGACCGGCGGTTGTCATGTCGATGTAAACGGAAATGGCTTCGTTGAAGTTGCCGGAACGGGTGTGAGATCGAAGTTGTTCGATCCATGTGGAATATGAACGTGAAACTGATGTGGGTTTTTGATTTGATGAAGGGGTTTTGGGGGAAAACCCAGAATTGTGGGTTTGGTAGATGGTTTGAAAAGGGTGAGAGAAGGTCAATGCGTACATTGGTGGTTGAATTCGAAGCTTCTCTGACTCTGTTCTTCACAAAGAAAAGAGAAAGGAGAGGGAGGGAGGGAAAAATCTAATCCCATCCACAAACAAAATCTTGATGGTTCATAATCAGCCACAAGTCACCCACTCAACAATTAGAAATTTCGCGAAAGGTTGTCATGATGATATTATTGTGACATTATAGTTTGTTTGTTTTTAATAGTCTTTTCATTTTGATTTAGCTTGTTTAATATTTTGATTTGATAATTTAATAACCTGAAAAACCGACGTGTAACTTGTTAATATTACGATTTAGGTTGTGTATTTTTATAAGTTTTTTGATCTAAGATGTGTACCTTTTCAATGAAAATACACAACCTAAATCAAAATACCTTTAAAAATACACGCTTAAATAAAAACATTGATAAATCACGTCTGAAATTAAGATTTGACACGTCTGGAATTAAGAGTTTGTCTTAAATGTATTAATTAAATAAATTGATTTTGATATTTTAGTTAAGTATAATATCAATTTATGTCAACCTCTTATATTAAGATTTCGAAAATCCACAACTTAATTTCAGACGTGGTTTCAAAAGTTCTAACCTCTTAAGTCTGAAATATAACAAACGGTTTATTTTAAATTAAGATTTGAAACCCACTTAAGTCTGAAATTTAACAAACAGTCAATTTTCAGTTAAGATCTGAAATTAAGACTTTACAAATTTTTAAGAGACAATTAAGTCCAAACAAATACACCATAAATCAGAACAATAATGAAAGTACACAATTATTTCATATTATTTTCCCTATTAACTTAACAAAGAGAGATGACTTGTAGTATAAAAATTTGTTATACAATAATTTCATATAAAATGTTTATCATATTCTTACTAATGTTTTTATCTTTACATTTTACTCCTGTTCAAACAGGCAAGTACAAATAGACTAGTATTTTATTTGAAATAGACGTGTATAACAAATTATTATATAAACAAATCGTCATCTCCCTTTGACAAAACAACTAGTTTTCTTTTCAATACGTTGCAAAAGGTTCAATAAAATAATAAAATAAATATATTGAAATATGAAAATATAGGATAAGTTTATTAATAAATGAAAAACACAATAAGCTACAGAAGTTACGATGTGTTAAAAATGATATGTAATGATAAAATTACATTAAAATGTAAACAAAAAAAAAAAGAAAATCTAATAATATAGATACTATTACGAGAAAGTCCAGAAACTACATTTCAATCAACAATGGTATCAAATTCATACATCATATGTAATAATATAACATAAATATATTATTATGTAATATAACATAACACAATAATATATTATATTGAACCAAAAGACTTATAGTCTGGCGGTATTAGGGATGGCAATGGATCGGATATGGATCGGATGAAGTCATATCCATATCCATATCCATTAAGTTTTTCATCATCCACATCCATATCCATATTCATTCAAATTAATTTCATCCATCCATATCCATATCCACTAGATGAAACGGGTAAGTGGATGTCCGTTGGATATTAAAAAAAAAAAAAACTCTTTTTAAATTATCATAGTGCATTGTTTTAACAATTATCATTACTCGCAATACATAGTTTGATTTAAGTATAAGAGTAATCCAAATATACTTTAAAACAAATACAAACAAAACATAAAATTTTTGTAAATATCATAACACCAATTATTAGGTTTTTGAATAGAGACCACTTTAGAAATCAAAGGGTAAATTGTTCAAACTAAATTTTTTTTTGAACAGCAGATATTAGTGGTTAGTTATTAGCATCAATAGAACTTGGAATTTTAGAGTTATAATGTCTAATGGAGTTTATCAAGAAAAAGAATAGTTAAATAGAAGATTAGATTAAGCTAATGGTATGGGCTTTGTTTGGTCTTTGGCTCATTTTCTTACCATAAATAAATAATGTTTCGACAAATTAATATGAGTTATTACTTTTTCAAATCTAATTAATTAATTATGAAATAAAAGATTACAAATATGTATATAGATTTATATAATATCATAACATAAAAAATGTAAGAAACTATTAATATCGGGTAAATGGATATTGTCCATGGATGAGAAATCTTCGTCCATATCCTATCCAATATTCATCCATATCCGCTCCATATCCGATATTCATCCATTTTACTTCGTCCATATCCACCAATGGTGGATTGGATCGGGTGGATGATCATTGGATCGGGTGACGATTGACATCCCTAGGCGGTATATTAGGTATTGTCCTAACTCCTAACCAAGTTGTTGTGAGTTCAATTCCCAATTGAGACAATAATGATAGTGTCGGATTAGGTGGTAGCATAGGTAGCCTTTCAAAAAAAATAATATATTATATTAAAAATATTAAAGTGTATAAATAATAATTTTATATATTATGTTATATGATTTTATATCATAATTTATCTGTTTATAAATAAGTAAACGCTAGAAATTAAGGAAAAAAAACATAATGAAATTTTATTTTTTTCACTAATGTATTATCATTTCGATAAATCTATTTAATTTCGTTACTTGCGATTCAACTCTATAAAATTTCTCATCTGACCATTTCAATCGTGGGACAAACAAAACTCAACCATTAAAATGTGCTAATTTGGAAGTACAATTATTTTTTTGAAAACGATAAATCAATTGGTTAACTGGCTAAACTAAAACGAAATCATATACTTGTTATTTATTTTCTGTTTAGGTTTAAAATTTTCAAAAACTAAAAAGTTGGATTTATGTATGTATTGAACATAAGCATCCATTGACATCCAACCAACCAACTAGATTCCACGTCATCTTTTCTTGAAAGTTTTCTTTTTATGTACAACGACGGTAAGCCCACTAGATAGACCCAGCAGAAAGCCCAAAATACTCCACCTATATCAAGCTAGCCCAACAAAATTCAGCCCACGAGGTTCCATTAAAAATTCCACCACTTAGTGCAGCCCAAAACGAACAAGTGTTGTCGTGTAGAATGCTTTCCAGGTTATCCTAATAAGTTGGTTTGTCTATTACCGGCCCGAGCAAGGTTAACACGGACAACTGACCAGGACTCATTCTCAAAATATTTATTATATAGTTAGGTCAACAATTTTAAACAAGGTTATTGACTAGTAGGGGTGTAGACGAGCCGAGCCGATCCCCAACCCGTTTAAGCTCGAGCTCGGCTCGTTCAAAAGTACCAGTCTCGAGCTCGGACTCGGCTCGTTTCGAGCTTCGTATGTAAAGCTCGAGCTCGGCTCGTGAATAATTTTCCAAGCTTGAGCACGGCTCGACTCGACTCGTTTATTATATATTTTAAGTTTTTTAGTTAATTTTTAAATAATCTTTTTATATAATATATATAACTTGTTATTTTAATATATTTATATTTATATTTATTTAATTTATATATTATATATTTATTAATTTAAAAATATATTTATATGTAGGCTCGTTTAAGTTCGTTTTAAGCTTGTTTATATATTATCACAACATTTTATTAATGATGGTGATAAAATGACCGTATAGAGTAATTATCAATAATTATTATATCATCAATAAATTACATAAAATTTTGTTGTTATCATTCAAAAATAGCTCTATAAATCAATGATAGGTTACTGTTAGAGGATCGGTATTAGGTCCTTAGATGAGAGGTCGTTGTGACAACGTTAAGGTTTTTGAAAAGAACATCAGGAGGGTTTTAAATTTTATATTTTCATTAAAAAAATTTAATAAAATTAAACTTTTATTATTATTTAAAAAAATAATTTGTTGATGCATAAAACATGAGATTTTATTTATATATAAATTCTCATCATTCTGGATAAATTGATGAATAAAATTTCGTGTTTTATGAATCACCAAAAAATATTTAAAAAAATACCAATAATAATATAATTTGATCAAAAATAAAAAAAAATTATTAACAAATGAAAATTAGAATTTTTAATTAGTTCTTCACAAAAGTTAGTATTTAATTTGAATCTCTGTATATATGTATGTATGCGTATAATGAATATTCTTTTAAAATCCCAAGCAGGTTTTGTAATTTAGTAAATTATGATGTAAAAAATGTAGAAATATTTAACCAATAAAAATAATCTGTATACAATCATTTGCAGAACCAATTTTAATAGGCTTTTGTCTTGTTTAATATTTAATAACATTGAGATGTACAAATAATAGTAATTACTAATGGAAGTGAAAACACAAAAGTTGACTTCACCTAAAAGGAAAAGAATATAAACTAAGAACAAAAAGCATTTGTAAAGTGAATTGTCAAGCAAAAGGTTGTGTGTTCTTTCATTCATTCATTCATACATCAATCCCTAATCCCATCAACTGAAAAAAGCAATCAATATGTCCTTGACCTTTTGTAACAATGACTTAGAAACTTACATAATCAATCCCTTTTCCTAGTTCAACCAAATCCCCACTTCTTTGAGTCAATCTTTATATACATATATATTTGGTATATTCAAGTACTTTGAAACCTATTCTTGGAATTTTACATATTTAGATTTTTAAATGTTTCATATCTTTTTTCCCTTTTTGATGAATTATCCTAACTATATATGCTATGAAGTAGGTGATAAAAAATGTTACCACCTACATAATTTAGGAATTTCATTAAAATGAAATTATTACAATAAGTGTAGATCAAAAAATATCCGTTAATCTGCATCTAATAAAAATGATTTTTGATTGAAAATTATAAAGAAATAAGTTTTAAGTGTTTGTTGTTATTTTGTTTAAAGTGTTTGTTGTTATTTTGTTTATAGGTAAACCAATGTGTTTTTATAGCTTAGCAATATGTAAAGTGTCTTTTGTTAATATGGATATGAGGTGAAGGTTTAATTAAGTCTCTCTTGAGACAAACTATTTTAGTATTTGATAAAAAAAGGTATGTAGGATATTTATGATATTCAAAAGAAAAAAAGTATAAGTGATGCCAAGCCAATTATATCTAAGGAAGCAGAAGGGCAGGTGCGAATCCTATGTTTTAGCACGGGTGTCGTATGACAATGATAAATTCTATCGGTTATATGTAATATATTAGATAAATTTACATAATATATGTAAGGGACACATTAATTTTATATTTTTACAAAGTGACACTAATACAAAAAATATTTTAGATTCGTCCTCATTAAAGGGTGGCAGTCAGTAGAAAATGCACAAGTGCTGGAGGCTGAATTCTTTTAAGTACAAATTAACTATTAGAATGGTTCAAAGCATTGCATGGAAGCCAAGGTTGCGATGCTACATTTGTCACTTTGAAAACTAGAAATGATACCGTTTTCTCGTCTAATATCCCAGATGGTAACAAGTTATTGATGATGTTCAAGCAAATAAGATATGGGTATCGATCAGTAAAACACATGATCGTTCTCTACACTGAAATATGTAGGTATGCAATCCTATTTAGTATTTTGATTTACTCATGTATTGTTCTTTTGGCTTCTAGCGTAGCAATTTGTTAATGTATGCTTTATAAAATTGTAGTCATTTGAAAAAAAAATATGCCTAAGGATCAAATGAAAATTATAATATAAAATAAATATAGAACTAGATACATGTTAGTTTCTAGAATTACTTGATCGATTATAAATCTTAATCTTTATAACAAAGAACAGAAAAAAAAACTCTGTAATCTAACTAGTATGGACAAAATAGACCTTTAAAACATGAGGATAAATAAAAATGCAACATATTATATTTGTGAGGTTATTAAAGAATAAATACTTTTAAACCTGTATTAAAGGCATTGTAGTTTATTTAAGATCGATATCTTAAATTAATACAAATATTCTAGATTTTCTGTCTTTTTATATATTTAAAAGATGAATTTTTAACCATATCCATTAAATATATTTAAAAAAAAAAAAATACAACCTCTCTAATTATTAATTAAAAGCACAATGACTTAAAAAGTACATTACATTTAATATTGACAGTTACTATTTACATTAACCCGCAAGCTAATACCTAAAGAAGTTAGATGAGTGAGAGAGAGAGATACACTAGATGTGGTAAAGATGTAACCAAGTGACAAAAGAGGCATGAGCACATGATAGCATGTGGTGTCCGGGTTTCATGGGGGTGACCCAGACCCAGACCCAAACCCAAATCCAAATCCAAATCCAAATCCAAAACTAATTATTACGACTAGCTAGAATCGAAGAAAAGAGAAACAGAAATTTCAATCATTTCTCTTATTGATTTAGGATTGATAGCTGCTATATATATATATATATATATATATATATATATATATATATATATATATATATATATATATATATATATATATATATATATATATATATATATATAGGTTTTTAATTAATTAAGTTAAGTTTGACTTGAATTGTTAACTCAAATCATGAAAAAGACAATCTTGAAATGAAACCCGGCCTGCCACCTACTTACTACCTCAGATGACAACCTCAACCTCAACCTCAAACATAAACTACTACTATACTCAAATGAATGTCCCGAAAAGATATGAGCACACATGTTCCTTCTACAGTGTTTTTGATTGGAGTTGGTAATCTTTTTTTCTTTTTTCTTTTTTTAAACATATTTGATTTTGCTCCATGAGTTTGAATTGAAATGACTCTTTTTAAAGCATGTATGTATTCATAGGTTTCTGAACCTTCTATGGTCACCCAATTAGGCAAAAACATCATCATCAAACTTTCTGCAACACTCTTTTCTCTTATCCACACCCACAAGATATTGTGTGTTTTTCTACTTACTTGAGATACAACCATTCATACACTTCTAGCTAGTATTTACTACAATGGTATCTTTTTTTTTTTTTGTGTGTGTGTGTGTTTTTTTTTTTTGTAATAATATCATTGAAAAGTTATTCAAAAGTAAAATAATTTGTTAATGATTTCATTAAAAGATAAACAAACGAAAGTCGATGCAGGTTCGAGTGTGGATGATCGGGCCATAATGTTCCTGGAGGCCCAAGACAGAATGCGCAACAAAAGGGGGTAAACGGAAAGGGCAATAACTTTTGACTCGGGTATTCGTTTGGCCCAAATTTGACCAGGAGTGAAAGTTACGGGTTTTTTTGGTGGATTTTTATGGTTTTATGGGTTTTTCTTTTGGTTCAATGGGTTAACCCGTTGGGTTTTTTGACCCGTTTTTAATTTCTCATATCTATTTAAACTATGTTGAAGCATTGTAAGTGAGCAGGTTATCTAGTTAAGAAAAAAAAACTTTTCATTTCCCAAATTCTGAGTTCTATCAGTTTTTAAAGCCTAATTGTTTGATATTTTGAGGAATCAACAAACTTTTAGTACAGTTTAATCTGAAAATTCTTAGAATCAACATATTAATCTGTTTATCATTTGTTACGTTGCATTCAAAGCTTAAGTGGTTTTTGGTTTGAGGGATATAATATCTTCATATACATGAACCAAATCATGTTTCATATTGAAATATGGAATCCTTTTATATGAGCTAGAAATTGATGAATAAATGCTTATTTTCTTTCTTTACAAATGTTTTTTTTTTAAATTTTTTTAGGGTTTATTATGAAAAAAAACCAACATGTTTTCACGTTTTTTGCGTTTTCGTCCCTCCATGTTATTTTTTTTAAAAAACCTCAAGTTATTCTTTTCTTATTGGTTTAGTGAAATTTGGACATTAGAACCCGGTTTTTCAATTTTTTAAAACCCGGTTCATAAATTATAACCGGGGTCTAATGTCCAAAATTTCACTAAACCAATAAGAAAAGAATAACTTGATGTTTTTTATGGAAAAAAATAACATGGAGGGACAAAAACGCAAAAAACATGAAAACATTTTGGTTTTTTTTCATAATAAACCATTTTTTTAATAACAATAACAAATGAAGACAAATAAGTAACATTAATGATTTATCTAACAATTAATTATCTATTTCATTCCATCGAAAATCAACTTTAATGAAAGACATAACAAGAGTATCAAAAGTCATTATCACATGTTATAAAAAACCAGAGAAATTAAAGCCCATAAACCTTAGCCCTTGATCAAACGATTTCTTTTGATTCTTGACAAACTTCTCTTATATTCTAATAATATTAATAATAGAGATGTGATAAACAATTTTGGCTTTTAGTTATATTTTCTTCTAACAAATGATAAATAATAATAATAAGTTCATTGGTAGCATTTAAGGCGTTGACAAGAAAGAACAAAAGCAGAGAAGCAATTAATTATGGATTTTGGATTGTTGTAAAATTGAAAGAACATGTTACTATGGTTGGTTTGTTTCTAGTTAAGAAATGTTCATAGGCCCCTTTTCATCTTCAAAAACGAGACTTCATCTTACAGCAAACTTGATCGTGTTTTTTTTTTTTTTTTTTTTTAAAATTACTTTTTCCAATAAAAAAAAATGATGAATGAAGTCATTGTCGCTTGAAGAGACGTGTGGTTGATACCCATATATCTACTTCGATTTCTGGGGAGTTCCCTCCAAAGATGATATAATGGACAATACCCAATTATGGAATTTAATTTCACATTCACAATTTAATAAACGGACATACAAATCTATAGATTTTATTTATTTTTGACAGTTAGTTTATGACATTTTATATTTTGATAAAATTCAATTTCTTTATAAACATTATAATAAATCAAACGTTGTGTTAAAGATTTATTTCTTTCCTATTATTCATAAACCTAATCTAAAATATTGTTTTTATCATCTTTTTATTTAGAGTCTATTATGAAAAAAACCAATATGTTTTCATGTTTTTTGTGTTTTCGTCCCTCCATGTTATTTTTTTTTCCATAAAAAACCTTAACTTATTTTTTTTTTTGGTTTAGTGAAATTTTGGACATTAGACCCCGGTTATAATTTGTGAACCGGGTTTTAAAACTCTGAAAAACCGGGTTCTAATGTCCAAATTTTACTAAACCAAAAAGAAAAGTAAAACTTGAGGACTTTTATGGAAAAAAAATAACATGAAGGGACGAAAACGCAAAAAACATAAAAACATGTTGGATTCTTTCATAATAAACCTTTTTTATTTAATGGATGTATGTTTTTACGTGTTTATATAATTGGTTTCATTGAAATAATATGCATTTTTATAGCCAAAAAAAATTCAATAAAATCTTAGTGAGAAATCCATGTGCCCTTGAGTTTTTTAAATGTTGAACTTCAATGATTATTTTGTTTCATAGTTGCAAAATAAAAAATTAGTTTCGCTAATTAAAAACCTTAATACAATTTTAATTTGGATGTATAGGCTGCTGGCTAGCCTTCTTTCTAACAAAACCTTTTTTTACGTTAAAGGATTAACACAATCATAAGCAACAATTGTGCTTGTCTTATGGTTCCTAATTAGTTTGTTGTCAGGGCTAGTTTGGTTTGTGCTGTCTTATGTTTATCAGTTTGTAAGTGGCTCGTTTTGTCTGGTATTCACTATTTTGTTCATGTTTCTTTATATCATCCGGCTAGCTAGTTGCAATAAAAATTTTTTGCTCTATTAATTCTTTCTAAAATAAGTACTTTGTCTAATCGGTAAGATAACTTGATAAAGCTTCATAATGTGTAATTATACATGCTTGTATGAAACAATTTACGAAAAGTAGAGTTTGTAAATTAAGACCAATGTCTACATCTTGATTAATTACTAGAGATGAGTTTGAGACTAGTATCATACTTGAATGAAAATACGAAACCGAGTACAGTACCAAGATATAAAAAAAGTTTAACAACGATTGTATACTAACTAATAACAATTTCAAAAGTGTTGAATGATTTCTTTCCAAGAATGATGAATGAGAATTCGATATTTAAAATCGGTATTTAATATAATTAGGATTTAGAAAATGATATAGATTAAATTATGAATTTAATAAACATGGTTATTTATATTCTCAATTTGGTAGAATTAAACTAGTCCCAACTCCCGATTTAAGTCACATATGGGTCCAGAATACATATCATCTTTGGCTAATTGGTACCTTCACCGAACAAATTCAGGATGGTACCAGTACAAATCGGGGGAAATGAGATTGTTGTTCGTCATGTTAATTAGGGAGTTACAATGAATCAAACAGATACAAAAAAATGTTAAAACATGCATATTGAGCCAAAGTAAGGGCAACAAAAAGCAGTTTGATAGTGGCAAAAATGAAGGTACAAATTAGTAGTTGGTAGGTAGTTAATTATTAGAAAATTGACCAAAATTCCAACCGCGTATCTAGGCATGGCGGAAAAAAAAAATCATCTCCGACGGAAAAAAAAAATCATCTAGGCATGACCAAAATTCCAACCACAATGCATCGCTAGAAATACTGTAACGTAGAAATCGATGCATCACGCGGGAATTTGATACATCAAGTGGAAATAATGTAAAAATCGATGCATCGCTCGAGAATTTGATGCATCACGTGGAAATAATGATGCATTACGGGGGAATTGTGATGCATTTGTGGTGGTGCATGTAGGTTCTTCAAGGTTCTTCGATGCAGTGAGGTTCTCCATTGAACCCACCTCTATATATATATATATATAACTTCACAATGTAAATTATTCGCTACATTTTATATAATAAATATCATTGTATATGACTTTTCTATAATTTAGTACTATTATTATTTTTCAATTTATTTGTTTTATAAATCTTTTGCATACATTTCTTTATTTTAGTTCGTTATAAATTATAAATTATAAATGTAAATAACTCAAATATGTTTGCAATGATTTTCTTTTAAAGTTTATTTACATATATATTTAGGCTAAATTATTATTTATAGTTTCAACTTAATAAAATTTTAAAAACTTGAGAAACTCGATTCCCCGATGAGATCCCCGATCCTCGATTGGGACTGGGATGGGGATAGAAACTCATTTCCCGACGGAGACGGGGCCAAGGATAAGGGGAAGGATTAAGAAGCGGGGATGGGCCATGGGGATGAGAACTGAGATTCTCGTCCCGCCAGGGGCGGATGTAGGTTGAAAATAGGGGTGTCACTCGACACCGATAAAATTTTAAAATACTGAGTTACGTGTGTATCAAAAATTCGAGTGACACCTAGGATTTTTTTTAGTGACACCTACGAAAAATTAATGAAAGTATTATCTAAATATCTAATATATATTTGTTGATTTCGTTACCCAAACTTATTAAAATATTACTGAGTTTAATCCTAAAAACTTAAAAGAAAAAACATAAACCCAATAGAAATAAAAATAATAAGAGACAAGATTCAAGAATCAGCCCAAAAAATTAAGAAAAAAAAGGTAAAAAAAGACTAGCCCAAATTGTGTTGAAAGCACCGGTCCAATTGGTTGAAAAAACCCAAATTGATATCATCGCTTTTAATCGGTTAGGGAGGTACTTAAATATGTTGAAAACCCCCTGACAGTCTTTGTGGAACTTTGATGCATTAAGGTTGGCGGAGATGTATCCGAATGATTTTAATTATGATGAGATTGTTAATCTTGTGCATCAACTTGAATATCATATCGAGAATGTGAAAAACGATCCAATATTTTCTAATTTGAATGGAGTCTGCGAGCTTGCTAAATTAATGGTGGAAACTAGGAAACATTTTTCGTATCATTTGGTTTAGCAATTGTTGAAGCTAATATGTGTTTTGTCGGTCGCAACTGCGACGGTTGAGAAATAGTATTGTACGATGTACTATTTTAATTATAAAAAGTTTGGTATTTGTTAATTTTGTGTTGGCAACCCGTTTCGCTGACCCGATCCATATTAGAAAATATTTTGACAATATAAATTAAATTAACTCTAAAAAGTGACACCGATAACAAAATATCCTGGATCCGCCCCTGCGTCCCGCCACATCGTCATGCCTGCACGTATCACCATTTTTTGTGCCTGCAATTTATGAAGCATAAGACCGACCACCTGGATCACCATCACCGTCATTTAAAACCTAACCACCACCACACGTCCACACCTAAACTTTGGCCGTCAACTTGCATTTCCTTGTATGCAATTAAGATAATTAACGGCTAATATAACATAATATTTTTCCTGTCTTCGTTCATTGAAATCCTGGTTGTGTACTCGAAAACTCTTGTACCCGACGACATTCAGGGATGGATGTAGACCCATCGGGCAGGGATAATCATTCCGGTCCCGGGAGAGGTGGCGACCCTTCTCAAGAACCAAAAAGACAGAGCTGAGGGACTTGCACTGGTAGACCCCTATTGTATTGGAATTAGGCGCCCATCTTTTGACTGTTGTCAACTAATCTCTTCAATGTTAGATTCTACTCTATGTTAGAACATTTCTGTGAATGCTATTTTGATCTAAGTGGTCTTATTCTGTGTCCCGTGCTAGGAAGCATTTTGGAGTTTGGAGGAGGTAAAACCAACTCCAGCGGTTTCCTCCATTTCTTCAAATATCAAGATTTTTATGGAGTTATGGTTAGTTTCATCCATACTTGAAGGATCACGTACTATTCATCATATTTTTAAAACATTAACTTTACTTTTTACATATTTATCTTTTATCACATTTTAATTAACAATCTTGTACAATTTGCTATATAATTGTAATAAAGCCAACAGAATAATTTTTATAAAAAAAAAAACATAATTATAAATGGTTGTTAAAACCTTTAAAATGTGTCCGTTTATAATTTATACTAGGTTATTTAATTAACATATAATATACGAATCTGTTTCAATAATAACCTTTTTCATAAATTACAAATTTTAGTTAAACTGTAAAACTCGATAATAAACGGTACAAACTATAAATATTATGAATGATATGTAAATCAATATTTATTTAAACAATAAAGATTATCGAATGAAAAAAATTATTAAAATTTTTTAAGAAACCTTTAAATAATAAATGGATAAATCATAGTAAGATCCTTGGTTTTACTTATAATTAATAAAAATACATAACTGAAATACAATAAACATTTGCTTTATATATAAAGAATATCATCCCTTAGATATTAGAATGTTCATTTTGCAAATGTCGTACATCAACTAGTGAAAAGTGATTTGATTAACACAATGTTGGCAATAGAGTCCTTAAAACATAGTACCTATAAATGAATTAAAATTATATATTTAAATAAAAAAATTATAAAATACATGTGTCAAATAATTGTTTCGCCAATAGGCAGCATAGTTAAGTGCCAAGTGGCAATCTAATTATTTTTTTAGTAGAATAGATAGATTTCTAATAGCTTAGTAAAATATGTTTCATTTTACATGTAAAATATATTTAAATATATTAATTTTTATTTATTGTTAACTTTTAAGTTGGTTAAAATAAGTAGTTTAGTATTATAAATTTATTTAGTATAAAAACAAATTAGATTTAGAGATTTTGAAGTTAACCATTGGAGAAAAGAAACATTTAAATAAGAAATATGTCAAAAATAATTTTATTTCTTCGTATTTAAAGATTAAGAAATAAAGAGATGGTTTAAGAGGGGTTAAGATTTTTTTCAATGAATACTCCAAAAATATCGTTCAATTCCTTCGTATCTAAAGTTGCGGAGGAGAAAAAATCCATCCTTAATTTTTAGAGATTTTTTTTAAAATTATTTAAGAGTTCCTCCAAGAGTCCAAGATATCTAAATATGAATTCATCAAACCCGAATCATGATGATGCATCACACATGAATTTTTCATCATGATGCATCATGCATGAATCCGTTGCATCAAGCGTGAATCATAAGTAATCACAGATTCAAACCCAAACTGTCGGAACGAGGAATATTGGTCCACCGTTCCCGGATCCAAACCCATACCCGTTTGTAAACTTTGGGTTTCAGGTCTTCCATCAGTTTTTTTTTTTTTTGGTACCATTCCTAGTGATATTGCATATATTACAAGTAGCAAACACATATATATATATATATATATATATATATATATATATATATATTTTTTTTTTTTTTTTTTTTTTGTTTAAGGAAAAATACGTGTATATATAGTAAATAAAAAGAGAGTCACAGCCGAAGTTTAAACATTTACCATGCTACATAACACTTGGTCTGCACGAGCCTGAAGTACCTAGAGAAGACACAAGAATCTAACCCAAGATATTTGCTTACAATGATGACGTCATCTATCTATCCAACATTTATTCTACAGTTACATTTACTACTGGACACTGTACATGTTTGAGGTTTACAAATATAATAATACTCTTTCTAGGTCAAAACACTTTAATATACTTAATAGGTTTATATGAACAATAACATACTTTATTGACATGTTCATCGGTCCAGGGCGGACTCACCCTTTATGTGTTGGGATCAAACAACTCTGATAACTTCTTATTTTTACGTATATTATATATCTATAGTTGAAAATTTTTTGAACTCAATGAATATTTAAACATATGCTTGCTTTGAGCTTAATTTATTGGACTAATTAATTTTAGAGTGTTGTCTTGTTAGACATTTGGGCTTGGGCTAGACCGCTAGAGTAGAAATGTAGATAGATCAAGACATGAATTCATTTCAATGAGTGGAACGCAGCGTAGAAGCCAGAAGGACACAAGGTGAAGGTAGGCGAACGAGTGACCCGTCACTTTCTTTAATCCCTTTTAATACTTTTGTCTTATTCATTTTAACCTAGGAACTATAAATGATTAATTAAGGTGCCAAATCAGTAAACTAATATTAAAACATTATTATTTATTGCTTAATTATACATAAATAATATATGTTTATTATCAATTTGATCATTTGCATTCAACATAAATGAGCCAACTAGACTAACGTTGAATAATAAGAATCATATCAGAAAAAATGTCCGATAAACTAATGAAACCAATAAAAATATAAAACTTTATTGTAGATTTTTAAAGAAGATCGCGGATTTAGCCAATTTGGAGGTTGTTTTAAGTGAGAATAGTCGTTATTTGACGAATTGCATAAATAGTCAAACTTCTACTTAGAAATTTAAGTTTTTAAGATGCCTAAACAATTTTAACGAACTTTCTTTTAGGTTATTTGAGATTCCACAGTGTGATTAGTTGGAGCCTACTTTATATCAAATCTTGTAAACATGTATCATAGTTTATTGCTTCCAGCTTATTTTCATTTTTACGTAAATTAATCTGGTTGAGACCTACTTTTTTAGCACATTTCGATAGATTTCGAATGAGTTTCTATGAAATCTAGAAAGTGTCAGAAATTTTGTAGACAAAATCAAAAGGGGATTTCTAGCAAGTTTTGATGGATTTCTAGTAAGTTAATTTCGATTTCTACATATATTGATCGAAGATTAAAGAATGAAAATAAAAGGAGGTTGTGTCAATCATCTTTATTTTTGCGAAGGTTAATGTAGTTTAAAGCATGACTAAACTTTTTTATCGAATGAATGAACTTTTATCATATGTATGAAATTAGATCATATGTTTTGGATTACTATTGTATAGAAAAAATTGTATGATTTATTAACTTTTAATTTAACAAATGTCAATTGAAGTTTTATCGTTAAATTAACTCTTAGCACTCCCTATATTTAAAGCCTACAAAGAGTGAAAATCACCCAAATTGAATGACAGAAGAGTTAAAGTTGTCAAGAATAAGAGAGTAGAGACAGAGAGAGAGCATATCCTAGGTTTTTTGATGTTATAACAGAGCGTTTTATAATTAAAAAAAAAAAGGGTATTTTATTACTTTTTTGGTGTTCGTAGCTAAGGCATTTCGTTAGAAATGAAGCATTCGTAGAATTGTGGCTAATTTAAAAATGTGTCAAAAATGATTATTTTAATCTATAATAATTAACCTATATAATAACTAGCTAGATTTGTCAAACTATCAAAAGTGAGCAATCATTAATGCATTGTTACACGTACATCCAATTTAAAAAGAAATCTAAAAATACACTCCATTATACCAAACAGACACATCTATTAATAGTTTCTTTATTTTTTGACTAACTTTTCATAACATGAACATCTATGAATGTGCACACTCTTGCTTCAAATGGCAGGAAAAAAACATAGTTTTAACTTTTTAAGGATTCCTAGACCCCTGGGAGTGTCCTTTTAGCATCACCTTTTAATTTTCACTGATTACGCATTCCTCTCACTCACATATTTGGTGTTAATGACGTGAGATACAGCGATGAAACTAATTAATTAATCTCCTTCTCACATTAAGAGAAAAGTATGTAATTAGCAATGAGGGGTTGTGGCCACGTGGGTATAGAATAAGCCATCATTCTAATTAACTTCTCTAGCATGTATTATAACAAATTAAATTTTTTAAGCAACAAAAGAAATTCAATGTTCATTGATCTAATGAGAAACTATAGAACAAAACACGAAACCGATCACAAAAAAGAGGCCAAGTAATAGCATGATGGGTTTAAAATTAATTGATTTGCAATATCTCGTGCATAACCTGTATGTTAACGGGAGTCATATTTTAGAATATTTCGTTGCATTTATAACCTAAAAGAAAAGGAGACCAAGTAACAAAGTACGTGATATTGTTTATAAAGTGTCACGTTTAAAAATACATTAAAAAACTACTTATAGTTTTAAGATTTAGGTTGCGTTTGACAGAGATAATCGAAGAGAAATGAAATGAAGACATATTATAAATTAGGAGACTTGATGAATTACATACATATATTATTTATTAGTTCTCAAGTTGGATCAACATATAGGATAAAATTCTATTCTTTCATTTCTCTACCAAAGGTGGAGAATTAAATATAAACTAAAATTAGAGAAAAAGAATTAATTACAACCACCATACGGTTGTTGCAATTTCAAATTTGATGGTCTAAAAAATCATTGATTTTATCCTCATTTTTTTTTCTCTGCGATTCTCTGCAACCTTAAAGTTGCAAACATACAAGACTAATTTACTCTACACATTAATTTAAGGGTGAAGAAAATTTCAAAATATCATAGTTAAAAATTTTATGTTATTAAGCGTGAAAATATTTGTTAATTTATACGTAAGGCTAAATTAAGATTTCATAATTTTTTAGTGTGGTTGCAACTGTAGTTACTGTAAATTGTATACTTGCAGGAAACTTGCAGTCTCGCACCTCTCTCTCTCTCTCTCTCCCACATACACACGTGTACAAACATACATATATGTTTCCTATATATATAATCAACCTTTTTGCTTCAAGCATCAAGCTTCATAATCATAATCTCTAATTCCTATCCATTGTCATGTGATTGGTGCGATCACAGTAAGAAGCCACACAGAAAACACAATAAAAAAGTAGGGAACCCTAGCCAAGAAATTAAGACGCATGGATTTCTTTTTACACTACAGAAACCCTAATTTCCATTCTTCTTCTTCGTCTGTAGTTGTAGCAAACACCAAAAGCAACAACAGACTTCATGGGAGAGAAATGGAGAAGAAGAAAAACAAGAAAAACAACAAGATCAGCACCAAAGTGAAGCTCTCAACAGACCCACAAAGTGTAGCTGCAAGAGAGAGAAGACACAGAATCAGTGAGAGGTTCAAGATTCTG
This sequence comes from Centrapalus pauciflorus, assembly GCA_020465985.1. NCBI lineage: Eukaryota > Viridiplantae > Streptophyta > Magnoliopsida > Asterales > Asteraceae > Centrapalus > Centrapalus pauciflorus. The sequence goes on along the minus strand of JAANYP010009066.1, from coordinate 508,145 downwards.
AGAAGCTTAATCCCAGGTGGTGACGCCAAGAACTTGGACACAGTTTCCATGCTGGAAGAGGCCATTGAATATGTCAAGTTCTTGAAAGCTCAGATTTGGCTTCACCAAACTATGATTAGTTTTGAACATTTTGATGATTATGATAATGTTAATAGTAATCATCATCATCAATACCCGCATCAAGATCTTCTCCCACTTGATCATTTCAATGGAGATTATCAGCATCTCCCTCAAATACAAGAGGAAATGTTACCAGTACCACAACTAGGCTTTCAAGAAAGATCTTGCTTCAAAGTTGAAGGCGAAGATAACATGGTTTCTCTTTCTTATGGACATCACCATGTGATGTATCCATGAAGGTTTGTTTTAATATATTTATATATACACGTCTATATATGTTGTAAGGGGTGTTTCAAGAGTTGCTAGCGTTTCATGATGTGATTAGTTAGAGTGTTTTGTATGGTGTAATAGGAATGTATTAGCTATCATGAGTTTCATTCATGAAACTTAACCTGTAGTAAACCTTATCGTAAGATCTCTCTATCTTTTGACATATGTAATGATCTTCTGTCAAATGTTTTGGATGAATTTAATGGCAAATTAAAATGTTTATCTATAGATATATGATTTTCTAGACCCATTAAAAGGAGAGTAAGGGCATCTCCGATTACCATTTAATTACCACAAACCAAGTTATAGCAAATTTAATTGTTGCTGCTCAAATGTGCTGCGCTAAAGTTTTACATCAATTTAATACTTTACAAATTAACACTATCATTAACATGTTTTATTTTTGAACAACAATGTTTTATTTTAAAACTAACAAGATGCTCGAGCTACATGATATACATGTGCTACAAATTCTATACTCTATACTTCTAAAGGATTACAATACCAATTCGTTTACTTGAAATTGAATTTATTACATCCAGTAAATTTCAATTGGACAAATTGATGTTGTAATCCTCTGGATGGAAGTGTGTAGAGTTTAGATGTTGTAACACATGTATACTATACAAACAACACATGTATACTATACAAACTCTAACATATTGCTGAGTTTTTTGTTGGCCGGTCCGTAAATGCCTATTCTAGTAGTAGCTCCAGGTGACTTATATATTACATAATAAAGGATTGAATGCAATCACGAAAGCTAGCTAATTTTTTAAAAGATTAATTGTTATTATATGAATAGAATAAATTACAAAGTGTTAGTAGCTCGTGACTTAGAAACGTTTCAAGGGTAAACTTTAAATTCACTAACATCTCATTGAGAAGATTCTCGTTGATAATCCGATAGGTAGTACACCAAAAGCATTGTGTTTTGATTCGAACTCTTACTTATATAGGCAAACTTACATTTAATACTTTCAATCACATTTTTGTGTTGTGGCGTGCTAATTGGATGCACACGATGCCTTAAATGACGAGATAAATAATTGTCTTTAAAGTATCACACATCGTACAAAAGCATTATTAGAATAAGAGTAAATTACACGAATGATCCCTGTGGTTTGGGGGTTTTTGCGGTTTTCGTCCCTCAAAGTTTTTTTTTACACCATTGGTCCAAAAAATGCAAACATTTCACACAAATGGTCCCTGCCGTTAATTTTATCCGTTAGGTCAGTTAAGTCACAAGGGCATTTCCGTCATTTTCATCTCAGGGACCATTTACGTAATTACTAATTACTCATCATGGACATGGCATCACCACCACCATCCATCGCCACCACCACCAACCACCGTGGTTAGTGTTCCCATCCTAAATACTCCACCTGGTCCTTCCTCTTCACCTCCATCTCCACTTTTCCTCAAATCAAAGTAAAAAAAATATGCTTTTTTTCTCAGGCTCTTGAGTTCTTCCCATTCCCAGAAATCATCAACATCCTTACATTATAAAGAAAAAAAATTTTCAAAGAAAACACGCACTAGTGTGTGAAAACCATGAATGTTTGTGGCTCTTTTTTTGGCCCCATTTCCATCTCATCTCTCTTCTTCGAAAACAAAAAAGCCCCACAAATTCTCTTTAGGATTACACACACTAGTGTGTGTATTGTACGTGTATTTGTATCTCTTTGGCATCACCACCACCATCCACCGCCACCACCACCTCCATCCGTCGTCGCCTGGTTTCTCTTGGCCCTATCCCCACCGTACACTCCCTCGCCATGGCTCGCATCTCTGCCACCATATTCACCGACATCCTCTTCTCCGCTGCCACCGAGACACACATTGGTTCTGGCGCCGGAACAAAAAAAAACAGCATTTTAATGGCTCCATTGCTTTCCTCTAGGCACACGCCCTCTGGTTGTACATATGCTACCTGACGCGATTACTTCACACGCTCCGCACCTTCATCGCCATTCTCCGCCGCAACCTCTCCTTCTTCCGCCTCTTCAACCACTCCATTCTCATTACGATGTCGTTTATCTGGCTAGAATTATTGGGTTGGATCCAGGCATCAAGATCAATACTTTTTACGGTGGTGGGAGAGGTGGTGGTGGCGGTGGATGGTGGTGGACCGATGGTAATGTCATGTCCATGATGAGTAATGAGTAATTACGTAAATGGTCCCTAAGATGAAAATGACGAAAATGCCCTTGTGACTTAACTGGACTAACGGCTAAAATTAACGGCAGGGACCATTTGTGTGAAAGGTTTGCATTTTTTGGACCAATGGTGTAAAAAAAACTTTAAGGGACGAAAACCGCAAAAACCCCCAAACCACAGGGACCATTCGTGTAATTTACTCTTAGAATAATAATACTTTTGATTCACACCATTTGTCTTGTTAATTTTCATCATACATTCATGTGAACTAGTTTCCAAGTCAACTTTATTTGCATTGTTTCAAGGTACGTGCTTACTTTTTGACGGAATAAATACAAACATTTTGTATTAACATTTGAAAATGTTTTAGTTTAGATTGAAGATTCATCAAGTATAAATCAAAGTTTATTTTAAAGTATTCTTAATAAAATAAAATTTAGATTAAATTTGATATGATTTCACTACAAGAAATAAGGTGTTTAGTGACGAAAAAAAATTTGGTCACTTACAGTGATAATATGGTCACAGATGGTATTTAGTGACGAAAATATGAGTGGTCACAGTTCGTCACTAAAGGTCCGTCACTAATTTTTGACAGTGACCAAATATGAAATGGTCACTATTTAGTGACTAAAAAATAGTGGTCACTATGGTTGTGACGACTATTTTTGTCACTGAATTTCGTCACTAAATAGTAAATGTCGTCACTAAAAGTTGATTAGTGACCAACTTTAATCACCAAAAAAGAGGTCACTAATTGGGGTTAGTTAACGGTTTCCATTAACGTTCATTAGAGACCAAAATAATGGTCACTGAACTACTATCAGAGACCAAAAAATGTGGTCACTCATCAGAGACCAAATAAAAGTGGTCACTGATTTACTACTAAAAACTAAAAAGAATGGTCTCGATCTTACCAATATTAACCAACAATTAGTCACAAAATCTCTATTAATTTTTAATTTGCAATAATTAAAAATATACTAATATATAGCAACTAAAAACTAAAATATTAATCTCATTAACATTATATCAGAAATTTTCACACATACTAAAAATTACATTAGTTAACTTCAGTAAAATCTTTTCAATACAACCGAGAGAACTAACAAATATAAGATTCATTAAGATAATCTAACAAACATAACGTTTTCCAAGATAATCCAACAAAAATAACATTCATCAGAATAATTCAACAAAAATAACATTCCTAATGTTTGATGCCTTATATTATGACTATCAAAAGCAAAAGCAATCCAAGTGCGTCAGATCATGTCTATCTTGTATGAAGATTACTGTAAAAATTATAAAAAAAATAATCAATGATTATTAAAATAACTATTGGGTAATTATTTTAAAATAATCAATATAAGACATGAACTTACATTCTTTTGAGATTGTAACCTTGATAAACGTAATAGTTCTTCCATCATGAATTCCATGTTTTCTTTCATCTGATTATGTTCCTCTTGAAATAAGATTTGTTCTTCCTTAATAATCCGAACTTCTTCCTCTAAAGCCTTTGATCTCTCCTTTTCCAATTCCAACTCCATTCGCAAATTCTCTGTGGCTAAACTCTGTTTGTTTGAAGCAGAACGTCCTCTTACATGTCCCGGAATCCGACGTAGCTTTTGCAAACAAGTTTCTGCCGGTGAACAAGAAGAAGCAGCCTCCTCCCTCACTAAATCATTCTGTATCAAATATAATTTAATAATAAAATTCAGCCTCCTATAGTAAACTATAAAGCAAATACACTAGGAAGTCTAATCTCCTATATAATTATAAAATGTTAACATAAGTTCAACTAATTTATACCATTTATGATAATTAAAAAAAAAATCAAAGTTTAATACCAAGTACATAGTAATAGAAAATACCCAAATTTTATCAGCCTTTTTGTTGATCATTTGATTCTTTTTTTTTTTTTTGAAAAGTGGCCAATCTTGTATTGTTTGATTGCTGATACTTTTTACCCTTTCCCCCTTTTCTGTTTCATATAAAAATATAATACAATTCATATATATTCTTGAAATGAAATATTTGAGTTTAAAAAAACGAACTTACCATATCCACTACCCTCGCAATGGAAACAGTGCCAACAGCAGGTGGAATTTCATTCAGGGATCGATTTTCTTATTTATTGTGCTTATCTTCTATAAATATTTGACTGACCTCGCCGACATTGCTCAGTGCATAAAATAATGTACCTGCAAAAACAAGCATATCACCTAAAAGCGGATTTGAACCACCTGAAATGCAAACACAAACCACCAATCTGAGTCTTATTTTGCTACATATGCTGATTTTCTGCTTTCAGTTTTGTTCCATATGAATTTTTATGATCTAATAACGGTTTATCTGAAATATATCACCTCCACCGCCAACTCCAGCATCGGAAAGAAGCACCAAACAAAGGCCTACACCACATAGAGCTGCACCAAGGAACTGCCATAACATATATTTTGTCCCCAAAAAGATCCAAGTAAAAAAGTATCACCCAAGCAACCGTCCATCAATCTAATAATGCTACACTTGTAATTGATGTGAAATAATATGTTGAATTAACTGCAGCAAACAGTCAAAAAGTCAATATCTTGGTATAAAATTTTCACCAAAAAGTCAATACATATAGCATTTAGACCACGTCGAAAAGATAGTTTGTTATAACAATTCTTCATTTGCCCATGAGACTATGACATATTCCAAATTTGCTACACAGCATTGAGTTATATGAACACAATTAAAAGAAGAGATGGAGAGAAGCAAACTTACAAAGATAATTGCCTTGGACATCAAAAAATGCTAGCAGAGCATAGCAATACCAAGGAATCTGCAAAATTTTGTAAGAAGATTATTCCGTTCCTACTTCCTAAAATAATTATCAACTTCCACACAATTAATTCCAGGCCAAACAAAGGATGAACATAACGTTAGGAAAATAAGTGACCATTTATACAATCACACACACATATAATTAATTTTCTGACTAAGAGTGAAGGAATGTAAAACTACAATGAGTTCATGGTGCTGGTACAGCAAGATGCTTCCATAGACCAAGGTTAAAGTCAAATAACCGAAGAGTCCCAAAGTAACAGGTGAATTAGCACCTATAGAGAAACAAACAAAACCACATAAAGGAGGTCAATAGACCATACATGGAACCCACAAACTACTCAATAAACTAATCGTCTCTTAATCTAGATGTATTCAGCACATGGTAAACGTTGGTTGGTTAGAAGGTGGAATTCTATATGTTCTACACTTTAGGCCTCTCATTCTACCACTTTATTATCTTCTCGTAGACAATATTACTACTGTCTGATGGTTAGACAAGTAATGTGGTTCTTCTCAAGTAAGTGCTTATTGAGTTCAGTGTTGGTAACTCTTGTAACATACATCAAGCTCTTAGACTCATTTTATTTTGTCAAAAACTTTGTTGTATAAATTGATAAAAATATAAAACAGTGTTGCATATATATGTAACCAGTATAATCAGTTATTAAATATCTTCCTTGAACTGTTGTTCTTCAGATTTGTGTCTCTTGGAAACTGACATCCTTCCTAATGGCAGATGCCATAGATGCCATCATTATGATAAGCAGTTGCAAATATTTGAAGTTGAGATTTAACGAAGGTGTCACAAAATTTGACTTCAAATCCATGTAATTCAAACTCGATTCCTCTCCCACCGCCATGATATGTAAGATCCAGAGTCGAGACCAAACAATCCCTAAAATTCCCTATCCAGTAAGAGGGCGCTCTCTTATAGTTCCAATAGAGATCTCTTGTGTACAACATACGTTACGCAAGTTTTCAATCATTTCAACACAATACTCATCTACAACATGAACATGTTTCCAAACAATGGTCGGCTGCCACTATGACAAGATTAAATAATAACTTATAAGTAAAAACACAATGTTGCTTTTAATTTCTAACTTGAACATAAATTTCACTTACGGCATTCATCAACAAATAATTCTTGAAACTTTCTACTTTGAAGCATCTTGATTCAAATCTTTATATGATCATCAATTTAATTGCTAATGCCATAACAATGTTAAAATTTCCTTTCGAACAACAAAACCCTGAACCTTATGCTATTTACATAAGTTGTTACAAAGTTCATTGTGATAAGCAATTTATCTTGAAAAGTTTAAAAATCCATGTCAATTAAGAAATTAAATCGATCCAAGGTCAAACTGCGTGGATGAAATCGAGGAAAGCAAAAAAGTTGAACCGTAGAGAATTCTTGGTCACTGGTAAGAAACATAATCTCGAGAGAAATTTATGAACAAACTTGACACACACTAATCAGAGTTGTAACAAAACCTAATCGATCAACCAAATTTGGAGTCCCTCCAATAAATCCAGAGTGCGTCATAGAAGATGAAAATGACTGGAGTGGAATGTTTTGGAGTCGAAATTTAAAGAATCGATTAAATAACTTATCATGAATGGAGTCCAAATGAATCCATTATTTGGATAAATCAGTACGATAGAAGATGAAAATGAAAGCATACATTGGAAAGGGAAGGTTACCTCGAAGTTTAGAACCCTAATTTGCTTGCGTCGGAATGTATTGATTAATCTTGAGGATGTAGTAGGGATCGATCGATCTAGGTCCAGAGCGATTTCTTACAAGGTTGTGTATCAGGTCGGGGGGTTTCGGGCGTTAAACGGGAATGGAAGCTTTCGGCCGACGAGCAACTTTATATATGTTTATTTATTTACACAACAGGCCGGTTGACGATGTATGAGTCGATGATTATTAATGGGGAAAAGTTTTAAATGAAAAAAAATTTGTTAGTATAAATTGATAAAAATATGAAACATTGTTGCATAAATATGCAGTTAACCCTTTTCTATTGTATCTCATAACTAATTAATTAATTAGTTTTTTATTGATATATATTATGATCAATATTTATCTAAGAATCTATGTTTTTCAAAAATGATATCTGTTAATTTGGGAGCATGTTATGTTCTTGTAACTTATACCCATAGTTAATCGGTAACTCAACATAAATAATTTTCAATAAAGAGGGATTCAACAACGATAATTTTGTTAATTTTATTCTGATTAGCATGGTAATTCAGGTAATTTTGATAATTTTGTTAATTTCAATAACATTAATCCGTAAGTTATTAATATTTTTTACTTAGTGACGATTTATTTGGTCTCTAAATTCAAATAAGTTCAGTGATCATTATTTTTGGTCACTAACACTTAAATATGAGATAAATAACATTAATCCGTAAGTTATTAATATTTTTTACTTAGTGACCATTTATTTGGTCTCTAAATTCAAATAAGTTCAGTGACCACTATTTTGGTCACTAACACTTAAATATGAGATAAATAACATTAATCCTTAAATTCTTAATATTTTTTACTTAGTGACCATTTATTTGGTCTCTAAATTCAATTAAGTTCAGTGACCATTATTTTTGTTCACTAACACTTAAATATGAGTTAAATATATTTTTTACTTAGTGACCATTTATTTGGTCTCTAAATTCAAACAAGTTCAGTGACCATTATTTTGGTCACTAACACTTAAATATGAGATAAATAACATTAATCTGTAAGTTAAATATATATTTTATTTAGTGACCATTTATTTGGTCTCTAAATTCAAATAAGTTCAGTGACCATTATTTCTGGTCACTAACACTTAAATATGAGTTAAATAACATTAACAAGTAAGTTGAATATATTTTTTACTCAGTGACCATTTTATTTAGTCTCTAAATTCAAATCAGTGACCATTATTTCTGGTCACTAACACTAATTGGTAGTTAAATATAGATTTTACTCAGTGACCACTTTTATTTGGTCATTAATTTTATATTAGTGACCTATCTTAATGACGACAATATTTTCGTCACTAAACTCACGATTAGTGACCAATTCAAAAGGAGTCACTAAAATTCTAGTCACTAATGACTTCTTTTCTTGTAGTGTTTACTTTAAATTAGATTATATATTTAAATTTTAAAATTAATAACTTGTCATGATGACACATGTCGTCGTATAATAAGTGGACAAAGTTATTAATCTATTTTTTCTGAATGACAAAGGAGATATATCACAACATACTGACGAGAAACTTGAAATAAGAAACAAACAACACAACACCAAGTAACGAGAAAGACACTAGCTACAAATAATAATAACAAAATAAAGATACACAACATCGAAACAGAATTACAACATCGGTTGATTCAAAAAGTGACTTGTGCAAGCAATCCAGCCTCACTATAAATGTTGAAAGTCTTGGCTTTGACTTTTGATCCATAAAAAATATATTGATAACTTGAATCTCATTCAAAATCTGCTTGCTAGATCGATGAGTAGTCTTCAAACACAACAAAGTTGTGAAATCTCCATAATACCCACAGGGCCGTGTCATGGATTTCATGGGCCCTGTGCAAAAATCACAAGTACATCCTTTGATTACAAAAACTTCAAAACATTTATACAAAATAAAAAAATAGCAAAATACAACTTACCTTTATTCCAACTCTTAACCGATGAACCACGTAGTAATTTTCCATTTCCAAGTAACAACGGTCAACGGCTATGCAAAGAAAATGAAAAAACAAAAAATAAAAAACATCAGAGTATATCATTGTTTTAATGCCTACAACTCGATGTGATAATTATAATAGTCGCTTCCTCTCCCAACAAAGAGCCGCTGGCTGTTGCAATTTCAAGGGCAAAGACAAAAGAAAATTTGAGCTTCTAAAATCTAAACTAAATAAATCTATCAGGTTTTTTTGGGGCCCTAAAAGAATGGGGGCCCTATGCGAAAGCCCACATTGAACATGTCAATAGTCGGGCCTGAATACCCATAAAATGGATAACATGGTAGCTTTAAAAGTAGATGTAGGTTTTCCCTTGTGATTAATATATAGTTACCACATATTGGATTTTACTTAGGTTGTATTTACAAAAATTAAAAAAAAGGGAAAATTATGCACAAAACTATCAAAGTACAAAATTTTTTCGATTAAGTCCCCGTTTCATTTTTTATTTCTGATAAGTCCTCAAACTGCTTAAACCTTTTAAATTGGTCCATTAACCTGCTATAACAGGTTAACATGCTTAAACCTATTTTGCGAAAACCATCAAGTATAAAAAAATTTCGATTAAGTCCCCATTTCATTTTTTTCCCTTATAAGTCCCCGAACTAATTAAATCTTTCAACTTTTCGATATAATAAAACGAATTTTTTTAAACTTTTAAAAACGACGATGTTTATTACGATGACAGAGCATGACATATTTGTCTAGACCAAAATAAGTTGGTTTGAAAACAATATTTTTTCAAAACAACGATGGTTGTTTGAAAATAATAAATTTTGTTAAAAGTCCATTATTCCGGATAATATAAGTTGGTTTGAGATAATAACATAAATGATGATTATTTCGATCCTATGTTTGTTTAGACCACAATTTTTAAATATATTTAACTAGTTAATCCTGACTAAACTTTAAACAATAAAAATGATTGTTTTGATTTATCATTTTGTTATATTTTTTTTTGCATCCACATATGTGTTACGTGAGTGTCAATTGAACAATCACTTAAATTGATAAAACAACAAATAACATGAGTTTCATCAAGATAAGGGATTTATGTGGAAAAAAAATTAGTTGAGGGATTTATAAGACAAAATAATTTAGTTAATGGATTTATATGACAAAATTATTTAGTTGGGGGACTTAATCGAAAAAAAATCATACATTTATAAAATCCACGTCAGCAATTGCAACCCGCTTAACAGGTTACCTGTAACTTTTCTTGAAAAAAACACCAAATTCGTGATTTTTATTTAGTTAAGGGACTTATCAGACAAAAAAATTGATTGAGGGACTTAATCGGAAAAAAACTTGTAGTTTGATGTTTTTTGTGAAATTTTCCCTAAAAAAAAAAATACTTTAATTGCTTATTTTAGCTAAATTTATACAAGATAAATGCGTCCAAGGTCATATAATTTAAGAATTCCTTATATTCGTGCAACTTGACTTAATATTTATTATTTAATTAAATAACAAACATGTAGTTAATATTATCTCAAACAATTAAAAATATATAACGAGGATTAGTGAAACACCCATAAACTTTATGCAAGATAAATGCATCCAAGGTCATATCATATGGAATAGGCGCCCCAAAATGAGTTTATAAAACTTATAACTTTAAAACTTTTATACCAAAATGTAATTTCCACTTCATACATCTAGCAACGGATTCAAATTTTTTGTAAGGCTCAGAATTTTACAACACTACACGAGTATACCAGTGTTTGTGAGCCTTTCTAAAATTTTCAAACCTAAAAATTTGGATAGATTCATTATTATTAAATAATAAAACAAATATGTAAAACCTATGATGTAATTAATTGTTACAATCCAAAATAATTTAGATTTTACCGACTAACAAATAAATTAAGCCCAAGAATTCTTCAGTAGCGAACTATCGGAGAAACTCAAGGCAACTCAATAAATAAAGCTCAATGCATAGGTTTAATATACATATGTGATTGTGTGTGTGTATATAAGGAGAGGTTCAATGTAGAACCTCAATGCATAGAAAAATATCGAACAACCACCATGCACCACCACAAATGCATCACAATATTCGCGTGATACATCATTATTACCACGTGATACATCAAATTCGCGCGTGATGCATCGACTTCCACGTGATGCATTACGATTTTCTAGTGATGCATTGTGGTTTTCGAAAATTTTTCGATGCGTAAAATTTCTTCATTGAGCCTACCCTATATATATATATATATATATATATATATATATATATATATATATATATATATATATATATATATATATATATATACACACACACACATATATATAGAGGGAGGTTCAATGGAAAACCACAATGCACCTGAAAACTTGTGAAAACCGCATTGCACCACCACAAATGCATCAAATTTCCTGCGTGATGCATCAAATTTCCCGCGTGATGCATCAAAATCCCGCGTGATGCATCACCTTATTTACGATCATGCCACCGCGTTTTTCATGAAATGCACCAAATCGGATGGTATGTGTAGGTTTTCATAGTTTTCCATAATGGTTTTCCATTGAACCCACCTCTATATATATATATATATATATATATATATATATATATATATATATATATATATATATATATATATATATATATATATATATATATATATATATATATATATATATATATATATATATATATATATATACATACATACATACATATATATAGGGGTGAGTTTAATGGAGAACCTTATGCATCGAAGAACCTTGAAGAACCACAATGCATCGCTAAAAAAACTGAAATGCATCACGTAGAAATCGATGCATCACGCGGGAATTTGATACATCAAGTGGAAATAATGTAAAAATCGATGCATCACTCGAGAACTTGATGCATCACGTGGAAATAATGATGCATTACGGGGGAATTGTGATGCATTTGTGATGGTGCATGGAGGTTCTTCGATGCATGGAGGTTCTCCATTGAACCCACCTCTATATATATATATATACATATACATACATACATATAGATATATACATACATATATATATAGATATATACATACATACATACATATATATATATAGGGGTGGGTTCAATGGAAAACCACTATGCACCTGAAAACTATGGAAACCTACGCATACCGTCCGATTTGGTGCATTTCATGAAAAACGCGGTGGCATGATCGTAAATAAGGTAATGCATCACGCGGGATTTTGATGCATCACGCGAGAAATTTGATGCATCACGCGGGAATTTTGATGCATCACGCGGAATTTTGATGCATCACGCGGGGAATTCGATGCATTTGTGGTGGTGCAGTGCGGTTTTCACAAGTTTTCAGGTGCATGGTGGTTTTCCATTGAACCTCCCTCTATATATATATATATATGATAATGAATATATTTGAATTTTAATTTGTGGTATATATATGATAACATAGAAAAATATTTATTTAATTGATATTTCTAAAATAAAATTATTTTATTTTATTTTTATTAAATAATAGTAAATGTAATGTTCCAATAATACCATTAATAAAACTTCTGATGCACCAAGGTCTCCTTGTGGTGCATAATGGTTTTTCAATATTTTCATATGAATATATATAGGTTTTACATTGAAACTTCTCTCTCTCTCTCTCTCTCTCTCTCTCTCTCTCTCTCTCTCTCTCTCTCGTCTCTTCTCTCTCTCTCTCTCTAATATATCATTATTATAAAATATATATATATATATATATTATATAATAAATATATATAATATCTTCTATTCTGTGTGCTAGTGTGTGCTACGTGTGTGTGTGTATGATATATAGTGTGGGTTATGGGCAAATGGAAAACCTCTATGCACCTGAAAACTATGGAAACCTATGCAAACCGTCCGATTTGGTGCATTTCATGAAAAACGCGGTGGCATGATCGTAAATAAGGTGATGCATCACGTGGGATTTTGATGCATCACGCGGGAAATTTGATGCATCACGCGGGATTTTGATGCATCACACGGGGAATTTGATGCATTTGTGGTGGTGCAGTGCGGTTATCACAAGTTTTCAGGTGCATGGTGGTTTTCCATTGAACCTCCCTATATATATATATATATATATATAGGATCACATAAGAACCTTTTAATTCTGTGAGAACGTAAGAACCCTTCAAAATTCACAAATTTATACATCAAATACAATAAAAATTAAATTTATAACTTAAATTCATTATTGGTTTTCAATATTGATAAATATCATAATCTAACAATAAAATTACCTTTAAAATTTAAATTCATCAAATTTTACTCTAATTGCACAAATTTGAACGTTAAATGCACAAATTCATATATAAAGTGGACAAAATTATAATGAGATGCGTAAAAATTTATATCAAATGTATAAATTTATCAAATGTATTGATTTGAACTTAAAATGCATAATTTTATGCATTAAATGCACAAATTTTAGAGTGGTTCTCACATTCTCACGAAATTGAGGGATATTACCGGATCCCAACCCGTGTGTGTGTGTGTCTATATATATATATATATATATATATATATATATATATATATATATATATATATATATATATATATATATATATATATATATATGTATGTAAATGAATTCAAAGTAGTTACATTAATTTTGCAAGTTATCGGAGGTACCTCGTTTACAATCATTATTTTAAATTTTTCATAATCATGTTTAGATTAACAATACAATACTGCTTGTAAAAATCACACATTAGAACTATGTGAAACGTGCATGTTCACATGAACTATACCATTGTGAACATCTGTTCACAATTTTTTTCACGTTCGCATGACATTTTTACGGAGTGCAGAAAGTATTACACTTATAAAACTTTAAAATTTTATTTTCATAATCATATTTAAATTAACTTTACAAGACTATTTATAAAAATTCACATGTGAATGCATGACTTTTTCGTGTGAACATGTTTCCCCAAAAATATTTAACGTAAGACATTTTTAATAATCACACGTACGTATTTACACTTTTGAACTTTTAAAAAGCATGTGAACATGTGTAGTGTGAAGTATGTTCTGGGTGCTACTGTTCATATGAACATGCACGTTTCACATAGTTATTATCTGTTTTGTGTGTGATTTTCGTAAGTGGGTTTGTATTGTTAATTTAAACATAATTATTAGAAAATTTTAATGTTTCTGAAAAAATATGATGCCTCCTCAAAATATATATATATATATATATATATATATATATATATATATATATATATATATATATATATATATATATATATATATATATATAGAGAGAGAGAGAGAGAGGGAGGTTCAATGGAAAACCACAATGCACCTGAAAACTTGTGAAAACCGTACTGCACCACCACAAATGCATCAAATTACTCGCGTGATGCATCAAAATCCCGCATGATGCATCAAATTTCCTGCGTGATGCATCAAAATCCCGCATGATGCATCACTTTATTTACGATCATGCCACCGCGTTTTTCATGAAATGCATCAAATCGGACGGTATGCGTAGGTTTCCACAGTTTTCCGTTGCATAGTGGTTTTCCATTGAACCCACCCCTATATATATATATATATATATATATATATATATATATATATATATATATATATATATATATATAATTTAATTTATGATCATATACAATCTATATCTATATATATTATTAAAAGAAAAAGTTTCTGCCACGTGTCGCTTCCACATTTAACCGAAAAAAATTTCCGCCTAATTTTACATATATAATCTCCTTAATTAGTTATCTAATTCTTTTAAGTATAAATATGATTAATTACTACCTAAATTTTAACTCCTATACATAAAAAATAATATTTTTGCTTGATTTAAATGACTTTCAGGTTTAACTTCTAATTTAGCTAACTATGCATTATTTTATAAATTTAAAAAGTAAAAATAATGCAATATTCTAGCTGGCTCAATCAAACAGCTCAAACGGATTGATAACAAAAGTCATGATTTTACATAATTTTGAATTTTGTTTCCAAGAACAATTTGTTTAATATATCGTTTATAAATTTTCATTTTTAATTATAGAAATTTTAGATTGTGTTCTATTTAAAAATAAAATTTTAAATTCTTATATACACATAGAAATATAAAAATAAAAAATTCTAAAAAATGAATATTATTCATACATATTTAAAACTAAGAAAATTTTAATTATTCCTAATAGCAAAAGATAATATACTATTTTTTGTATTTTTTAGATAAAAATAAATATTTTTGTATGTAATTTATGTTTGTATAGATTTTTAGTAATATCTATTTATAAAATATCCACGTAATACGTGGGTTAATAACTAGTTAAAAATATATGAAAAACAAATTGTTTATCTTTTCTCATCCGGTGTTTGAATTCATTAATTTGGAAATGTATATTCACTCGTAAGAAATTTTATATACTATAATAAATTTACGTACAAATTAAAGGAATAAAAATCAATACACTTTATATATGTTCTTTGTCAAGGTATAGTTTTTTTTTTTTTTTTTTTCATTACGTGTTTGAATTGATTTGGAAATATTCATAGAAAAGGTCATCTTGAAAGTTGAATACTTAATTATTTCTTAATGGCCTGGAGTGGACCCGAATTGGTTGACCAAATGACCTTATATAATTAGCAAATCATTTTACCATCGAATATAATTTGGGGCGTTCGTTGCGACTTTTTATGGTATTTATATTTTGTCAAAATATATGTTTTCTGATATTTCATTTCAATTTGAATTTATGATAGGTTGTCGTTATATAATTTTCTTAGTAGCATTTTGATTACAGGATTTTGTTATATCAATATTTAAACATGACAGAATTTGAAAATAACAGGAATTAAATGTTACATAATTTGAATCATGTCATGTGTTTGGTTTACAGAATTTTAATTCAATTATTTGTTAAATATTGGTTATTTGTAAATGTGTCAAATAATATGATAAAGCATGTAGATGTACAAGAAATAACGTAGGGTATGTTAAAAGATGTGCAATGTGTAGAATGGTAAGGGTAAGATGGTAGGTCTCTGTTGTTTATATGGAATAACAGTTTTAGTCTCTAAAATAATTTTATTACAACACAAATATCTAAAATCAAAAGATTGTAACACTTTAGTCCCTGAAACTAATGACATTTAACTAGATCCTAGTCTCATGGGCATTTTGGCCATTTTGTTTTTCAGTAACCATTGTTTACTTTTCTTAATTTCTTATTGTTTGTTTTCTTTTTTCTTTGTATTATAATTTATTTTCATAAATATATTTTTGTATTTTTTTAATCTTATTTTTTATTCATTTTTGTTTTAATCATTAATTTTTATTTGTATGTTTATTTTTATTATTAATGTTAATTTTATATAGTACTATGATTATTTATTTAAAATTATTGTATGATATGCATGGTTCGTTTTCTTTTCAATTGGTTATTGAAAATCCAAATCTTTATTCATTATTTTTTATAATTTAGTAAAGATAAAAATCAAAATACTTGTAGTTTTTTTTCTTCGAAAAATCCAAAATCAGATAATTTATTTCTTTTCTCCATTCAAAAAGTTCAAAAAAAGGATGTGTTGAGATTTTTTTCATTGGTAATAAGTACATAATCAAAATGGTTGTTGTAATTTCTTAATTGAAAATATTTTATAAAAAATTTTAATTCTGTACGGTCAAAGAAATCAAAATTCAGAATGATTTGTCGCTTTTTAATCAAAATAATTAAATTCCGAATAGTTCGTTGTTTTTTAATTGAAAAGATCAAAATTGTAATGATTTTTTATCGTCATCTAATTAAAATCAGAATAATTCTTATGTTTGAAAAAATAAAAATCATACCGTTTCATGGTTTTTTTATCAAAAAAAATTTAAATCGAAATGGTTCGTTGTTTTTTTATTGAAAAAATTAATATTAGAATGGTTCTTTTGTTTAAAAAAATATAAAATCTCAATGGTTCATAGTTTTTTGATCAAAAAATTAAAATCGAAATGGTTCGCCGTTTTTTAGATTGAAAAAATTAAAATTGGAATGGTTTGTCGTTTTTTATCGTCGTTTAATTAAATCAAAATTTTTATATTTAAATCAGAATGGTTAGTCTTTTTTTGAGTTTGAAAAAATCAAAATCAATATGATCGGCATTTTTGGTACAAAAAATCAACATTCGAAAAGGTTTGACTTTTTTTATCAAAAAGATAAATTTTGAATGATTCGTCATATTTTTATCGAAAAAAATCTAGATCAGAATGATTCGCCAGTTTTTGTTCGAAAAACTAAAATTGAAATCGTTTTTAATTTAATTAAAATTGGAATGGTTCAAAAAAAATGTGTCACTCCGATTTTAATTTTTTTTCATACAAAAATTGACAAATTATTTTTTTAAAACGAAGAAAACAACTAAACAAGCGTATTTTTAAAATTTCCGAGTAATAAAGGACGAACCATTTCAATTTATAATTTTTCCGGATGAAAAAACTTCACCACGTACTTAATTTGAATTTTATGAACGGAGAATAATTCTGATTTTAAATTTCCCAAATGGTAAAAATTACAACTAATTTCGATTTTTTACTTTCAAAAAGACGACAAACCATTTTGGAATTTAATATTTTGGATTAAAAATCAACGACCATTCTGATTTTTGATTTCTTTGAACTATTCGGAATTTAAAAGTTTTTATTAAATATTTTCAGTGAAAAAACTACGAACCATTTTGATTTTATACTTTTTACCAAGGAAAAAGAAAACTTAAACACATCCTTATTTTGAATTTTTTGAATGTAGAAAAAAATAAATTATTCCGATTTTAAATTTTCCGAATGAAATAAATTTCAACTAATTTTGATTTTCATTATTCCTAAATAAAAAAATAATGAAGAAAATCTTGGATTTTAAATAATCAATTGAAAAAAATCAGACATACCATATAATAATATTAAATAAGTAATAATAGTAATATATATATATATATATATATATATATATATATATATATATATATATAAAGTGAACATTAATAACAAAATAAACATAAAAATAAAAAAGACTAACTAAAACAGAAAAGAATAAAAAATAATATGTAATATTTGAATAATTAAATGATAAAAAAATACAATATATATACATATTAAAATAAATTATAATATAAAGAAAAAAGAAGAAAAAAAAGCAATAAGAAAATACGAAAAGTACACAAAGGGTTCCTGAAAATCAAAAGGACAAAAATGTCTTTGAGACTAATGACTCAAGTTTACCGCCGTTAGTTTCAGAGACCAAGATATTACAACTTTTCAATTTTTAGAACTTGTGGTATATTAAAATTCATTTGGAGATTAAAACTGTAATTTATATAAATCACAGGACCATTATATTTGTGTAATTTAGTCTAATAAATAATATGATTTATATCTACATTAGTAAAATTATCAATATTAGTACAAATGTTCTAAAAACGTTGATAAAATAATTGTAACAAAATATATAGATTTTGTAGATTCAAATCTGTTTACAGATATTTGTGTTATAGTTAACTAAAATTTTAATTGATGTTATCATACTTGATGATATATATGTTGATATTTTTATTCTATTAGTATTGAGGTTTCGAACCAAGATGAAAAGACAATTTCTAGTTTTTATTTTATATACATCAAATTTGTGTAAGTAATAAAAAATAAAATGCATGCATTATTGAAGAAGATATATAGTCGATCTAATCTTTTAAATTTATTTATTTCTTGCGTTTATAGTTTTTATGTGAGGAGTAAAATGGCATCTTTCCCAGATAATCCCATGAGAGGGTTTTTATGTATTTGTTTTAAGAAATCCATGCAATATATATGTTGGAATATCTCTGTTACCTAGGCTAGGGATGCCATTAAAAAAACAGCAGTGCACAAATTCCTTTCAAAACTGATCACATGTTGGCGACACATATTCTTAAAAATATTTAACACATATACCATCATTAATTAATTGAAGAATTAAGAGGGACGAGTAATGATCGAAGTGCTTATTATATATAAACCATATATATCATATCTTTTTTTGACGTTCATCTGAAACTATAAATCATATATACCAATTAAGGCCAGAATTAATCAGTACTCTTAGTACGTGATTGAGCAACAGAAACTCCAACATATGTAAACCCATGCATATATAAATGGATGATGATCCAAAGAGGTGTTCTACTTAGCTAGGGACAAAAATGATGGTTTGATCTTGTCACATTTGAAAATCAGATCGAATGTCAAGGCATTAATTCGATTATTACAAATATCGTGTTAATGGAAATATCGTTTTTTTCTAATCCAGTGACTAACTTTTCCAACAATCGTACATGTTTTCATTATAAATAAACAATTAGTCTTGTGAAAAATGTATAAATTACCTTTTTCATTTTGAACAAACCATGAAAACTAATATTTACATGCACAAAACACCATTGGAACTACTGCTTTCTTTCTCTAATTAAAAGGGTCATAGACCATTATTACATTTTCAAAAGGTTGATAGTTTTTGAGTGATGAAATAAATGAATGCAATATATAACCTGAAAAGTTAATCACTCTTAAACATATTTGTGGGCCAGATGTTAAAATGCATACAAATTGAGGTATGTAAGAGCCATATGTGTAGCTATATATAGTAGAATGCAAACAAGAAGAGACCACAATATATATGACAAACAATAAAACAAGATCAATTAATATGCAGATGGTTTTCTTTTAACTTTAAGAAACATGATAGAACAAGAAAATCACAAGTGCATAATCTAGAACAAGTACCTCAAGATCTCACTTAGAATTTGTCT
Organism: Centrapalus pauciflorus; assembly: GCA_020465985.1. Classification (NCBI taxonomy): domain Eukaryota; kingdom Viridiplantae; phylum Streptophyta; class Magnoliopsida; order Asterales; family Asteraceae; genus Centrapalus; species Centrapalus pauciflorus. The sequence goes on along the minus strand of JAANYP010009066.1, from coordinate 488,203 downwards.
CATTCATATAGTCAGATCCAGAGTACTTGCCCTTTTTGCTTTCTGATCATTGGTATGATCATCTTCTCTTATTAACCTTTTTTTGTTTCTTGAGAAACAGGATGAGTGCAATGATAATGCCAAATTACCTTCTATACCTCCTCCTTTGTCATCATCTTCTTCCGAACCTTTCAAGTTTCTTGAAGGAACCCCAAGAGACAAGTTTAAATCAAGATTCAGATCAGATGCCTTCCTATTTGTTCCTTTATGCTTCTCATGAAGACTTGTACTTTCCAAATCTAAAGGGATACTTTGATGTTCTTGAACTTTGAAGGGGTTGAGCTTCACGATGTTGTTTGGTAGCTTGGAGTATTGACCTTGAAACGTCTCCATCTTCTGGCATATTGTTGATCCAAAATTATCATTAACATCCTGGATTCGTAATGAAACTTGTTCATTGAGAGGCAGATGACTGGTTTGTAGACACTGATTTTCCTGTGATCCCGCGTGATTTATTGCCAAAAATCTGTCAGCGGACATGTTATAAAAGCTTGGTATCGTCTTTTCGAAAGAGCAATGCTCCCTTAAAGCGCTATGCATCCAGTCACGATGAAACAACACAGTTGCATCTTCATATCTTTAAAGGCACGAAGAAAGATGAGGATCACATATTCAACTTTGAGATGAAAAAACATGAACAAACTGAGATCTAGAGGTATAGAAATGACATTTATTACTAATAAAATGTACTACACAATGGAGTTTAAATCATTGCTAATCCATTTTCTTCTTGTAGTAAATTCAAAATATAATCTACCTGAAGGCTGAGTTATTTGTTCGATTATAGCACTGAAGCATGGGTAGTTGACTCAGGTTGTAAATATTACGATCTCCGCCTTCAATCCTTGGATCAGCTTCTGCTATATGAATTTATCTACATCAATCATACAACCAAAAAGAATAGAGAGAGAGAGAGAGAGAGAGAGAGAGAGAGAGAGAGAGAGAGAGAGAGAGAGAGAGATGAACCCTAGCTAATTTATTTATATAGTAGGGCAAAAACGTACAGTGCCAATTAAATTAGCATACCTTGGCTTGGGTAGTCCATCTTCTTGCTTCTATACATCTGAGCAAACAAACACATACACAAAAGAAAATATACATAAAGACCTGTTTGACGTTACTGTTTGATCATGATATATATGAATCTATATATATATATATATAGTGGAATTCTTTTTTGTTAATCAACAATAGAGAGAACCTGTAAATGACTTTTGACATGAGCGATATGAAGTCCTTTGATATTCATCAGCTGTAGAACAAGTTTTGGAGTCGCTCCTGCGAGAACCAGATCAAACAGTCAAGAAAAATCACTATATATATGATCTACAGCCCCAAGAACAAGCTTGAACAACAACACAAAGACCCGTATGATCACTTACTATCTTGTCCACCAAGCCTCTCGACTGCCTGAACAAAGCGTAGATGCAGATCATTCGTCCAACGAAGTCTAGGCAACTTAGATCGGACATAAGGTCGGACGGATGGCTTCTTATCACTTTCGTCTATCGTGCTATTGCTAGAACTCCCTCCATCCTTCAACTCCACAATTTCTTTCGACTCGCCTTCTTCCTCCCCCTCCCCCTCCCCATATGGGTACGAATCCAAACTTGTCTTTGAACACTTGGTTTCTTCACTTCTGTCCATGCTTATTTACTTGATCTTTCTTCGATCTCTTTGATCTGTTTGGTACTGCAGTCCTTATATGCTGTAATCATCTGAAGATCTAAATAAGTATTTACATCAAAAGACAAGCTTCAAACAAGTAAGTCTACTAGTCTTCAACACAGAATTTTTAGGGTTTCCTCCAAAATTGCTTTACCATATCTTTCCACTTTAGGAAAGAACTCTAATCATATTATAGTGATCAATAAATGCATTGATAAGACTATAGACAAACATACCACAAACAAATATGAAACCCTAGCAGCTAGATCTTTTGCAAATATGGTCTCTCTCTCATCTCTCTCTCTCTCTCTCTATCATGTAAGAAAAATAATTCTTCATCCATATTATATTCACCTAGTGGGAATGAATATATGTACACATACATACACAAGCCATACAATATGTATACATCGATATGCGTATACAAGTTATAATATATAATATTGGAGGGGTGGGTCTCATACGGATTCTTCAATCGTTGTAGCACAAATTCTTACAAAAACAATACATTAATGGAGGGTACCAAATCCTGCAACAAAGTTAAAAGACTAAATTAATAATAATAAAATGGGGAAAAGACAATGCTACTCGTTGAATAAATACCTTCTTCCACAGAGAGCTACGACATAAGCCAAGAGCCCAAGAAAATTAAATTGTTTGTTTATTGAATGAGTCCAAATAAGTTCAAAGTAAACTTTTACTGCATATTTGTCATGACATCGCATCAATTTCAATTTCTCTCTTGGAAAGAGCATAGAAACCACACTGATCGAACATTATACATGCATGCCCAGCATGCTTAATTCTACAAAAATGTGATTCAAACACACGATATAAAATCTCGTACACGTACTTGAGCAAACCAAATTGATCCAGCTGACAAATGATTAATTACTTTGCATGTGTTTACCTATATAGATAGACAGTGTTGGGTTCATATGAGAACCCCTCTATTTTGTGAGAACGTGAGAACCACTATAAATTTTGTGCATCGAATGTATAAAATTGTGCATTTGATAATGAAATTATTACATTTGATAAATTTATACATTTCTTGTAAATATTTACACATCTAGTGATATATTTGTTCACTTTATGTACGAATTTATACATTTGATAAATTTGTGCATTTAACGTTCAAATTTGTGCATTTAGTGTGTAATTTAATGAATTTAAGTTTTAGAGGTAATTATAATGTTATATTATCATATTTATTAATACTAAATACCAACAATGATTTCAAGTTATAAATTTAATTTTTAAATTTGTGCATTTGATGTACAAATTTGTGCATTTTGTAGTGGTTCTCACGTTCTCATGGAATTGAGGGTTCTTACCGAAACCCAACCATATATATATATATATATATATATATATATATATATATATATATATATATATATATATATATATATATATATATATATATATATGGGGGTTCAATGGAGAACCTCCATGCATCAAAGAATCTTGAAGAACCTCCATCACCACCACAAATGCATCACAATTCCCCCGTAATGCATCATTATTTACGCGTGTGCATCAAATTCTCGCGTTATGCATCGATTTCTATGTGATGCAATACAATTTTCTAGCGATGCATTGTAGTTCTCCATGGTTCTTCGATGCATAGAGGTTCTACATTGAACTCACCCCCTATATATGTATATATGTATGTATCTATGTATGTAGGGGTTGATTAAATGGAAAACATTCATGTATCGGAAAACCTTGAAAATCCACAATGCATTGCTAAGAAAAGTATAATGCATCACGCGAAGAAGATTGCATCACACAGGAAAATTTGTGCATCATGATCAATTGATACATTACGCGATCGGTCTGGTTTTTGACCGGACCATTCAGTCAAAGTTGGTTCATCAACAAAAACAAAATCATAAATTAATTAGCTGGGAATATATTGAACCACAAACCTTTAATCACATTAAGCAATACTTTGACTATTGAGCTACATATCACCTTATTGTTAAATTTATTGACTTACTTCTTTTAATAACAAATCAACTCTTTAATACATTAATTTACAAAAAAAAAAAATCAAACTCAAGATCTCTAATTTCATATATCAATATCGAATTTTATTCACTGGTTTTTTTCACGATGCACTAGTAAGTTTATGTAATAAGAAAGTAACTTTGTTATTTAAATAAGTAAATAAATAATTTTGTAATAAAAATATTTGTAGCTTAATGGACAAAGTTGGCCTTATGGAACAACATGTTTTGGGTTTGATTCCCAACTAAGTATTTTTATATTGTTTTTGTGGAGAAGCATAAAAGAATGAACCGATTTCTACTAATAGGACCGTTGGACGTCGGGCTGATTCGACCCCCCACTAGGGATGGCAATGGGGCGGGGCGGGGCGGGGATCTCAGTTCCCGTCCCCATCCCCGCTTCATAATCCTCTCCCCCATCCCCGTCGGGGAATGAGTTTCTATTCACATCCCCGTCCCAATCGGGGATCGGGGATCCCCGTCGGGGAATCGGGTTTTTCAAGCTACTAAAGATTATTTAAATTTAAACTATAAATAGTAATTTAGTATAAAAATATATGTAAATAAACATTAAAAAAAATTAATTCAAACATATTTGAGTTATTTACATATATAACCTATAATTTGTATAAAACTGAAACAAAGAAATGGATGCAAAACATTTATAAAACCAATGAAATGGAAAATAACAATATATTTTAAACAATAGAAAAGTCATATACAATGATATTTAATATATTTTATAAAATGTAATGAATAATTTACATTGTAAAGTTAAATATATATAAAAATTTATATTAAAACATAATTTATAACCGGGGTCGGGGTCGGGGATTAAAGTGTCTCCCATTCCCGCCCCATCTCCATTATTTTAAATCGGGGATTCCCCGTCCCTATCCTCATCCCCGGTCAACTCGGGGATTCCCCGGTCAAATCGGGGTCGAGTTACGGGTTTCCCGTCGGGGATGGGTTTTTTTGTCATGCCCAACCCCCAGGGACAGCATGATGCATCAAGTGATCATGATGTATCATCCTCCCCGCATGATGCAATGTGTTTCAACTCGAACGACTACACGATGCATCATGATGTACAATCCTGCTTTGCTGATGCATTGTGGTTTTCCAATGCTTTTCAATGCACAGAGATTTTTCATTTAACCCCCTTTATATATGTGTGTATGTTTGTATATGTGGGTCTATACACACACACACACACACACACACACATATATATATATATATACTAGTTTATTACCCGTGTATTTACGCGGATATTTTTAATAAATATAAAATATAATAAATCAAAAGGTAAAAATATAATCTTATTTTTTTCAACAAAAGTATATAAGAATAATATTATTATTTATTATGATCAATTAATTTTATATATTTCTAAATATATATATGAATAGTAATTATTTTCTTACATATTTTAAACTTTTATTATATTATATTATAATTAATAAGTTGGTAGGGTATTAGATTTTGTTTGATTTTATTTGAATTTAAAAATAAAATATATTAGGTTTGGATAAAAATGTAATTCAAATTTCTTTATTATTTTTAAGAACTATATAAGTCACGTGTCGATTCATGGTGATGACACATGGCTTTACAAAGAATGAATATAGTTACTATTTTATTAATATTTGTGTGTGTGTGTGTGTGTATATATATATATATATGTGTGTGTATATATATATATATATATATATATATATATATATATATATATATATATATATATATATATATATGTATATAGGGGTGGGTTCAATGAAGAATTTCCATGCATCGAAGAACTTTGAAAAATCTCCAATCTCCATGCACCACCACAAATGCATCACAATTCCCCCGTTATGCATCATTATTTCCACGTGATGCATCGATTTCTACGTGATGCATTTCGATTTTCTAGCGATGCATTGTGGTTCTCCAAGGTTTTTTGATGCATAGAGATTCTCCATTGAACTCACCCCTATATATATATATATATATATATATATATATATATATATATATATATATATATATATATATATATATATATATATATATATATATATATATATATATATATATATATATATAATCTGGTTAATCAGTGTATTCAGTTGTGAATGATCATTCACATATTATTTTTTTTTTGTATAAACAGGTATAAAACAACATTATAAGACTTTTTATCAAAATGAACAATATCGAAATTCTAAAAATAAATGTTATGAATGGTAAAAAAGATCATGTGAATGGTGTGAATGATCATTCACTTTGATAACAATTCACAAAAATATGCATTCACATAGTTTTTAAGGACACAAAAAGTGTTAATGTATGTCAAATTTATATATTATGTGTATAACGGTAATCTATACATGGTTATGAAAAAAAAATATAAAAAATAGTTTTTAAGTGTAGTACCTTCGAATGCACTTGATTTTGAGAGTTACTTTTTTGAACCTGACTCTATGTATGTGTGTGTGTGTGTGTGTGTTTTGTGCGTGTGTGTGTGTGTGTCTGTGTGTATAGGGTTGGGTTCCGGTAAGAACCCTCGTTACCGTGAGAACCTCTCTAAAATTTATGCATTTTATGTATAAAATTATGTATTTGATGTTAAAATTTATGCATTTGATATAAAAATTTACGGATATCATGATAAATTTATGCACTTTATGTACGAATTCATGTATTTGACAAAATTTGTGCATTTAATGTTCAAATTTGTGCATTTAATGTAAAACTTGATGAATTTAAATTTTAAAGATAATTTTAATTTTAGATTATGATATTTATTAATATTGAAAACCAATAATGATTTTAAGTTATAAATTTAATTTTTAAATTTGTGCATTTTGGAGGGTTCTCACGGAATTAAAAGGTTCTTATGTGATCCCGACCCTCTATATATATATATATATATATATATATATATATATATATATATATATATATATATATATATATATATATATATATATATATATAGACACACACACACACAAGGTTAATACTCATGTAAATACATGGGTCAATTAAAAAAAATAATATTTCTAAAGCTATATAAAATAACTATAAAAGATAGTGTTTTATTAAATTTTGGTTAATTTAATATTAAAATATACATATTAATTTGAATAGATTTTATTTGATTTGAATTATTTTTTTATTATATGTTAATATTACATGATAAAAAAAAGTTTTAAAAGAGAAACTAATATGCGACGGTTTATTTATTAATTTATATTATAGTTTATGTACACTTAAAAAAGTGAACTAATACATATATATATATATATATATATATATATATATATATATATATATATATATATAACCTCCATGCATCGAAGAACCTTGAAGAACCTCCATGCACCACCACAAATGCATCATAATTCCCCCGTAATGATCATTATTTCCACGTGATGCATCAAATTCTCGAGTGATGCATCGATTTTTACATTATTTCCACTTGATGTATCAAATTTCCGCGTGATGCATCGATTTCTACGTGATGCATTTCAGTTTTTCTAGCGATGCATTGTGGTTCTTCAAGGTTCTTCGATGCATAAGGTTCTCCATTGAACCCACCCCTATATATATATATATAGGGTCAGGTTCAATGGGGCACCTGTATGCATTGTGTACTTTGGAAACCTGTATGCACCGTTAGATCTTGAATTTTAATGGTTCAGATTGCAGTGACAAAAGAGTAATTAACTTGAAAATGGGTGCACGGGTGCATAAATTCTCGCGCACGGAAGTGCAAAATCGGAAGATGCTTGAATTCAGAAAATATTCTATCCGAATCTAAACAAAGATGATGCATCTTCATCCAATTTATTGGATTCGTCTTCAAACACGATGCATCTTCATCCAATTCAATTTCAAACATGATGCATTTCGACCATATTCATCCTCCTCTTTGTTCCATCATTATGCATCACCAAAATCGTGATGCATTTCGGCCATATTCATCCTCGTCTTTGTTCCATCATTATGCATCACCAAAATCGTGATGCATTTCGACATTTAAACGTGTTAATTTCGTGATGCATCTCTGAAATTTAAACGTGTTCATCAACGTTTTCAATGTGTTCATCATTGTCGTGATGCATTGCTGTTGTGCATCATGTTTGAAACAACCAATATTTTATTTAGTTTCCTAAATAAATGATAAATATTAAATTAAATCTTATAATTTAACAATATATTATTAAACATTCCCAAAATGCCCTTAATGCACCCTTTGTAAATAAGCAATGCATTTTTGGTTCCCATTTGGTTCCCGATGCATATGGTGCCCCATAGAACCTCAATCTATATATATATATATATATATATATATATATATATATATATATATATATATATATATATATATATATATATATATATATATATATATATATATATTTATTGTAACCTTTTATTATTATTTTATAAGTGTGCAACTAGTTTTTTTTCCTAGTATAAGTGTTAATGGTATAAAAGTTTATGTTTGATATATTTATTAAAGAATAACATAATTAAAGTTATATTGTTAGATTATATAGATTATTAAAGAAAAATATAATTTTTTTAGTTTTAAAATGTGAAAGTACAATAGAGTGATAGAAATCATTACTTTAGATTACTTCTTATTAAAAGTTATCGGAAAAAAAAAAATTATAACAAATTGTAGATAAAAATAAATTAGTGATGATGACATATTTTTAAATTTAAATTACATCAAACATTATATATATCAAAAATTATTGAAAAATTATGATATTATTTATTGAATAAATAATTTTATAATATATTTACAATGTGAAATATTGCTTGATTTTTTAAAATATAATTAATAGAATAAGTAAATAAAATCATTACTCCATGTTAAATGAAAGAAAGATTTATATGAAATCTTGGTAGTTAGTTATATATATTTATTTAATTATTAAATTTAAGTTAATTATATTTAATCATTGACAAGTAAATTACATATGTCATTAATATAAGATAATAAGTGGTAACATACTAAAATGACAAGTGACATTTTAGATTTTTTTTAGTTATTTAAATTTTCATAATTTAAATTTAAGTTAATTATATATCGTACGTGTGTACCATATAAATTTTGATAATGCACAAACAAATTAAAACGAAACTAAGAATATGAATTATTTTTCCTAGTCTTTTATAATTAAATGAAATATGATAGTAGAGAAGGTTGTGAGAATTAGTTTGTATGGGATGGGAAGAGTATGATATGAGAATGAAAGCAATGGATAGGATACGGGCAGTGCATGGTGTGATGATGCCTTGCTGTCTGTGATGCTAACCGGCCAGCTTCCTTTGCGTCGGGAATCACGGACCTTGTTCCTACTCGGGTCTTGGGTCCTGCCATGCCACCTCACCTCTTGTGGGTCCCCACTTACTCACCCTTTGAAAATTTACGGTACCCGCGGCCTTCTTACTTCTCATTTCTCCTCACTCATGCTTACACTTTGGTGAAGCACTTCGTATACTGAATAGGGTTCGTGTGAATATCTAAAAAATACAGAGTACCGTGAGTACCTATGAACATACGGGTTTTAGATGTGAACATGCTTCGAAAAAAAAAAAATTTAATTCTTTTTTCTCATATTCATTTAGATACAAATAATATAAGCCTATTTGTAAAAGAATTACACACATTCACACATCCTAGTCTCTTAAAAGTCATGTGAACGCGAAAAAATTCATGTGAACATGTTTAATGTGAACATACTGTCACAAAGTGCAGTTCATGTGAACATGCACGTTTCACATAGTTATCGTGTGTGTTTATGTGTGATTTTTTACAAGTAGTCTTGTATTATTAATTTAAACATGATTATGAAAAATAAATTTCAAAAAAATGGTTTTAAGCGAGGTACCTCCGGTACTCCGCAAAACTAATGGTATTCACTTGAACCAAAATCTGTATATATATATATATATATATATATATATATATATATATATATATATATATATATATATATATATATATATATATATATATATATATTTATGTATGTGGGTTCCGGTAAGAACCCTTAATTTCGTGAGAACGTGAGAACCACTCCAAAATGCACAAATTTGTACATCAAATGCACAAATTTAAAAGTTAAATATTTTACAAAAAATCATTATTAGTCTTAAATATTAATAAATATCATAATTTAACACTAAAATTACATTCAGAACTTACATTTATTAAATTATAAACTAAATGCACAAATTTGAACATTAAATGCACAAATTTTCTTAAATGCACAATTCGTACATAAAATGGATAAATTTTAGCATGAGATGCGTAAATTTTTACATTAAATGCATAAATTTATCGGAAACATTTAATTTTAGTATCAAATGCACAATTTTATACAGTGGATGCACAAATTTTAGAATGGTTCTCACGTTCTCACGAAATAAAGGAGTTCTCATGTGAACCCAACCCTATATATATATATATATATATATATATATATATATATATATATATATATATATATATATATATATATATATATATATATATATATATATATATATATATATATGTTCAAAAGAGTCCCTTCAAAAATCCAGTGTACCAAGGGTACCCATCCAAAGCCACAAGATTAAATAAATCAATGGTTGTGATCAAAAAATACAATTCCATGCGCGCCCCCCTTTTTTTTGGCTGGAAGGGTATTTTCGTAATTACAACGACCATTCACATTACTTAATTCATCATTCACATTAATTGATCATTCACATTACTTAGTTATTCATTCACAACACTTATTTGATCATTCACAAGAATTATTTGACTATTTACAATTGTTTTACACTTATTTGATCATTCATAATAATTATTTGACTAATTGATCATTCATATTACTTAATTGATCATTCACATTACTTAATTGACCATTCACATTACTTAAATGATCATTCACATTGCTTAATTAACATTTTACGTTACTTAAATGATCATTCACATTACTTAATTGATCATTCACCTTACTTAAATGATCATTCACATTGCTTATTTGACCATTCACATTGGTAAAATAATATCAGCACAACATGTGAATCTGAGCATTGTCAACTACTAACAAACAGTAACAACATTAATGACAAACAGTAACAATGGTCATTCATGTAACACTCAAATTCTCAAATCTATCAAACATTAATAACATCAACCAATGTGAATGATCATGCAGCTAATGTGAATGGCCATTCACATTAGGAAATTTACCATTCACATTGGTTGTACCATATCAGCACAGCATGTATGCTGTGCATCGTCAACTACTAACAAGCAGTAACAAGATTAATGACAAACAGTAACAATGGTCATTCATGTAACGCTCAAATTCTCAAATCTATCAAACATTAAGAACATCAACCAATGTGAATGATCATTCAGGTAATGTGAATGGCCATTCACATTAGTAAATTTCACCATTCACATTGGTGAAATAATATCAGCACCTTACATTAGTCATGTTAATTGTCAACTACGTTTTGTGAATGATCAGTCTTCTAATGTGAATGGTCATTCACATTAGGTAAATGTCCATTCACATTTGATGAATGACGAGAACAGCAATGTTAGACTTCATCTTCTACATACCATCAATGTTAAATGTATTTAAGTAATGTGAATGGTCAATTAAGTAATGTGAATGATTAATTAAGTAATGTGAATGATCATTTAAGTAATGTGAATGGTCAATTAAGTAATTTGAATGGTTAATTAAGTAATGTGAATGATCAAATAAGTGTACAAGAAGTATAAATAGTTAAATAAGTGTTGTGAATGATCAATTAAGTAATGTGAATGATCAATTGACTAATGTGAATGATCACCCAATGTGAATGATCATTCCCTTAATGAAGCTGAAATCACGTTGAATGTCCATCATGCCCCTCCCCTATATTTTTGATCATGTGGTTGATGAATGGTGCGTTGGGTACTCCGGATTTCACATGGTACGCCGTAGAACCAAATTATATTTATATATATATATATATATATATATATATATATATATATATATATATATATATATATATATATATATATAGGGGTGGGTTAAATGAATAACATATATGCATCGGAAAACTAGGGAACCACTTTATAGTCATTGGATCAAGTGATGCATCACGCAGAAAGTCGATACATCACGCGGGAATTTGATGCATCACGCGGAAATTGTGATGCATTTGTGATGGTGCATGGAGGTTTTCCGATGTTTTTTAATGCATGTTGGTTTTTCCATTGAACCCCTATATATATATATATATATATATATATATATATATATATATATATATATATATATATATATATATATATATATATATATATAGGGTTGGGATCATTGCAGAACCTTAATTTAGTGCAGAACCATAGAACCAATCTAAACCATTAGATTATAATATAACACTAGGGATAAGATGGTAATTATACAATTAACATTGAATTAATAGCAGCCTACCAAGTTTGACTGTCCACATTGACTTTTTTTTTACTCTTTTAATATATAATGGACATGCAGTGTTGCATCGACGTTAAATATACGATATCAAAGCGTTCATTCGACATCGAATGGTCGTATGGGTAAAAAAATTTACGAAAAATAAGCACGTAAATTTTTTTTCAAAAAAATATATTCATGACCGTTCTCGTTAAATTCACCAACTTTGACTACTAATTTTGACTATTATTTATCTCTGTTAATAATGAACGTATATGCAGTGTTGCATCGACGTTAAATATACGGTATCAAAGTGTTCATTCGATATCGAATGATCTCAAGATCTCACCATGATATATTGCATCGTGGTCTGGGTAAAATTTTTTTTACGAAAAATAAAAAAATATATATCATAACCGTTCTCGTTAAATCCACCAACTTTGCCTACTAATTGTGACTATTATTTTGGCTCTGTTAGTAATGAACGTATATGCAATGTTGCATTGACGTTAAATATACGATATCAAAGTGTTCATTCGATATCAAATGATCTCATGATCTCACCATGATATATTGAATCATGGTCTGGGTAAAATTTTTTTTACGAAAAATAAAAAATATATATCATAACCGTTCTCGTTAAATCCACCAACTTTGACTACTAATTGTGACTATTATTTTAGCTCTGTTAATAATGAGCGTATATGCAGTGTTGCATTGACGTTAAATATATGATATCAAAGTGTTCATTCGATATCGAATGATCTCATTATCTCACCATGATATATTGCATCGTGGTCTGGGTAATTTTTTTTTTACGAAAAATAAACACGTAAAATTTTTTCGAAAAAAATATATCATGACCGGTCTCGTTTTAAAGAGTATAAAATTCTCGTTTTTATGGTATAATTTTTTTGATTTAAAAATTAATAATATTAATGTTATTTTAATTTAAAGAAAAATGATATTTATTTTGCTGATGTCAATCTTTTTGCTATTTCCAATCTTTTCCTTTTCTACCCCTCCAAGAATTAAAATATCACTATTACCAATCTTTTTTTCACTAATTCCAAACTTAACTCTTTTAATCAAGACCATTAGATTATTCTAATCTATGGACGATATTGGTTCTACAGTTCTACACTAAATTTAGGTTCTGCAATGATCTCATCTCTATATATATATATTATCCTGTGATAAATTAAATATTTGTAATAAAGATAATAAATGTTGAATCAAAATAATATATAAAATAATGTGTTATTTCGTGATTCAACACATCTCACAAATTGATCTTTTTTTTTGTTCGGCATTTTTTGTTGAATGACAAATTAACATGTTTGTTCAGCATATATGTTATTTTGATTCAATATTTTTCACATTCCTCATAAATATTTGATTTCTCATATGATTCTAAATATGTATGTGTGTGTGTGTGTATGAAGCTAAATATTGTTAGGATTTTAAGATCAGTCACCGATCCAATCTCACATTTTGGTCAATTTTCCTTCCAAATCCTCTAAGATCGTTGTTAGTATCATAAGATAACTGTTAGAATTGTACTATCGTTCACAAATGTATGATATTTCTCAATTAATAGTTTAAAATCTTTTATTAAAGTGTTATGTTAATGCCTATGAGAAAAACGAATGATTTTCTTATAGATTTTAAGATCCGGATCTCAATTACCATCTGATATTACGAATACAAAAATAATCTAAAGTAAGTTCTCGTTCTTGACAACCTTGATTTACATAATTAATACTTAAAGTTAAAAATGTTATATATTCAAGTTCTTGTAGACTAAAACGACTACAAGTTTTTAGCTAAGCATAGTTAATACTTGCCCTAAATTAGATTATCTAGATTTTTATATTCACTTATTAGTTATTGGACAAGATAAATCATTATTATTTTATTTTCATGGGACAATTTAATCTCGAAATATATTATTTGTTATTTAATATTAATTTGTCCTTTTGTTTTTGCATCTTTCAAAATTTTAGATGTTGTAGCTTGATGAGAAATTTTTTTTGGTCTTTAATTATTGTCCTCGTCAATTTTTACGGGATAGATGCATGATAGAATTTATGGTTTAATTAACCACTAAATAATATATATTTTTGTATTACATTATATTTTAAAAAAATCTTAACTGTTCTAGACATATGTGTGTGTGTTCTAATACTTAAAAGTGTGCAAAGTTATAATCTTGTATTAAAGTATAGGGTTAATTGCGCAAAAAACCTCCAACTTGTCAGTTTTTTGTGATTTAAACCCTAAACCATTTTTCGTTACATAGAAAATCCTAAACTGACGAAAAATCAGTAAATCAAGGTTTTATCAATGGGTGACCGGTTGAAACCGGTTATTAATCTTACGTGGACCGATAAATAACCTACGTGGAATAAATTTAAATGTTGAAACCGGTTGCCAAGTATTACATATCATTTTAAACCCCCCGTTGATTATGTAATCCCGTTTAAAAATTACAATTAAAAATTATCAACGGAGGTTTAAATGATGTGTAATACTTAGCAACCGATTTCAACAATTAAAATTTATTTCACGTAGGTTATTTACCGGTTTACGTAGAATTAATAACCTATTTCAACCGGTTACTCATTGATAAAACCTTGATTTACTGATTTTTGATTAGTTTGAGGTTTTCCATGCAACGAAAAATAGTTTGAGGTTTTAATTATAAAAAACTGACAAGTTGAGGGTTTTTTGCGCAATTATCCTTAGAATATATATCATGACAATTCAAATTACTTTTTAGGGTATGTTTGGTATGGTGGAATGAAATTGGCTGGAATCATACGATACTTATATTTATTTTTGTTATGTAATGAAAACTTTGATTGTCAATACAATAGAGTAGAGGATAGAATTAAATCTACTGTAAATCTCATTTTTTTTAATTTCCTTTCCCTACATGGAAAGAATAAAAAAAAGGGTTAAAGTTGTACAAATGCAACATACTTTCCTCAATTTACCTAAATGACTAATTAATTTTTTTATTTGACTGGATGGTAGTTATACTCCAAAATAACTTGTCGATATAATACGTGTAACCAGTAACTATGTTGATATGACAGTTTTTGTTGATTCAAATGACAACGTGACAGGTTTTTAATGACATGATACTTACGTGCAATTACCATATCAACATAGTTACTGGTTACACGTACCATATCGACAAGTTATTTTGGAGTACAACGTGGATTTACGTGGATTTTGATCTATATAAATAATTTAGAAAATCCATATAAGCATATAGATCCTTTTCAAACTTCTAAAAACACAAATATAAGATCATTACTAGTAGAACCGGCAATCAAAAGTGTCATCTCAACAATAAATTTGAAGTACAAGTATCAATTGAATAAAAAAATAATCAGATTAGTCATTTGAGTAATTTCAGTAAAGTAACACACATTTGTATGACTTTGACCCTAAAAAAAATATGAAAGGAGATTGAAGTTTTAACAATGTTTCTTTCATTTCTATGTCTATCTTTATTTATTTGTAACCATTATCAGTTAAACAAACTTAATAAACTTCCACAATTTCATTCCATTAATTTCATCATACCAAATATACCCTCAAATCTTCTTCTAAATATCTAGATAAAAATTAGATAAAGTTACACACTTAAAAATGTACGGTAGTTTGACTAGATTTTCACACTGCAAAATATAAAAGAAATACATCCTCCTATTTTTTATGTACTTTTTAGTAAGTCATAATTGAATTTTTTTTTTTTAATGAATAAATGTTTTAAACGTTTCATCTTCCAACATAGATCTATGTTCTGTATTCATATATGTTTTTTCAATTTTTGCTCACACAAATAAGTTAACAATTTACATAACAACTTGTTCATTTTAAATAGGGTTTATTATGAACAAAAACTGACATATTTTTTTTTCGTGATTCCAATTTCTAAAATAGTCCTCAAATTAACTTTTTTTTTTCCTAATTGGTAATCCGGGTTTTTTAAAACTGTAAAACTAGGTTCAAATAGTCAAATTTCACTAAACCAAAATTTAAAAAAATAATTGAAGACTTTTCTGGAAAAATTTAATAACAAGAAGTGACGAGAATGCAAAAAATATAAAAACATATTTGTTCTTTTTCATAATAAACACTTTTAAATATTGTATAAAATAGTCATTTTAATAGTAAATGGTTGGTTCTTTAGAATATGGTTTAAGTTTCTCTTTGACAACGACTAAAAAATAATTAATTTATATATAATCACTAATTACGATAGAAATTTTAAACAACTAATATTCCATATAAACAAATTTTTTATATAATACCTTCCATATATTAAATTTTGCTTTAAGAAACATCAACCAACCCACCCTGGAAGTCAACTCCAAACAGTATATGTTTCTTTTTCTATACTTTTTTTAAAACAATATAAATTTGTATCATCAATAAATTTACACAAGTGAATACAAAAGAACTGAAAAAAAAAATCCAAAAACGAAAGTGTAAAATACAAGCTAAAGGATCATATAAGAAGAACAAAATACAGCCAAAGGTGGACCAAACCCAAGAAAAAGAAGTCTATTTCAGAATAATTACCCTCCACATAATTTCCATATCAACACTGTTACAAAAATACTATTTTAACTGGGTTATTTTTGTAATGGACCCCGGTTCTTTAACCAGGGTAGAAAGGAGGGGAAGTAGTTGATATCTTACGACTTCGTATTTAAAATGAAGAAATAAATATATATGGTTGGAGATATCTTACGACTTCAATACTCTATCACGAGAAGATACAAATTTTGAATATTTTGGAAATCATCTTTGTGGCGAATATCTTCTTTGATGTCTTTAACTGCAAACAAGTTTCAATTTGTCTGTTTTTGAATAACCCGTATGAATACTACATAGCTAATCTTGTGGAAAACTAAAAAATCTTTTCAGTTTCTCTACTTTCAACTGACCAGTATATAACAATATTTATAGTTAATTTATATTTTTTTAAATTTTAATGTCATAAAATTACTGTATTTTTATTTTCCATTACATGTTATCTAGGTAAAACATGAATTCTTTATTACTAGTAAGCATCTTGAATAGAAAATTTTGGTTTATATAGATCACGTACTAGTACGTGTGCCACACCATATTATTATTTTATAAAGCACGATCGTTTATAAGGATTAGCAAAAAGAAAATTGCTATTTATTATATGTATTTGAGGATTTCCATGGAACTGTGTATTTTGTTTTGGCCTACTAAAACGGATCGAGCATCATTTTCAAGAATGAGTATGTCTGTCGTCTTCTTCATTATTTAATTACATTCTTTAATTCATAAATATCAATTTTAACAATAATAAATATATATAATTGATGCATGAAATTATTCAATGAACAATCATATAAACTATATCTTTGGTTGATCTACCATCTCATCGATCATTTATGTAAAGGGTTCTGTATAAAATAGCAACAAACCAGACATAATTTTTTTTTATATAGTAACCTACTAAAATTTTTCATCTAAAATAGCATCCTACAACCTGTTTTTTTTATTAAAGCATTGTACTTCAAACAATTTATCCATAATAGAACCCTTGATGAACGGACGGTGTGTGGCGCTGAATAGGCATCCACATAAGCTGTCATATCAGTACCAAACGGTGACTAGGTTTGCACGAAATAACAACTTACTCATAAAGCAACATACTCATAAATAACAATGGACTCACAAAATAACAATCTGTGTTGCTATTTATAAATATCACACTACAAGAAAAGTGTCATTTAGTGACACACGCTTCTAGTGACACAAAAAAAATGTCACTATATCTTACTTTTAGTGACACTTATGAAAAAGTGTAGATATAAAGTAATTTTTTACCCACACTTTTTCTAAATTAGTGACACAAAACTTTTGTCACAAAATATTTAAGGTCTATACCCACATACAATTTTAGTCACTATATGTCTATACCCACTCCACTTTTACCCACTCTTTTTGTTGTGTAGGTAAAAAATTTTGATACCTATAGTGACACTTTTTTTACAACAAAAAGAGTGGGTAAAAGTGGAGTGGGTATAGACATATAGTGACTAAAAATGTATGTTTTTGTGTCACTAATTTAGAAAGAGTGTGGGTAAAAGATTGCTCTATACCTACACTTTTCATACGTGTCACTAAAAGTAAGATATATTGACACTTTTTTTTGTGTCACTAAAAGTGTGTGTCACTAAATGACACTTTTCTTGTAGTGTCAACACTAAAGATTAGTACATTGTTATTTGTGAGTACGTATGTTTGTGAGTATATTGTTATTTATGATTATGTTGCTATTTTGTGCAAACCCAGTCAAAGTTGGTGTTGACGTGACAACTTACGTGGATGTCCAGTCAGCACCACACACCGTCCAATCATCAATACTAACTATTATTGATGAATTGTTTGAGTAAAATTGATCATAACTCAAACCTAAGAATTTATGTTAACGTATGTGTGATACTATTATATGAGTATATTTCTTGATCTTTTACTCAAAACTATATAATTAAGTAAAAGATTTGATGTTCTACCTAATTTGCTCTTATATTCCATTTGGTCATATAAAATTACAAATGCATTATAGTTTTTATAACTCATGGAATGACTAATTACTTTTTTCTTTATTCAAATGGTTGTTATACTAGAATATCACCAATTATATGATATTGTGACGAAAAAAAATGACATGACAATAGGTATGTTGACTCATGTGTATATGTTGCAAAATGACTGTATAAATTATTGCAACCTTTTTATTTTATTTTATTCATATGTAAATACTTTTTTCCTAGAATGATTTTTTATTCTTTCACATGAATACATGATTTGTTGATACGATACTTGTAACTGGTTTTCTTTTATAGTATCAGTTTTTTCCTTAGGTAGCAAGGGTTGCTGAGTTATGACATGCCGGTTTATAACAAATGTGTTCTTACCCAATAAAGACATACCGGATTTGAAATTAAAACATTTGAATCATTGAATATCATACTATCAATTTATAAAGACACCCAATATCTATCTTTCTAATAATGTATTAACAAGTTGTAACTAGGTTTGACTAGAGAAAAATACATAATCGAATTTGGAAAACGAACTTGAAGAATACGATTTTCAACAAGGTTTCACCGGTTTAGCGAGAAGTTAAATTTGAGATAGGTTTCAAGTCTAATAATAATAAAACTAGTAATTTAAAACCATTTTTGAATGTATGACCATCATATTCTAACATAAGAAGGGTATGGGTATCCTATAGAAACATTAAAAAAATAAGTGTGACTTTCATTAAATTCCAAGTAAGTTTTTTAACTTTATTTATATATATATATATATATATATATATATATATATATATATATATATATATATATATATATATATATATATATATATATATATATATATTCAGGTTCAAAAAGGTACCTCTCGAAATCAAGTGCACCCGAAGGTACCAACCTTAGAAACTTTTTTTTTAATTTTTTTTCTCATAACCATGTTTAAATTAATGTTATACACATGATATATGAATTTCACATACATTTACACTTTCTGTGTCCTTAAAAATTATGTGAATGCTCAATGCATATTTATGTGAATGGTCATCTATGTGAATGGTCATTTCACACCATGTGAATGGTGTGAATGACCATTCACATGATCTTTTTTTATCATTCACAAGAATTATGATGTTGCTCCTTTTGAAAAAAAGTCTTATAATGTTGTCTTATACATGTCTATTCAAAAAAATATATGTGAATGATCATTCACATTAGGGTACGCTGGGTACGCTGGAATCTCATAGGTACGCTGATGAACCTGATTCTATATATATATATATATATAATGCATTGTGCAACTTGGGAACCTCCATACACCATTAGATCTATAATTTCAATTATACAGATTTTAGTGGCAAAAGGGTAATTAAGTTGAACTTTGTTGCACCGGTGCACAACATATCACGCGCGGATGGCAAAATTGGAAGAAAGTTCATTTAGCTAAAATTCACCTTCCTTCGTTGCATACCACGATTCTAGTCCTCCTTCCATAATCTGTGTTTGCTCCGGATTTCGCTCAAGATTCCTCGCTCCATCTTTATCCCGAAAATCGCTCATGCATACTCAAATAAATTAAGCTTTGTTCTTCAAGTACACAGATACAATGCACACACGGTTCAAGGGTTTTCAAAAAAAACGGGGGAAAAGCAAACATTCACGTGCGAACAACCGGTTTTTTTTCGCCGTTGCAACTTCGATTATTTTGTTAAATGTAAGTGCATTGTTGCATATTTCGTGTTCATTGAGGTGTTTAGTTCATAATCGAAGTGCGTATTTCGTATTTGGGCGTTTTTTATGCCCTATTTAGTTTTGGGTTCAATCGGTAGGGTGTTTAGTTCATTATCGAAGTATGTGTTTATGAAGGTTTGAGTTGCATCTCTTTTGAAATGCATTATGCGTCGACTTTAAAACTTAGCGGTCGCAGATTGATTGTAGTTTACAAATGCATATATCAGTATGCATATAAATTCAATTTCAATAATGTTTATGCATTGAAGATATGCATATAAATTTTCAATTTCAATCGGATGTCTGGCTACAGGTGTGGAGATGAAAACTGTATGAAGACATGCATGGATAGAAAGTCAAAATAAATGCAATCTATCCTAACTAAAAACTCCACAATTCTAGCAATTACCATAATATATCCGGTTATTTGAATATAGAATATTTTAAATATTTTAATCTAACTAAATGATTATTTAAACTTCCAATTATGTCCTTGCATCCTTATTTAATATATTGTGCATTTTTTGTTCCCCCGGTTCACAATGCATCGTGGTGCCCCATAGAACCTCAATCTATATATATATATATATATATATATATATATATATATATATATATATATATATATATATATATATATATATATATATATATATATATATATGAGGGTTCAATGAAAAACCACAATGCACATGAAAACTTATGAAAACCGCACTGCACACCACAAATGTATCAAATTCCCGCATGCATCAAAATTGATGCATCCCGCGTGATGCATCAAAATCTCGCGTGATGCATCACCTTATTTACGATCATGTCACCGCGTTTTTCATGATCGAAATGCATCAAATCGGACGGTATGCGTAGGTTTCCATAGTTTTCAGATGCATAGTGGTTTTCCATTGAACCCACCCCTATATATATATATATATATATATATATATATATATATATATATATATATATATATATATATATATATATATATAGAATATGGTTCGTGTGAGTACCTAAAAAATGCAGAGTACCGTGAGTACCTGTGAACACACGGGTTTAAGATGTGAACATGCTCCGAAAAAAAGTTTTTTTTTAAAAAAAAATTTCATATTCATTTAGATACAAATAATATAAGCATATTTGTAAAAGAAATACACGCATTCACACTTCGTAGCCTCTTAAAAGTCATGTGAACGTGGAAAAATTCATGTGAACATGCTTAGCTGTGAACATACGTTCACAACAGTGCAGTTCATGTGAACTTGCACGTTTCACATAGTTATAGTGTGTGTTTATGTGTGATTTTTTGCAAGTAGTCTTATATTATTAATTTAAACATGATTATGAAAAAAAATTCAAAAAAAATAATTTTAAGCGAGGTACCTCAGGTACTCCGCAAAACTAGTGGTACTCATTTGAACCCAAATCTCTCTCTCTCTCTCTCTCTCTCTCTCTCTATATATATATATATATATATATATATATATATATATATATATATATATATATATATATATATATAGAGGGAGGTTCAATGTAAAACCACCATGCACCGGAAAACTTGTGAAAACCGCAATGCACCACCACAAATGCATCAAATTCCCCGCGTGATGCATCAAAATCCCGCGTGATGCATCAAATTTCCCGCGTGATGCATCAAAATCTAGCGTGATGCATCACCTTATTTACGATCATGCCACCACGTTTTTCATGAAATGCACCAAATCAGACGGTATGTGTAGGTTTCCATAGTTTTCACGTGCATAATGGTTTTCCATTGAACCCACCCCTATATATATATATATATATATATATATATATATATATATATATATATATATATATATATCATGTCAACATTCAAATTTCAAATGCGCTATATTGACAAGGAAAATTGAATACACATATTTATATTGTTTAAAAAATAACAATGAATCACTTGAGTAATTTCAGAAAAATAAATTGTATTTATGTGACTTAAAACTTGATTTATTTTTATGTTTTGTTTCGAGATTTATCTCTTTCTAATGGTGTGTGTTAACTTGCTCATAACATTTAGATTCAATACATATGTAAATTAATGAAAAAGGAGTAATACTCTAGATTTGTTAAAAATTTTAAATATATAATAATTAACATATTGCGTCTTTAGTTAGGGGTACAAAAAAGGGATAGTATTAGGGATGGCAATGGGGCGGGACGGGGCGGGGATCTCAGTTCTCATTCCCGTCCCCGCTTCATAATCCTCTCCCTCATCCCCGGCCCCTTCCCCGTCGGGGATGAGATTCTATTACCATCCCCGTCCCAATCGGGGATCCCCGTCGGGGAATCGGGGTTTTCAAGTTCCTAAATATTATTTAAAATTTAAACTATAAATAGTAATTTAGTAGAATAATGTATGTAAATAAACTTTAAAAAAATTAATTCAAACATATTTGAGGTATTTACATATATAATGTATAATTTATTATAAAACTAAAACTAAGAAATGGATGCAAAACATTTATAAAACCAATAAAATGAAAAATAACAATATTATTTTAAACTATAGAAAAGTCATATACAATGATATTTAATATATTATACAAAATGTAATGAATAATTTACATTGTAAAGTTAAATATATATATATAATAATCTATATTAAAACATAATTTATAACCGGGGTCGGGTTCGGGGTCGGGAATAAGGTGTCTCCCATCCCGTCCCATCCCCATTATTTTAAATCGGGGATTCCCCGTCCCCATCCCAATCCCCGGTCAACTCGGGGTCGAGTTACGAGTTCCCCGTCGGGAATGGGTTTTTTTGCCAAGCCAAGATAGTATGTGTTGTAGCGAGGCATTTTAAAAAATTAATAGGTAATTAGGTATACAACAAAAAGACTCTTTGGAATCATTTAAAAATAGTCAACTTTGAACTTTGTTATCTTTCCTTTTGTCATTTTCAATGTGTTTAGGACTTTGATTGTGTTTTTTTTCCTTGCCCAAAGGTATCTAATATATATTTGACCATATTAGTCTTATAGTTGGTTTCAAACTTTCAATCAATATATAATTTTTTATCTTTAAATAATATAAATTATTTCTTTTAAAAAAATTAAGAAAATTGTATTAACTTGAAGTAACTTTAAGAATGGTAAACATATCGAACAAACTTTGGATCAATGTCACAAAGACACAAATTCACAAATATACAATATTTTTTTAACATGTTTTGGTGCGTGCATATTTAAAGGTATACGTGAAATTAAATCCGTTATATATTCTTAGGCTACATATTATTAAATAATAACTTACTTTTTTTAATCATCTTATTTTGATAATTATACTTTTTTATATCGATTACTTCATTATGTTTACATAATTCATTCATATTTGGTAATTATGGGTTGTTTGTTACAATATTTCATCGTTCACTTTAATTTTGTAGTCACCGTTTTCTAACAAAAATAATAATGTTAGCGACATTTTGAATATAATAACTATCAAATTGAGACGGGTTTAAAAAGTGAAATAATTTATAAAGTATGAAAATATAAGTATATAAATGAAAAAAATAAAATAGATTGTTATTTAATAACATAACTAGTTTATATACCCACGTATTACATGGGTGAAATAGACATTTTTAAGTTATATAGATATTCATAAAAATGTATAAAATCATTATAAATTGTTTCACTTTATTGTAATTGGGTTAATTATTTATTTGATTAGTTAGATTATATTAAAATAGAATGAATTGGATTTTATTTTATTTTATTTGAATTTAATTTAAATTATATCTAAGTAATTAATATGTGACAAAAGAAAGTTTTGACATATGACAATTAAATGAGAAGTTGACACGTATTATTTTAGTTATTCATATAATAGTATAGCTCAATTATTTTGAGCTTTTTATGCGTATAGAATGTGTAGAACTTAAAAAGTTAAAAGGTTAATATTACTTGTGCACTTGTGGTCAGATGACTTGAATTTTGATATCCATTTTCGGATTAAAATTGGGTAAAGAATGTCTTGTGGGCTTGTGGCCCGCAATGAGCGTAGGCCCAATACCACTTTGCTAACTTTTTCCCATTTAAACTATACTAGTTTATGACTCGCGGAAACGCGGGTAAACCAAATTAAGTTACTTAAAGTTAATATCACAATAATTAGTATTCAGATAGACTTTATTTGTAAAATTTTACAATATGTGTTTTTATCATTTTGACAATTTGGTGGCACTGATTGTCACTAATGATGTTTATAGCCCAGATTAAATTTTTCATACATTTATATATAAGTGATGACAATGATATATTTTCATGTGTTAGCATTAATCATACACCATGTTTATAGATGACAATCCTAACCCGATCCAATGATCATCCACCCGATCCGATGAATATAGACGAAGTTAAATGGATGAATATTGGATATGGAGTGGATATGAATGAATGCTGATAGGATATGGATGACGATTTATCATCTACGGATAATATCCATTTACCCGAAATTAACTTTTTTATGTATGTTATTTTATATATAAATATAAAAACATATATATTGTACCTTTAATATATAATTATCTATATAGATCTTATAATATAATGCAAAGGCCAATAAGTTTCTACTACGAAGGAGTTAATAAAGGTGTATTAGTTTTTTATAACATAATATGTTTTGATTGTATTTTATTTTAGAATGTGTTCTTTTTATACTTTCTATGTTAACACTTGACTATGTTGGATTTTACACGACATGCACCTTTTATGTATTAACAAACGACCATAATTATGTTAAAAACAATGCAATGTGGTAAATTAATGAATCATTTTTCTAAAATGCATTGGATATCCATTTACCCGCTTCATTCACTGGCTATAGATATAGACGGATTAAATTAATTTAAATAGATATGGATAAGGATATAGAGAACGAAAAATAAATGAATATGGATGTGGATATGGCATCATCCGATCCATTGTCATTCCTAACCATGATTAATGATTATCCTTTTGTTTGTAGTGTATGTTAATACATACTCGCTGCAATATAAAGACTTACTTTATGAAATCATGAATTACATGTGTTTTATAGTAATTTTTCTATAACAGTAAAAGTTAAAATATATTTATAAAACAACAATAAATACATAAATAAATATATAAAAAATTGAAGATAAAAACATGTACATTTAAATTTATTTTATTATAATAAATAAAAAACTAATTTATAATATGCTTACTATTATATTATTTTCATCTATATCAATATTATTAACTTGTTAAAAATACATAGTTGGGTGTCTTTTTTTATTTCTATTTAGTGGTATATAATTGATCTAGAACCAATAATTTACATAAGATTAATCCGTTCAAAAAAATTGAGATTAATTATATCGCAATAAACTGTATTAAATCTATCAGTTAACAAACGGAATATTTTGAAATAAATCAATTTAGTTAAAATTATGGGTTAATATAGAAAGTAATTAAAATCATAATATTAGATCGTCTTTTATTGATTTTGAAATTAAAGTTGTATTAAGTAGTTTGACCGTTTTAATTAGAAAGTAATCAAAATCGTTAAAAATCAAGAGTTTGATTTTTAAACATTATAATAAAGAGTGCCATGCAGGTAATTAAACATTATAATTAAGGGTATAATTGACATTTCATAAATACTTATGAGTTGTCATCAATATAGACCATTGATTATTTTTCATCCAATGGTCCAGAAACTCCATGTTTTTTTCTTATTATATATAGTATAGATTTATGCATTGATTCATTTCATGATTAAATCGGGAATGAAATTGAAAACTGATAAATCCCTAATAAAAACATAGGTGATAAATAACTTCATAATCAATTTGTACATTGATAGAATTAGGCAATCAGTCCTCGTTATATACTTTTAGAATTGATATTTTAATTAAAATATTTACAAACCATATAAATTTACTAGCAAATAAGTTTAAGTTTGTCATAAAACAACAAATACGATGAACAACAACAAACTAGTTGAATACCCGTGCGTTGCTCGGGTGAGTTATTTCAAAATTGATACTTTTTTAATTAAACAATTACACAAAAACAATTTGCTTTTGAAAGACTATACATATATACTCTTATATATTGTTTGTTGAAAAAAACTAACTTTATCATAAAAATAACTACATGTAATTACATTTGAGGTTTGTTTGTTTAAAATTTTATAATTTCCATTATTGTCAGTTTTATTGGTATAAAAGATTATAAGTTTTCTATTTTAACTTTTTTTTTAAATAATTAATGTTGGAAAATATAAAGATATTGTTAAGATTGATTTATTTTTTATATATTCTAATAAAAATGCATTATAATCACACACATATTTTGGTTGTCTGTTTATTTTACTTACATTCTAGTAATAGTTTTAATACAACATCAAATATATTCCATATTGTACTTGCTATATCTAAACTTAGTTTCATCTATCGTAAATATTAGCGTTAATATTGAAAAAAAATCATTATATTTTCATGTTATATAATTTTGGTCTCTCAGTATTTTTTTTTTTTATCATTTTAATCATTACATTATATTTTATTGAAACTGTTATATTTTGTTCGGTAAAAATCAACATATCGTTATGATATCTCCTTTCTATCATGTTTAAAATTAAGAATATACATCAAACTAATTTAAAACATAAAAAAACATGCAATTCAAATACAAGAAAGACACTTATTACATGAACAAAATTATGTAACTTGTATTACTCAACTACTCGTATATCATGTTTTTAGTTTCAATTTAATTTTCTTTAAAGGTTTGCCAAGTTGTTGACATTGCTATTTTGTTAAATGTTTTTCTCAAGTATTTTTCATCATTTTAAATCATTGTTTGTGCCCAATCAAGAATTCATAATTATCTTGGAGTGTTTGTTGACCATTTGTGTGTCTAGATCGCCATTTATTTATTTGATTTTGCTGCTTGAATTAGATAAAAGACAGAATGTTTAAGTCTTTGTGTTGTGCGCGAATTACATATGTGTATGTTAGTTCCTGTTTTTGTCGAGAATGGTTGGCCAAGAAGCCCAATTGGCCTTCGGCCTAACCTTTAATCGATTTCTATGTGGTTTGTTGATTTAAATGCAAGTATTAATTGTCATTAATTCTTGCATTTCTACTGCTGGAAAATAAGATCAAAACCGAAAATAAGTGCAGTATTAGTGTGATGTCCAGGTGTGTTTAGCTTAAAATTTGTACGTAAAAATGGGCAAGAAGGTCAAATGGCCTTCGGCCTTGGCAACTTAATTAGCAAGGATGTTTATTGATTAATGTTATGTATCAATCGCCATTTGTCTTACCTTATGTTGCTGCCGAAAAAGTTAAAAACAGAATATATGAGTTGTGAGTGTGTGTAGTGTGCAATTATGTGTTTAAACCTGTGTGTTTGCATGTTAATGTCAAGCTCTAAGACTTAGGGGGCGTTTGGTTCGCGGATTTCCTGGGATTCCCTAGGATTTGCATTTAAAATCCTGTGTTTGGTTCGCAGATTTCAGTAAGGATTTGAAATCCCAGGATTTCTGAAATCCCTCCCTTCTTTGTTATTTAAAAACCCAGCCTCCCCCTAGGATTTTAAAACTCAGTTACATTGCATTTTTCAGATTAACAAATTTTTCCTAAAAGATAATGTAGATTCTTTGACAAAATCCTGACAAATGCAAATCCTTTGACAAAATGCAAATCCCAAGGAAAAAAATATGCGAACCAAACGTCCCCTTAAATAGTCTCGGAGTGTTGTGTGTGTCTCGTAACCTCTGTGTGTGTTCATTGAATTGATACATAAATAAAGTAAGAAACAACAGCAACATAAGTATCAAACATATATATGCTATGTGTATTATAGTATATATGTACATCATTTTCAAAATATTGAAAGAATATTAAAGAAAATACTGGCAATTTTTTTCTGCAGGTGCAGGAGTTGAAAACGTCTTCAACTCTTCATCTAGTTGATTAGCATACGTGAAGTTCATCTTGAAACGGTATAGTTTATTCACGCAGACACTGCTGGTGCAGTTTTTTTTATTAATATTGATTATGCCTACTGACTCTGAGTGAGTATGTATGTATATGTGTGTGTGTCTATATATATATATATATATATATATATATATATATATATATATATATATATATATATATATATATATATATATATATATATATATATTAGTACGTAACTTCAATAAAGCATGTTTTATCTCATATTTGGTTAAATTTAACCCGTTATATAAACATCTAATAATTATCAGGTTTCAAATTATATAAAGAACTGATAACTTGATAAATATGCAGCTGAGATTATTTATTATTCAAGTTTGAATCTTTTTTTCTATATATTCAGTTATGATATTATCCAGTGTTTTTCTGCATATCTTAATATTTCAGTTATACTATAGCCTATTAAATTTGATTTCTTATTTTTATTTAATTTGATAAATCAGATTGCATCTATTTCCAGCAGTGCAAATTCGAATTTTTCTAGCGGAATTAAATCTGATTTGTTATTTTTATTTAACTTGATAAATTAGATTGTAACTATTTCCAACAGTGAAAATTTAAAATTTTATTGTCATTTTTTATTTCTTTCCGGAAAATCTACATAATTTAATTGCAGAAACATTAAAATATATAGAAAAATATGGATAATTATGTAGAATCTCATCGAGCTAAAATAGAGGGGGAATCCCATTATTATCGGAATTTTAACCAACTATATTGCATCAAATCAGTAGCCTAAATATTCTGAATTTTAACCAATTATATTGCACCAAATCAGCAACCTTAATTTTCTGAATTTTAACCAATCATATTGTGCCAAATCAGCCTTAAAAATAGGAATTTCTACCAATAATACTGTGCCACGTGAGCATTTTTCTCACTGCTCCGTCGGCAATATATATATATAATGCTGACAAATTTGTGTTTGTAGCCTATATAAATTGGTGATCACTCAGAGAAAAATTGGTGAAATTGATTATGAAGTTAAAAGTAATGTTTATGTTCGTTATTTCATTTAAGAGCTTATGAGAGCTTGAACCAAAGGGTTCAGCGGTACCAGGTGTTGATGGGATCTTCAAGATTAGAAGTTCGAATATTATCGTGGACAAATGTGTAGATTTAGGAGTAGTTATAGATAGGTGTGTGCGTTCTGCTGATAAAAAAAAGGTTCGAGCTAAAGGTTTTGTGTAGCAGACTATTTTATAAAGAGTTTCTAAAAAATATAAGCTTCAAAATGAAAAGCAACTTGGATTAGTTTTCGAGATTAGTATGAGATTTTGGTTGAATAAAATGACAAAAATATTCTTAATATACACTATTTTTTAATTTGGCATTTTATACATATCAGTTCCAACTCTAGCTATATTGTCAAATACATACATACATACATACATACATACATACATACATACATATATGTATGTATGTATGTATGTATTTAAAAAAGGGAGAATTTTATATATACCCTTCCAAAACTTCATAATATCATATAGGGGTGAGCGACGGGTACCATTTCCCGAACCCGAACCGGTACCGGTACCGACCGGTACCGAATTAATATATTCGGTTCGGTATTCGGTTTTTAAATTAGCTAAAATTCGGTATTCGGTACTCTCGGTTCGGTATTCGGTTTTTAAATTAGCTAAAAAATCGGTATTCGGGACCGAACCGGCACCATATAAAATCATACGGTTCGGTATTCGGTTCTTTCAAAACTAATAATTCGGTTTCGGTATTTTCGGGATCGGTACCGGTTCGGTTCGGTCCGGTACCGAGCTCACCCCTACTATCATATATACCCAACCTAAAATTTTAATATCATATATATCCCTCCTAAACATCATAATATCATATATATACCCAATTTTAATTATTAATATCACTTATATCCCTCTTAAACATCATTAATATCATATATACCCAAATTCATTAATTTACTTATTTTTATAACATTTAAAACTCATAATTAATATTGCTTAATAATTAATGACCATTATACCCTTACTCATTTCTTTTTTCAACTAAACTTCAAAATATCATATTTATCCAACTTAAATTAAAATATCATATCCCTTATAATATTTTTATATAATTTATTTTATAAACTTTAATAAATAAATTCTTCAAACTAAAACAAACTAACATTAAAAATAAAAAAATTGTATCATGTTTTTGCTCGTTTGCAATCAAATTGTATCTTTTTATCATATTTTATTATATTTATTTTTTTTTTCAACAGTAATCTATATACAATTAACTGCTTACATATTATGTTCTTTCTTTTCTTTTAGAATTATATATTTGTATCGCATTTTGTTTTTCTAATTTAATATATATTTTTTGTTTTCTAATACATTAGTTTCAAATATTTTTCAAGTTTGCATTCGTTTTATAAGTAATTTTTATATAGTCTACTTTTTTTAATTTTTATATTTAGTCTGGAATCTGAGTTATAACTTGTTATCCGATGTAATTAGTTGTGTATATTTTGTGTTAAGTAGTTAACACAAAATATACACAACTAATTACATCGGATAACAAGTTATAACTCATATACCAGATTAAATATAAAATTAAAAAAAGTAAACTAAATAAACAACAGTTATAAAACGAATGCAAACTTGAAAAAAAAATTAGAAACTAATTGTATTAGAATACAAAAAAATATATACTAAATTAGAAAAAAAATAATAAAATGTAATGCAACTATAAAGTTCGAAAAGAAAAAAAAAAGAACATAATATGTATATAGATTATTGTAGAAAAAAACAAACAAGAAGATATAATAAGACGATATAATTTGATTGCAAACAAGCAAAAACATAATACAACTTTTTTTTTATTTTTAATGTTAATTTGTTTTAGTTTAAAGAATTTATTTAGTAAAATTTATTAAAATAAATTTTATAAATTTATTAAAAGTGATATGATATTTTAATTTAAGTTGGATAAATATGATATTTTGAAGTTTAGTTGAAAGAAGAAATGAGTAAGGGTATAATGTTCATTAATTAATAAACAATATTAATTATGAGTTTTAAATGTTTTAAAAATAAATTTATTAATGAATTTGGGTATATATGATATTAATGATATTTAAGAGGGATATATATGATATTAATAATTAAAATTGGGTATATATGATATTATGATGTTTAGGAGGGATATATATGATATTAAAAGTTTAGGTTGGGTATATATGATATTATGAAGTTTTGAAGGGATATATATGAAATTCTCTATTAAAAAAAAAACTCAAGTTGCAAACTCAAACTCTAACTAAAACCTATTGTGCCAAACATAAAATATTTCATTGTTACTATGCGGATGTTTTTATTGCTTATTTGGTTATTTGAAGATTCAAAACTCAAAAATCTAAAAATTATCGAACTGATAAACATAAAGGGTTTCATGAAAATTTCTTTAAATAGGAATCAAAATATCATATTATTGTTTTACATTAAAAAAAGTTTTAAATCAATTTCAACATGAAATGACTTTTTATTCATAAAAATGGAAATTTTATTTATGTATGAATTCAAATTGACATTATACAAAAAAAAAAAAAAAAAAAAAAATTCATGTTTTATGCATAAAAAGTTCTCCATAAAAGTTTGAATGGGTTAAAAATTAATAATTATGAGTGGAAATTTTTTTAAAAATTAGTTTACCAGTTCTCGATGAAAACTAAGTTGTCATGTGAATGCTTTCTAAAAATCTCATTTCACGCTGTCATCGTTTCTCATTTATCAATGCCCTTTTAATTTATAAATAATCACTAAAGACTATCATTATAATAATCATTGTGATCTCCTTTCTCTATTCATAGTATCGATTATTGATCATGTTGGATCAACTTTGATAATTTAGTATTACAATATTTGAGTGATTTATGTCTGTTCATGTTTTTTTTTTAAGAGTAACATTAATGGATTCGAACTATTTTAGGAGAATGAGCAAGATAAACTATTCGAGCCACAACAAATTCTAATTATATATGTTATATATTCAGCAACCAGCATGGTGATTCCTGGATTTGCCTTTGGTCTTCATAATAGTTTAATACTAAAGTACAAAGAGATTAATACTTTAATGCCTTGCGAATCCAATGGAAGTACGCACAAAGCGAGCTCGGAAAGTCAGAGTGAGGTTTCAATTTTTTTTTGTCTGGTGTTGTATTCTTTTTAGCTTTTAATAGTGTATTTTGTTCTAATTTCCCTTTTCTTTAGTTGTGGAGTGTTGTTTTTCGAACCCTTCTCTTGGGAGTGTGGTTTGTTTCGTTTGCGTTTTCCTCAAGCTATTCGCTAGAATTTAATAGATAATTAGAGTTCAAGAATAAAAACTTTAATGCTTCTTCTCATGGATGTACGGATATGGCTTAATCAAGATATGTGCACACATAGATAATGTGAAATCTTGTCATATATATATTGTTCGTGAACATGTTCACTAGGATAAGCAAACTTTGACGGAATTGAGCTGCTCAAGTTTCCTTATAACCTAAAATTTTAACACGACATTTGCAAAAATAGGAATTGTTTGGTGGTTACATATCCACCATGAACATTGGATTTATTTCTTACAAAATTTAAGACGATGAATGTTTTTCTTTTTTTTTTTTTTTTTATTTTATTAAAAGACTACACACATCTTTTAAATTTACTTATAAATCCACATCTTTTTGTTCATTATGGAACTCATTAGTACCAAGTATCGGTCCTAAACATTTTTATGCCACGACAATGTTAAAAATAATGTCTATTTATAAAATTGTAAAATATAACATATTATGTTTTTAAAGGGTTCGTTTACTTATTATGTTGTTTGATTAGAAAATAAATAAAGATTATTTGATTGAGAAATATTCTCGTTGTTTCTTTAATCACAACTTGTATATTTTGACACTAATATTTTTCTGCCACGTGTTATATTTTCTGATTTCAGTTTACGTCGATCAAAATTATAACTTTTATCATTAATAAGGAAGATATATTATAAAGTTGTAAACGAACTGAACGTTCAATGAACTGTTTGTTCATGAACCATTTGATAGAAAATTCATTTATTAAATGAATGAATGTTAAACAAACATTTGTGTTTGTTTAATTAAATGAGCGAAAATGAACATTGACTTCGTTCAATTTATGTTTGTTTGTGCTGCTTTAATTGTTCATTTTTGTTCGTTTGTTTGTATTTATTTAATTGTTCATCTATGTTATTTTGTTTGTGTCCGTTTAATTGTTTATTTATTTTCGTTCGTTTATCGATTATTTATTGTTCGATTACGAATAAAATGAACACGAATAAGATCAATTCCTTCACGAACGAACATGAACCGAAATCTCGTGTTCATTTATTTGTTCGTTAAATTTAAACGAACAAACATGAACATTTCATCGTTCGTGTTCGTTTACAGCACTAAATATGAATATTTAACAAGACTGAAAAATTAATGTTTCCCGAAGATTTGATGCCCTGAATAGTAGCTCGTGTGGCCACCCTTTAGGTCCAGGGGCGGATGTAATAAAGGGGGATGGGTGTCACTCGACACCTATAAAATTTTAAAATACTGAGTTACGTATGTATCAAAAATTCGAGTGACACCTAGGATTTTTTTTAGTGACACCTACAAAAACTTTATAAAAGTATTATATACATATCTAATTTATATTTATTGATTTCGTTACCAAACTTATTAAAATATTATTGAGTTTAATCATAAAAACTTAAAAGAAAAACAGAAGCACAATAGAAATAAAAAGGATAAGAGACAAGATTCAAGAACCAGCCCAAAAGATTAAAAAAACCCGAAAAAACTACCCCAAACCATGAAGACAACAGTCTAATTGGTTGAAAAACCCCTAATCGATATCATCGCTTTATCGGTTATAGACTTATAGATGTGCTTAAATATGTTAAAAAATCCCTAACCTTGTGATTCTTTTCGGGACTAACACATTAGTTTATTAAAAATCCAAACGTATCAATTAATTTTTAATGATTTATCAAATAGTATTTAACTTTAGTAAAGAAAATCATAAATTTAGTAAACCAAAACTCAATCTTAGTAAAAAAAATGTCTAAGAATTTTAATGATTTATCAAATACTGGGAATGTGAAAGACGATCCAATATAGTCAAAATTGAAAGGAGTCCGCGAGCTTGCTAAATTAATGATGAAACTAGGAAGCATCTTTCGTGGCCTTTGCTTTATCAATTGTTGAAGCTAATATTAGTTTTATCGGTCGCAACTGCGACAGTTGAGAGATCGTATTGTATTATGTACTTTTATAATTATAAAAATCATGTAATTTGTTAATTTTGTGTTGGCAATCCGTTCTGGTAAACCGATCCATCTTAGAAAAATATTTTAAAAATCTAACTATTAAACTTACTTTAAAAAGGTGACACCGATAACAAAAAAATTCTAGATCCGCCCCTGTTTAGGTCCGGTCATGGGTACGCCTCTGATCAAAATAAAGATAAAGATATGAATTAGATTGGCATATCGTTACAACATTACTTACATGCAAATACATACGCACCATGGATTCTTGACTAATGAAACCAAGCAACATTCGTAGAAACTTAAAATGAGAGAGACAACAATGCATTCTATTGTTTAATATATTTTATTATGTTATATAAAAATTGTTGAATATTATTATTTGAAATTTATTATATGAAGAAAAAAGAACGTTTTAGAGATCAATAGTACAACTTGTTTCACGTGCATAAAAATGTATATATGAACCAATTATTATACACGTATGAAACATATAGTGAGTAGTAATCCGAGTGAAAGTTTAGGAACCAATTTTTAAAAAAGCAGTAAAAAGTATATATATCCTATTATATTTATTAGACTTGTTTGTTTTTCATTAATACCCTCTTAAAAGGGTCTGAAGTCTAAACTTCATATCTAGAATGAATTAAGACTGTTTGTTTAGTTTCAGAGTTAAGAAGTTCAAACCTCTTAATTTACTACTTAATTTTAAGAGGAATGTTTGAGTCTGAAAAAAATTAAGAGCTTTCTTTTTTTATTTTTAGTTTACAAACTCTAAAACTATTTATTATATTAATTATTATAATTTTAATTATCTTTTTTTAGGTGTTATTAAAATATAAGTTCAGTTAATTCTAATTTAAAAATATTTGTCATATTAATTATTATAAATTTATTTTATTTTTATAAATAAATCAATTATAATATATAATTAATCAGATATAATATTTTAAAGTAATATTTTTCAGATGTTTCATATTATGAAACAAACAATCTTAAAACCACCTCTTAATTTCAGATTTCAGATCTTAAGACCGCCTCTTAATTTCAGATGTGATTTTCAGACTTCAGACATTTAACTTCTTAAAAAGCAAATGACACCTAAATTATTTTATGACTCTTGAGATTTATAATATAAAAAATGCATTGTTTAAAATATCTTATTATGTTATATAAAAATTGTTGAATACTATTATTTGAATTTTATTGATATAAAGAACAAAAAGAAGGTTTTAGAGATGTACTACTCGTTTTCATGTGCATAAAAATGTACTATGAACCAATTTTTACCAATTATACTACACGTATGAAACATATTTATGATAGTGAGTAATCCGTGACAAAGTTTAAGAACTAAATTTTTTTAAAAAAAGCAGTAAAAAATATATATCCTATATAATATTTATTAGACTAATATTAGACTAATTTCTTTTATGACTCTTGAGATTTAAAGTATAAAAAGATAACTCATCAAAAGTTTAGAATTTAATTACATGAAATCCAATATATGATAATTATACATAATATATGATTAAAAACAGGCCCGGCTTTGGGCATGTGCTATCTGCTCAACCGCACAGGGCCCCGAATAACATAGGGCCTCTGAGAAATTCCAAACCTCC
Organism: Centrapalus pauciflorus; assembly: GCA_020465985.1. NCBI lineage: Eukaryota > Viridiplantae > Streptophyta > Magnoliopsida > Asterales > Asteraceae > Centrapalus > Centrapalus pauciflorus. The sequence goes on along the minus strand of JAANYP010009066.1, from coordinate 451,727 downwards.
ATAAAAATCGAAGACTAGAAATGTGATCGGAGATCAGAATACGATGTAGTGATGGAGGTAGGAGATGAAATAGCAAACCTTTATAAATCCTAAACCTATAAATAGCAAAGGAGGCAGAGGAAGGAACTAGTACTAGTGTGATAAAAGACCGGTGAAAAGGAGAAATATTGTAGGCCGGAGACGTAAAAGAAAGAAGATGACCGGAGCTCGTTAAGTTCATTTCCTGGTAAATAGTGTTGAGATGAGAGAGAGAGAGTACATAAAGTACAAAGTTAAAAAGAAGGGTAATGTGCATTTGTTGTTTAAGTGTTGGGACTTGGACCTTTATTGTTATTTAAAATAATATATTTTCTTCTAGATTTATTTCCACAGCAATACAAGTATTTCTTAGTTTTTTTTTTAACTTTTTAATTATTATTATTGTTATTACTAAAATAAACCCATCTGTATATTTTTATGGGTTAATATTGAAAATACCCCACAGACTTTCATGTAATTATCGATTAAGTCACTGAACTTTTTTCCGAGTGTTTAAGTCCTTAAACAAATTTTGTCTTATTCAAAACTATATATTTTTAACCTGCTACCTGCTTAACAGGTAAAACATTTAGTTCCTCGAATAATTTATTATTAAAATAACCAACTTTCTTTTCCAGTTTTCATGATTAAGTCACTGCACTTTCTTTTTTCTTGTTTAGGTCACTATACCGTTTACCGGTTAGTGACCTGCTAAACAGGTTAAATATATAGTTTTGAATAAGACAAAAATTGTCTAGTGACTTAAACACTCGTAAAAAAAGTACAGTGACTTAATCGATAAATTCATGAATGTTCGTAGAGTTTTTTCAATATTAACCCTATTTTTATTGGTTTAATAGAATGACTAAGCCGATAAAACTATGAGAAAATTTTATAATGCATTTAAAAATTGAATTTAAGGGGCCTATTTTGTAATAATCGTACAGGGCCACCAAAATACACGGGACGGCCCTGATTAAAAACACTTTCAAAAGCATCATAAAGAGAAATGTTATATGTTCAATGTATTTCAAGCAAATCCAATAATTAGTTTATACAATAGATTTATTGAAATAATGCCTCGTAATCATTAATAAAAAGGACATAAACTATTAAAAACGTTTTCAGTAACAACCAATCATAACTATATTAATAATTTTAACTTGAAAATTATAGTGATTATACCAGCAATTACAAACCATCAAGCTTCTGTGTCAACCTCAACTTTGATATTAGCATTTGCCTCTAGGACCCCGTGACGAGGTGCATCCCCCAATTCATGCATTATGTCAGGCTAGCTTAGATTCAAACTAAGGTTTACAAGTGTGCACTCCACATCTTTTAACCTCGTATGTATCTGATATCGAAATCGTGTTGGTATCCAAATAAGTCAAGTGATTTCAAAATGCATGATGACACTAAAATCACTAACAACCTATATCACAACGAATATTCTCTTACATAAATCAAATGGATATTTATAATATTGGACGAATGCATAACTTTTAGTTGCTGTTACTATTTAAAATGTTGTTCAATTGTTTAGTTACCCATAGTTTTTAAACAGTCGAGGGGTCATAAATATTAATGTAACAATTAATTCTAATAAATAAATATGATAAAATAAATAATTTTTAGGAAGATGTAAAACATGATAATATTTTTAGGGTCGTGTTATACGCACACGCCCTCATAATTAATTTTCACCTAATCATACACTCACTTCCCACACATTATTTTTCTTAATGGCACATGTCTTACTGATTAAACTTAATCATATCTCTCACATTAGAGGGATGAGGTGTGTAATTAGCAAAGAGGGGGTGTGTATTTAGGATCACTCTAATTTTATGAAATATGTTATCTTATTTCGTATTCTTATTGTAATGCACATTATAGATTTTAAAATCTAAATCATGTAAAAGTTAACATTTAAATAATTAACTAATAATTTCGAAAACAAATTTTGTTGTTTGTCAGTGTCACCATTAAAATATCAACTGACTCAATATATAATCATGTTTAAAGATAAATTTTTATTTTATAACTATCAATTGACACATGTTATCTAAGGGGTTGTTTGTTTACTTCTTAATGGAATCTTTAAGAAGTCATTTTAAGGTAAAATGACCTCTTAATGATTCCATTAAGAGATAAACAAACAATACCTAAGTGTGGATCCGCTCATGCTTACAATATAAGCTAGCAATTTCCATGATTCTTGTGCATATAGAATTTATTATGTGATGTTTTATCCAAATTTAATTAACAAATTGAATCAAGAAAATATTTAACTAATAAATCAGATAAAATATGTAAGTATAATGTTATTTTGTGATACTTATCCTCTTTTTTATGATTTATTTTGTAAAATAATATTAAAACAAGATATGATAGTAGATTTTGTTTTTTTAATTTGGAATTTAGTTGATTATTATTTTTAGTTTATTAACTATATGATAAAAGAGAACACAAATTGACTTGTGTCATCATCACGTTGCACCTAAAAATATAATTACGTTTTATTAAAACTAAAATAAAATAAATAAAACATAAATATAATTCATTTTATAATATCTATAAAGATTAATAAATATAAAAGATAAATACAAATTATTATTCTTATATCTTTATATATATATATTTATAAATAGATAAGACTACTTATCTATATATTTAATTAAAAAAATATATTATTTGTTTATAAACTTATTAATATATATTAAAAATAAATAGAAATCATATAAACAATACATACAAACAATACTAAATCATAATACAATATTAATAAAACAATATTTCATAACATTTGTTCATCATAAAATATATATTAACATTATGTTTTACATAAAACTAAAATTTCAAATTATGTCGATTAAATATATATATAAATTTAGAACTAAAAATTTTAAAAGAAGTTAAAAAAGGCAACCACTATAAATGAATATTTAAAAAGATAGATAAATATTATATGTGACAAATAACTGTGGTTTTGTTTTATTTTTATAAGAATTAGCATTATATGGTTTAATTTTTAGTTCACATACATTTTATTAGACCAATTATTTATTAAAAATTATTCACGTAATACGTGAGTTTATAAACTAGTTTGTTATTTATATTATACACTTTAAAACTATTATTTAACTAGTTTTCTAATCCATGTATTACATAAAGTTTTAATAAAAATTAGTCACATATAATATATATAAACTCAAAACTAAAATATATAAATTTTAATTTTGACAAAAAAAATATTACAAGAACATCAAGACCATCTTTATTGGTGACCTTTTACATAGGTGGGTTGGAGATTAATATTATAAAAAAAAAGTCACCAAAAAATCCCAACCTGGTGGATACACCAACCCAAGGCTGGCTTCTTTGTTTTTGTTTTGATTGCCACATGACATAAGTTTATTGGTGGTCAAAAGTCACCAAAAATTATATTTTTATAATAAAATAGATTTAAGGTGGGTTGTTATTGTGAGTTAAAAGTTGAGTTGGATTGGGTTGTGTAGGTTGAAGAAAGAGAAAATAGTTTTTTATTAAAATGTTGGGTTGGAGAAGGTTGTGGATAAAGATGGTCTAAGAGATCCCGAGGCAAGGAAGGCATAATAAGGAGATATATATGTATATTTTTTGTCAAAGAGCCTAAAGCTCTGATTTTGATTAGAAACCGATCCAAAATCGGGTCGGGCAAAACTAATTTTTTTAAAAAAAATCCCGTTAGACAACCGGTTTGGGAATAATATGGTGGACCAAATATTTTACCGGGGATTTATCCGTTTTCAAAAAACCGGTTTTTAATCCGCAAATTAATTCGATTATTATATAAATAGGTTGGTAACACTTTGGGTTCATCACATATTTTGTCACCAAAGTTTTATAGTTTTTAACTTTTTTTTATGTACATAATCAAATATAATATATAAAATTTTGAATGGAGTAAAATATATTTGTTAGTAAACTTTATACAAAAAAATATGGAGTTATAAACTTATAATTATAATTTATAAAAATAAAGTCCAAAAACTTGTCAAAAAAAATACAACTTCAGTAGCCTACAAAAAAGATAACGTCCAAGCCCATAAAACAAAAAAGATGAACTAACCTTCATTGCCAAGCCAAAAAAAATAACTTTTATAAAATCAGATTAAAAAACCCAGTTATAATAATATCAAATCTGGTTATACCAGTTATACTAATTTAGATCAAAAACCGGTTCAAATTCAATCCAGTTATTAAAAAGCCGGATAGACTTTTATCCGATCTGGATCAAACACAATCCGATAAATATGCATTTATAAAAGAGCTGATTGTATAATTTCTTTTAGTTTAGATTTTGATTGCTTGACATCATAAGATGTAACTTGATTATTTTCTAACATAACTATTAAAAAACTAATTACATATGACCTAAATCTTCACTATTTTGTGCATACAATATGTAATAGAACCAAACACTAACAAGTTGATTTCAAAATTTGAAGCTCAAAAATAGACATAAGCTTAATCTCGTTAAAATTTTATAAACTTGAAATTGGTAGATATATCAACACTTTCGAGCTCTCGATAGTTTATTATAAATATTAAAATTACATTTATCAGCGACTTAATGACTTGGCTTGAATGACTACATGATTCAGTTATTTATAAATGAATAATAAAATATAAAAAATTTTGAATATTTAATTTCGATCCGACAAACTACTTGAGTAGCTCAAGTTAACTCGTATTGCATCGAGTTAATTTCAAATAAAATTTAAACTGATAAATAACTAGTTTCGATTACATTCCTTTGCGTATTAATTTTCCTTTTGAGTGATAAATTTTTATTTTGGACCACATTCATAGATAGATGAAAAGAAAATGGCCCCGCACAAAGAAATTGAGCACGCACGCTCCTCGCACGTGCAACATTTCAAATTCATCTATCCATCTCTCAAGTCTCAACAAATACATAAAGAAGGCTAGGGTTTTAGAAGAGACAGGTCGGCGATCTTGGGCAGTTCGGTCACCTGCCCGTTTGCAAAGTTTCTCTTTCCCCTTCATCCCTCCCGCTTCCTTTCATTCATTCGAAATATATTCACCCCCAAATACTCCCTAAACCACACACACACACTCTCTCTATATTCACTCTTCATTGCGGCCTTTGCGGCACCTGAAGTTTCTTCCGTTCTCATCGGATTTTCCTCAAATATTAAGGTATAATTTGTTGATTCTTTTCTAATTTCGGGTTAGGGTTTAATCGAGGCGTAGTTTTTAAACAACAGATCTACGTCTAGTTCATGTTTTGTTGTGGCAGTAGTAAGGGTTTTGTGTTCCTTTTCTTTCCAAAATACGTGTTTGCTGATTGGACCTTTGTAGGGTTTATTTGTTTGTTGAGCGTGTTGGTTGTTTTATTTTATATGCTATACTTACAGATCTTAGCTTACTCGTTGGTTGATGCTATTACTTCTAGATTTACTGATTTATTTTCTCAGTAGTTGCTAGTGGAGCAGGTGAAGTGCGCAACGCGTTTGGAATATAATTTAAACTTTCTACTCGTTGTATGTTTTTGATGATTTGAATTTTTTGTTTGTAGGTCATTTCTTATCGATATAATTGGGAGAAATGCTTTATTTTACACTTGTAATTATTATTTTAACATGTGGAATATCTCGCTTGAATTATGGAGGCTAGGCCGCGTATGCTCTTTTTTTATATTTACTTTATGTATTATGATGCAAATGGAGCATCTAAAAAATATGAATACTTACAGATGCATATAAAATTGATGAATCATTTTCATCTTATGGAGTTATGGTATTACATGCTAAATGGGATTTGGTTGATTTTGATTAATCGATATTTGTAATTTAATATTATGATTCCACCAAGTTTTATAAATGGAGTAAGCATAGTGACAAAGTATTTGGTGTTTCTTTTCATATGTACGGTTAGATTTTAAAGTCTCAAAATATTTCCTTTTAGAATAATGGGGAAAGTGGGATGGAAAAGTGATGAAGATTTGTCTAACCAGATTAATCAAAAAAGGGCATTTGTGAACTTTGTCTATCTCTACTGTTAGAATTGTTCTACAGTTCCAGAGTTATTTTAAATTTTTAATGTTGGGCATTTTGTTACCGTTCAACTTCATGTTAAAGCATTAATAATATTTCATGGAAAAGACTGATACTAGTTGGGAACTGTAGCTCCATTGCTTTAAAAAGTTTTAACCCCCGATATTTTTTATGCAGTTATGGTTGGTTCTTGATGGGCTGTATTTTGACAACTTTCTTAAGAGTTATGGGGTAAAATAGTGCATATGTTATCATGTGGAATTATGTAGCGATGAACTGATGATTTGTGACATGAGATATTTAAACAAAAGATGCATGATTCTGTTTTGGTTCATTCTTCCTGATGTTGTTGTCTTTTTTGGGTATCTTCATCGAGTGATATTCTAGCCCACCTTATATTTTAATAGAATATTCTGGATAGATGCATGATGATGTTTGGCAGATGTTAAAAAGAAATGAATTTAAGTCTTGTATTTTTTTTGTACAGGATAGAATGGCTGTGGAGATTACCGAATTTCTATTATCTGCTCAATCACCAGATGCAAAGGTCCGAACTGAGGCAGAGGGTAGGCTTCGGCAGTTCCAGGAGCAAAATCTTCCTGGATTTCTTCTGTCTTTGTCACTAGAACTCTCCAACGATGCTAAACCTCTGGAGTCTCGTAGATTGGCTGGTATTGTGCTTAAGAACTCTTTGGATGCCAAGGATGCTGCTACGAAAGAACATTTAGTGCAACGGTGGGTGTCAAATGACAATTCATTCAGATCCCAAATTAAAGGCTTGCTATTAAACACTCTTGGGTCATCTGTTTCTGAGGCTGGACATACTGCTGCTCAAGTAATTGCCAAAATTGCTTCCATAGAAATTCCAAGAAAAGAATGGCCTGAGCTCATCGGTTCTTTACTTAGAAACATGACCCAACTAGATAAGCCTGCTTTATTGAAACAAGCAACTTTGGAGGCACTTGGGTATGTATGTGAGGAGATATCCCATAATGATCTCGTGCAAGATGAGGTTAACTCAGTCCTCACTGCTGTAGTTCAAGGCATGAATGTTACTGAGCAGGGTTCTGTGCGTCTTGCGGCAGCCACGGCATTATACAATGCGCTTGATTTTGCACAGACCAATTTTGAAAACGAGATGGAAAGGGACTACATAATGAAAGTTGTTTGTGAAACAGCCATTGCCAAGGAGTCAGAGATCAGACAGGCTGCCTTTGAATGCCTTGTTTCAATAGCATCAACGTACTATGATGTGCTGGAGCCTTATATGCAGGCCCTTTTTCAATTAACCTCAAATGCTGTCAAGGGTGACGAGGAAAGCGTTGCTCTTCAAGCAATTGAATTCTGGAGTTCTATTTGTGATGAAGAAATTGAGCTTCAAGACTTTGAAAGTGGTGAGAGTGGGGATTCCTATCCTCATTCACGAATTATTGAGAAGGCTCTACCTTTATTGGTTCCAATGCTGCTTGAAACTTTACTGAAACAGGATGAAGATCAAGACCAGGAAGATGGTATCTGGAATCTCTCTATGGCAGGAGGAACATGCCTTGGTCTTGTTGCAAGAACTGTGGGCGATGCTATTGTGCCTTTGGTAATGCCTTTTGTTCAGGATAAAATATCAAAGCCTGATTGGAGATCTCGTGAGGCAGCTACATATGCATTTGGATCCATTCTTGAAGGCCCAAGCATTGAGACGCTCTCCCCAACGGTCCTTTCTGCATTAGAATTTCTGCTTAATGCTATGAAGGATCAAAACAGCCATGTGAAAGACACTACTGCATGGACTCTCAGTCGTATATTTGAGTTATTGCACAGTCCCGCTACTGGATTTTCGGTTATTTCACCTGCTAACCTTCAACGAATTGTAGGGGTACTTCTGGAAAGTATTAGGGATTCTCCCCATGTTGCAGAGAAGGTTTGTGGGGCTATTTATTTTCTTGCTCAGGGATATGAGGGTTTTGATGCCAGCTCCTCTGTTCTTACACCGTATCTCACGGATATCATAACTTCTCTTATTGCAACTGCTGAACGAACGGACGTCAATGATTCGAAGTTGAGGTCTGCTGCATATGAAACCTTAAATGAAGTTGTTAGGTGTTCCAACCTTGCTGAAACATCACAAATAATATCACAACTACTCCCGGTTATCATGTCTAAATTGGGGCAGACAATTGAGCTTCAGATCCTGTCATCAGATGATCGAGAAAAACAAGGAGATTTGCAAGCTTTACTATGTGGTGTGTTGCAGGTTATAATTCAGAAGCTTAGTGGCACCGGTGAAACAAAACCCATTATATTACAGGCTGCAGATCAGATTATGGTGTTATTTCTGAAGGTTTTTGCTTGCCGTAGCTCAACAGTACACGAAGAAGCAATGCTAGCTATTGGTGCTCTTGCTTATGCCACTGGACCAGAATTCGGGAAGTATATGCCAGAGTTCTATAAATATTTAGAGATGGGACTTCAAAATTTTGAAGAATACCAGGTTTGTTCCATCTCCGTTGGGGTGGTTGGTGATATATGCCGGGCGTTGGATGACAAGATGTTGCCATATTGTGATAACATCATGACACTGCTTCTTAAAGATCTCTCGAGTAGTGACCTACACCGGTCTGTCAAGCCTCCCATTTTTTCATGCTTTGGTGATGTGGCCCTTGCAATTGGGGAACACTTTGAAAAGTATGTTCCGTATGCCATGCCGATGATGCAAGGAGCTGCAGAAGTGTGTGCCCAGATAGATGTGAATGATGAGGAGATGGTGGAGTATGGCAATCAGCTCAAGCGAAGTATCTTTGAGGCATACTCTGGTATCTTGCAAGGATTTAAGAATTCCAAGGCGGAGATCATGTTGCCTCATGCTCCACACCTCTTGAAGTTCATAGAAGTGGTTGTTAAGGATGTCCACAGGTATGGAATATGCTATTAATTTCCTTTGTCTTTCTAATCTGCCCAATCCACACCACATTAAATTTCCTGAACATTTCAATTGGATGGATGTGTATTATGCGTTTTTGCTTATGTAGTGATGGAATGGGGTTTTGTAGGGATGAGAGTGTGGTTAGAGCAGCGGTAGCAGTATTGGGAGATCTTGCAGATGCACTAGGTTCAAACGTGAAGATGCTATTCAAAGATTTGGCATTTTGCAGCGAGTTACTAGGAGAGTGCCTTCAATCTGAAGACGAGCAGCTGAAGGAGACGGCAACTTGGACGCAAGGTATGATTGGCCGTGTATTTTCTGTATGCGGGTAATTGTTTTGGCTTTCTTGTCAATGAAAAATGTGGCTTTTCATCATGCTTTGTTAGAACTAGGTCGGGTAAATGCCATGTTACCTCGTGTCCTTTTGTACTATGAATCTTAAGTCCAAAATTCGGGTGAAAGGTCATTGTGTATGGGATCAACAATTGTTTGTCCAAGACTTGGCATTAAGGCCACTATAACGGTGGCTTATCATTTTTACGAAGCTTTTTTTTGTTCCTTGAGTTGTTTTTTCTATATTCTGCCTTTTGGTTTTGCAGTATTTCATTTTAATGAGCTTTACAATGATTAGTATTTGTCTTTGTTGATATTGATAAAAGATTTTTTCAAATCCTCGGTCATATTAGCACAATGATTATCGATAGTTTTCCTGTTATGTTATTGAAGGAAGTTAAATAAAGGTCTAGGTTTTCATGCTAGAACTTATCTGATGTGGTGTATGGCTAAAGGCCTAAGAGGTCATTGGTGAATGGGTTGAAGGTAGACCAGGTCACATGAATGGCAGACATCCCTCTTAGGCTCTTAAATGACAAAAAGGGTCCATGGGTTTGTTTGTCACAAATGATAATGATGAAATTATAGTCCATTCACCACTGTCTGCCCTCGATGGTACAACTGTTCCGTTGATGGCATATATAGCTTCGTCCTGATCGAATGTAACCTGAACCTGGAAAATACGAAACATACGTAAGATAAGGAAGTAATACAAAAGGAAGACTTTATTGACAAGCTTAATGGATGATTGTAGATCCTCTATATTCAGCAGTGAACATGATGAGAGCGTATATGGGAGGGATCACCATGATTGATGGTTGTCATCTTCAAATGATGGTTTCTATCAGGTTTCAAAGACTGAATACTATTCAGTTTTTTAAATGACATCAGTATTCTGACCCTTGTCCTTTTCATATGTACAAACCGATGCTGTTTTATAACAGTACATTTTTTTTAATAATCGTGAACAAGTTTTTTTAAAATAAAGTTCTTAAACGTTTTCTAGAAATAAAATTTTTTGTAAACGTTTTAAAACAGCTAACAAAACATTGTTCAACGTTTGGTTTTTTAATATCTTTAGTAAATATTGTATTAAAAATGTTTAAACAAGTATTGTTTATTGTTTTAAACAAGGTTATCAAAAGCGCGATTTAAATGTACGATCCTACAAGTGGATTTCGACCAGGATCGCTAGTAGGATCGTAAGCAAGATCGTAGGACGATCAGATCCTACATGCAGTTTGTTTTTGTAGGATCGTTAGTAAGATCGTAGGATCGTTAGACCCCTCCATCTAGCCACGTATTTTTTGAATCCGAGGTACCAATATAGTCCTGCTCATGACAGTGATTCTTGTTTCATTAAATCGGCACTATATACGTGTCTTGAAAGAATCGGTAGAAAATGACTCTCTTTTGTTTATGATACAATACTTTGATATATAGTATTTAATTTCGGTAATTCTTACGATCTCGATCTTGCAATGACAAAAACGATCCTAGGTAAGATCTCGATCTTGACAACTTTGGTTTTAAAAGCTACCGTTTTAAAAAATATTCAAATAAGTTTGTTTTAAAATGTGTAAACCTTTTCTTTTATAAACATTTTAAAAATAATTTGCTTAGATAGATTAGATCAATAATGAAAGAATAATAGTATTTCAAAAACACACATTACACATAATTTTTTGTCTAAACTACTATCAATAATTGAGTTTTATTAACTTGTTCATCTCACATTGACAATAAAAAACAATTTATAATTGGGGTTTGTTGAAATGTACAATGTGTGTATTACTAATAGTTTATTGTCGTATATTCTATTAGTTCTATGTAAATTATATATTATTGAAATTTTACTTATTGTAATATTTATATAACTTCAGTTTATGTTCAAAAACTAATTAATTATTTGACATTCAAAAAATTTGTATTTTTTTGTATTTATTATGGTTTTTGGTTTATTATAATGTTAGTTATATAGAATTGTTACAATAATTATAATCTTTAGTTTATTACGCTATCTGAGTGGTTTTCATTGTGACATTTAAAAACTTACTTATATTCGATTTAATGTAATGTTTGATTAAGAGAGTGTTTAAATTTGCGTTTGAAAAAGTGCTGTAGTGTTTTGGAAACTAATAATCAGATAATAGTTTTAATAAAAAATAATGTTGGAAATTTAGTGTTTGGTTTAAATTCTGCTGTTATTATAACTATCAAATAATCAGTTTTTAAAGTGTTTGAATTTGTATTTTAACTTGCAATGACCAAATAATCACTTATTAATCAAATAATGTACATTTTTTAACTTATTAAAAAAATGTGGTAGAATTAGGGGTGAGCGACGGGTACCATTTTCCGAACCCGAACCCGAACCGATACCGGTACCGAATTAATATATTCGGTTCGGTATTCGGTTTTTAAATTAGCTAAATTCGGTATTCGGTACTCTCGGTTCGGTATTCGGTTTTTAAATTAGCTAAATTCGGTATTCGGAACCGAACCGGCACCATATAAATTATACTGTTCGGTGTTCGGTTCTTTCAAAACTAATAATTCGGTTTTGATATTTTCAGGATCGGTACCGGTTCGATACGATATGGTACCGAGCTCACCCCTAGGTAGATTAAAACTAAACGCAAATAATTACATATTAATGAATATAATTCAAGTTTCAAAATTTTCAAACCAGCTATTTATGTTATTGTAACGTAATAATCTAATAATCTCAAATAATAACGCAAAACCAAACACTCTCTAGGTTAAGTTTTTGTTCATTATTTTAAATATTAATCACATCATAAACAAATCTTTTTTTTTTTTTTTTAAGTATTGGCTTTATCATATGAACATTTATTGTTACTTTAATCTTTTATTTATTATAATAATTATGATATATGATACATATATGTGTGTATGTTTTGTAGTTTATGTCAGGTGGTCATAATATTTGGTTTACAATTCATTGTTCATTTCAAACCCTTTTCAAATGAAAATTCATTTTTTAATTTATTTTAATTTTTATTTGACTGTGTTTTTTTATGTTTTAAATTTTTTTAATTAATAATTTATTTTTAAAATAAGTATGACTTTAGACACATACATCCATCATAGACAATAAAAATTGCTTTAAAGGATATGTATTAATTTTAATTTATTATTGTAAGTTTTATCTTAATGTGATATTGTAACACCCTCAAACTAATCCACAATGCCACATAAATACCACATCAGCAACGATATAATATAATAATCTCTACGCTATTACCAATACACACATGCAGCAACCCGATAATTTTAAAACTTTAATTACATAATTAAGTCACGGAAGTCTCTGATCAAACTACATAATATCCGAATTACAAATAAACATTCCCCAAGAATATTATTACCTCTAACACATGTAACTAACTCCTCGAACGATGTCACAGTAACCCTATTTGGGTACAGCAGGCCTACTAGATCTCTGATCACCTGAGACACACCCACAACAACACACACATTGGGTCAGCTAACACTGGTGAGAATGCAAGGGTTAGTGTACGATTATAAAACTCAATAAATAAATATCTCGATAATAAAACGTTCAGCGTTCTCTACTGAACAAGTATATGAGATCCCACAAGATAGCTCAATAGGTACTCAACTCGTGTGGATAAATTCACGTACCCAAATCCCTAGACCGCACAAAGCAGTCGTCAGGAACTCAAAAGGGAATTGGGAGCGACCCAACCCCTGCCCAGCCGTACGGTTTAGTATCTCAACAGCTCAAGTGTCCCAAATCTCATATTAAAACACAGTTCTCAATAAAGCACAGTAATACATGCATGATAATATCTCAATAAAAACTCGTAAGAAAACTCATGATATCTCGTAAAAAGCTCAGTAAAAGATCATGCAAGTATTAATAAATAATCGTACAAGTATCTCAAAAAACATGCAAACTCACCTGCCCTGAAGTCTCACTACTTAGTCTCGGTTCCCTGCCCGTCCCCAACCCTATCAACTCGAGACCTTGGAATCACAACACAATGAATCTATATCACAATCACAATCACAATCATAACCCAATATCTCAATCACAACCCGACAATCCTATATACACGACTCCCCGACAACGTAACAACTCTGTACACAATACTCAGATATCTCGCACAAACCCAGATACCCAACCACAAAACCCACATAACCCGAACACCCAAACACAAGATCCCAATATCACTAACTCATCCCTAAATAAACGCTTAAAATATATTTATTTTTCTGAATTCTCACGCGGCCGTGTAAGATTTCTTACGCGGTGGCGTAGCAGTCTCCTTACGCGGTGGTGTAGGATTTTTACAAGATGGTGTGACTGCAACCCACGCGGCCGCGTAACAAAACCCACGCGGGCGCTTAGCAAAAACCCACGCGGCCGCGTAACAAAACCCACGCGGGCGCGTAGCTCCATCTTTACACCACCCTGTAGCTTTTTACACGGGCTTGTAAACAAATACCTACGCTGCGCGTAGCAAACCCTACGCGGCCGCGTAAACTGTCTGACAGCCATATATGCTCTGTTTTTGACAGCTTCGATTTCATACCTCAAATCCCGATTTTGGTCTGTTTTCAGCTCTCGAATTTGACCAAAAACTCAATAAAACACATATATAAACTTACTTTAATCATCTCTTACAATTAACAACTCAAGATTCAAGATTTGGAGCTCAAAACTTACCTCAATCTCAACAAGGAAGATGATGAAGGAGTTGATTGCTTGAATCACAAATTTGAAGGCTCAATTCTTGCTTACAGATGCTGGAAATCAAATACACACACAACACACACGTAAATCTCTGGATTTGAAACTGAAATAATGAAGCAACCAAGCATCTAGGTGAAGCTTATATACGTTTTCTCTTTAAACTCGGTCCGACACCCAATATCCGAACCCGCTATCCCAAAATACAAACTTTATGTCACCGGGTCTTAATTTAATTAATAATTCTCAAAATTATAATCTCTTATTAAAACTTAACTCTGTCGCCCGGTTAACCCCAAAAATCTTATCACGTGACACTTCCACGTATATCTCAATAATTGGCCCAACTCAATTATAATACTATAATCAACCCAATCGTATAATTCCACGTCCCCGTCCCAAAAGTGGGATGTTACAGATATTTTATTACTGTAAATTTTAAACTTTGTTCATTTTGATTTATTTAAATTTAATTAATGTTAAATACTACTTATGCTATTAGGAATTCTTTTGAATTTTGTAGTTATTTCAAAGTATAATATTATTTTTTTAGTCTATTATAATTAATTTAATATTAATTTTTTGAATAACTTTTAATTTATTACTCACGGTACATGAATCTCCTAGAAGATGAAAAGATTACTTAGGAACCGTACAACATAATCTGAATGAAGAACCTTCCAATAACAATGTAAAATGCCACAAATTCTCTATGGATTGATGATAATATCGTGTTTTTGAATAGCCAATAATATACTTTACTCTTTTATTTGTTTTTTTTTTCTTTGTGTGATTTCATTAAAAGACAATTTGAATTCTATAAGTTAATAAACTAATACTTGCATAATTTTAATTATTAATTAATGTATTATTTTGTTTATAAAAACTTATTAACATTTTAGTTAAAGTTTATTTATAAATACCACATCTACAGTTTAATAATTTTTTAAAACACAATTATTAAAAAAACTATATGACATTAGCTTTTGGTTTTTTATTTTATTTTAATAACGATTGATTAATTTGAAATAATAGTTATTATAATCTTAGTTTATTGTAATTCTGATTCGTTTAAAAATATACATTGTTTATATCCCGTCGCAACGCACGGGTATCATAATATTTGTTTTTATAACATTTGTCCAATGTTTTATCATCAAACAAAAGTAAGAAAAAAATCTTATTATAGAGGAGAACATAAAGTGTCACGACCCACATGACGCTCTTAAAGCATCATATTTTGATTTTTTTTTTTTGTAATTTTATTATTATTTTAATCTAATTTAAATAAATCTAAATCTGAATATTATGTTATTGAATACTTATCTATAGATCTAATTAAAGAATTTTAATATCTAATCTAATAAAATTAAAATTTAGATGCCAATTTATTTGTATTTATTATACTTATCTATGTATATAATTAAAAAAATATATTGTGTATATAAATTCATTAAAATATATTAAAAATAAATACAGTTTATATAAAAAAATATATGCACCTAAAAGCAAAAATATTACAATATTAGTAATAACATACTTCATAACACTTTATTTATTATAATAAAATATATAAGCATTATGTGTTATGTAAACTTAAACTCTCAAATTATATCGTTTAAAATAAATAAATTTAGAAATACAAATGTTAAAAGAATGATAAAAATAGTAGCTACTATTTTCATATGTTTAGAAAGATAGATAAATAATAGTCATGATAAATAAAAATATTAATACTGTATTTTAATAAAAATATTATTATTTGTACATTTAATTTTAAGTTTATATATATTTTATGTAAATAATTTTTAAAAAATATTCACGTAGTGCGTTGGTTAATACATTAGTTTTATTAAAATGGTTCGTTGATGTAAGGGAAGTGATGATTTATGATATTTGGTTAAAGTTTAATCATCAAATTAAAGCAAAAAAAAAAAAAAAGTTTAATTACCAAAACAAATCAAACATGTATAATGATTTTTTTTTTGTTTTGTTTTGTTTTTTTTTACATTTGACCCTATTCAAACTATCAAAAAGAAAGAATTTAACTAATATTTGGAAAAACATTAGTAACAAATCTAGATTACATTTCTTAACATTCAATCAATACGTACATTGAAAGAAAGAAAATCGGATGCCAGTTTCTGGATTTCTCTAGGAAATGTGGCATCAAACAGCATGCATTACCTCGAGGAGGCATGTCTGGTATAAGGCTCAAGTCCCATATCCAGCGCGCATCCAATGAATCTGCTTCATCTAGACCCAAATACCTTATCATTTGCAATCGAACTCTTGCTCTCGATAACCTGCAAATCGACAAATCTTCCATGCACTTCTAAGTGTGCATATGTAAAATTAATTTGTAATGCTACAATTCCATGCACTTCTAAGTGCGTAAATATACCAAAACATTTGAGTATAATGAGTTAAATGTGTTTTAAAGATTTAGAAGAATATATATGTAATAAGGAATTTTACAAGGATATATGCGTAATATTTAATGTTTGTAAGGATATATTATGAAATTCCCCCTATTTATTTTTGTCCCCTGTGATTATATTTTTAACATTCTATACTTGAATCAACACGTCCAATGGTTAGTGATATGTAATTAGAAAGAAAATCAGATGCCACTCTCTGTATTTTTCTATGATACGAGGCACTAAACATCATTGTTTGTCTTGCACCTCGAGGAGGCATGTCTGTTCGCTCCACGATCTTTCTGATTAGAGACTCCAGTCCCATATCCAGCATCAGACCTGCTTCATCCAGAACCAAATACCTTATCATTTGCAATGAAACTCTTGCTCTCTCCAGCAGATCCACTAATCTTCTGGGAGTAGCCACAAGAATATCTACTCCTTTCTCCAGCTCTTGCAACTGTTCACTAATCGGGGCTCCTCCATAAACCATCACCACCTTCACCCCTGTTTCGTAAGCAAACTTTTGAGCTTCCACATGTATCTCACATAACACCTCCCTCGTGGGAGATAGAATAAGAGCAACGGGGAAAACGGTCCTGGTACCACGTGCTCTTTGCCCTTTCATGATCCCACTGATTATAGGGAAGCAAATTGCTGCTTTCTTCCCTGTACTTGTCTGCGTACAGACCATCAAATCTCTACCTGCTAAAGAAATGGGTATTGCATGACGTTGAATCAGCGTAGGCTTATCATACTTGCATCTTCTTATGTTGAGATTCAGAGCATTTCCTAACTTCATTTCTTCAAATGTTTTAACCGGAGGCGGGACATTTTCCCCACTTGTTTCCACAGGAATATCCTCATACGCATCAAAATCTATACCGTTATGTGTTTCCTCAGGAACATCCTCGTAACCATCAAGATCAATACTGTTGCTTTCTTGAAGCGCCAATGCCTTCTCTAGTTTCTCTACGATCCAACTCATTGTTGGGCGCTCACTTCGGTTTTCATTCAAGCATTGGTATGCAACCATTGTGAACATGTTCAAAGAATGAACCTTCATTTGGTTTATGAGATTTGGATGAATGATCTCATCCAGTCGGTTTTCTTCATAATATCGTTGGGCCAAGGAGGCAAGAAACCGTCGCTCGTCTTGATACTGGTCACTAAGTGCCAGCCTTCCAGACAAAATTTCAAATAACACCACGCCAAATGAATACACGTCTGATTCCTTTGTCAGAATGCCGGTTCTTATATACTGTGGATCAATATAGCCCAAGGTACCACAAGCGCTAGTCACAAGAAAAGTGAAGGCAACATTTGAAGGGCCGATTTTTGACAATCCAAAATCAGATATTTTGGCTTCGAAATTCTCATTTAGGAGAATGTTTGAGCTTTTTATATCTCGATGCATGACCCTATGCTGGGGTCCCACATCGTTATGAAGGTAACTTAAACCACGTGCCGCGCCAACGCTAATTCGGAGACGTTGAACCCAGGAGAGCTCATTATCACTTAAATATTTGTCAAGGCTTCCATGTTTTGCATACTCATACACAAGGATATTTTCTTGACTCTCAAGAGAGATGAGGTTCTCGTGCTGATAACATGAAAGCGTTTGAATTTCCATCAAGAACTCACGATCCCCTTGTCCCAATGTACGATCTAACCTTTTCACCGCAACGGTGGTCTGCTGCTCTGATACCGTAAGTTGGCCTATGTAGACCTTGCCAAATCCACCCCGTGCTATCAAATTTTCATCACTGAAGTTGTTGGTAGCCATCTTTATCTGTTGGAGTGGTATTTGCAAGTGTTTTACTCCTTCCATGAGTGACATTGTTAGTGTATAAATGATTTTCCGACTTTTAGAAAGCTCTGTCTGTCAATGGAATGAGCAATGACACCTTAAAGACACAACACAATATGCACCGTTTGATGAAATCATTACCATACCAATTACGAATAACCAACACATGTCTTTTTATCTTTTAACCATGTTCATAATTTGAATGCATAAACAACCATCCATGAGTTATCGCCCTAAGCTTTTCTTGCAATTTAAACTGAGAATTGTCAAGAAACTACTATCTTACAAGGATCAGAATATTTAGGACTTGAAATTTATTTTATCTTTTTGGACTGCAAAGTGAGATTTTGTTAATGTTCTAGCAAGGAGCTAGGTAAAAAAATATTACACAAATCATCCGGCATACAAAAGTACCTAACTACACCAAAACCTGGAAAGTGGAAGCGAGACTATGCATAGTTCATAGTTGAGCCTAGCTGTCTTGGATTTGCAATCCAATCCCACCAGGAATTATATCGAATTTGATTGATTAAAATAAAATATTGATTTAGGGTTCAGAACATGGGAAACACAACCCAAATTTCGATTAATTGAAGTCTGATGAGCAATGTTCGTAGCTTTTTTTTTTTTTTTTTTTTTTCCTGGTAATCTACTCCATCATATCTTGTTAATTAATTTCCCCAAAAGTTGTAAATAAAAAAAAGATATACGAAGCATAAATACGGGATTGGTAGCAGAAATTAGAACTCAAACCTTTCACCAACCTCATCGGATTTGGAATATGTATATATAAACGCTCGAGCTCGGTAAGTAAACTGTAAACAAAAAAGCAGAACACACGGTTTCTCTGAACTAGCTACGATTTGATGAAGAAGAAGAAGAATGAGAAGTTGTAAAGGGAAGAAGCAATGAAGTGGAAAAATGTATTGTTGGTCAGAGATATGTGTGGAAGATGATGATGGGGAAGTCCGGTGGACAGTCAAGTGGTATCCAAGGTAATACAGTTAGAATTGTTTGTTTACGTTTTAAAGGAATAATTAAGCGTTACATTTTGAATGACTTCTTTCTTTAAAAAGTAAACAAACAATCCTGGATTGAATGACTTCTGTTATAATTAAAACAAACAATTTGGATGGGTTAAAATGGATTGGGCCAGTGGTGGTGTCTAATGGGCACATTATATTGCATGATGAAAGGGAAATGATAGCATCAAACTGAATGATGCTATTGCCGAAGAATGTTTACACTTGACCTAACAAGGATGAATTCCTGTGAGACCACTATGACGCTCAACTCAATAATGATATTAAATTCTGACTTGATTGTCGGAGGTGGCTTCAGGGCTCATGTCTAACGATTTCCTACTTGTTTTAATCATGTTTTGAGCTCGAGAATGATAAGGAACGATTGCATCTCGTGTCAAGACCAACTCGACAGATCCATGCACGAACAAGTTACTAAATAGTTGTCATTGATAAAAGGCAATAAAATATGATTAGTTTAAATGTAAAAAAGGTTTAGTTTATGTGTGTCTGTGTGTATAATCTATATAAAATGATAATAACATTTACTTTTTCAAAGTGTGTCAACCTCGCAAGATATTCCTGTGATGTCTCACTTGCAATTTCTAAATGATGGAATTTTCACTTGAGATTGGTATTGTCTCCATGCACAAAACCTCATCCAGTTACTTAGATGCTTTTGTTTCTCTTCTGGCTTATAAATGATTTCAAAAAAAGCAATATATTTGGTATCGGCACTTCTTTGTAAGAGGCTAATTCTTTGGCTAGGAGGTTGTTTTTTTTTCTTTCTTTGTCCATGTTGGGGCTCCTTTGTCCAAATATCATAGTTGGCTCCTTATTATTGAAAGATGTAGAAGCAAATTATCGATATGAAAACAAAAAGTGTCTTTTGGAGGTCGACTCTCCCATTTAATTAGTGCTACGAAGTCTTCCTAACTTCTTTTGCTCTTCTTTATAGCTCATGCTGTAGAAGCGGACATCCGGCTATATATTGGTGTTTTATCTACATCTGTTATGATTAAAAGCTCCATCCAAATTGTTGAAGGTTTTGGAATGTATTAAAGTAGACTTCTTGGGGCAGAATTATGGATCACAGAAGAATCTCCTGGATTGTTGGATGGTGGAGATTCAAGTGTGAGGATAATAAGCCAATTGACAATTTAACATATAAATTCAATAGCAAATTTGATTGTTCAAAAGTCAAAACGTATTAAGCAAATCACACAACATAATACCTCATCAAGAATTTTTCATACACATGATACTTTTCGTATACAGTAAAAATCTGCAGAAATTCCATGGGATATGTGTTTATATACGCTTAAGCAATTATGGGATTATGCAGCCTTGATTGAAAAGATGGTCTGAACCACAGTAAGAGCAAAGAGCATGATTGCAGCAACCAGAGCAATGAAATTCCATGGGCTATTAAAATATGTACGCCTCAACCGTGCAATATTTCTGGGCCAGTAACTATTGTAGTAGCTATCTAGTTGTTTCAGTTGCTCATCATAAAGTGAAGTTCCAATCACGATTTCTTTGCATAATCTGTTTATCATATTTGCAGCCTCTTCGTTTGAACCTAAACTGTTTACGACGACTTTAGATTCTACCAACAAGGCAACATCCTCTTGAGTATTCACCAACATATTAATGGTCACAGCGTACGACGTAATATAAGCACAAGCTGAAGAAGTCTGCTCATATGCAATGAGATTCCTAAAAACCAACTCAGTGAAATCGTTTATATACACTACTGGCATTTTGAGAGTCGGCTTACCCCAACACCAGGAAATGCGTGGAAACTTGGACAATTCAATTTCCATGTCTAATGGCCAGTTCGGATAAATATTTGGCTTAAAACTCGCCCCTGACCTATCCAGATCTAAAGCGGAGTGTGTTGCGAAACTTGACATACCGGATAGATTATTATGATGTGTAGGTTGGAAGGACTTGTGCAAAATGTCAAGAATATGATGATGAGTTGTATCTGAGCCAATATTCTGGAGTCTTGTCCATTCTTCAAAGGGAGTGACCAATTTAATTACAGAAAAGATAAGGTTGGTAAGAGAGGCTGTAGGTTGAAATTTCGAAACAGTGCACTCAAAGATGTCTTTAAGAACAAAGAAAGGGATTTGGTTTTCTAGCAACAGCAGGTCGTAAATTACGTATTGGGTAAGCAAAATGTTTCTCCTAATTGAGTAGTCAGATTCTGAAAACTTGAGAGTTAACTCGAGTATGAAACAACCATCAATTACCATGATGTTGGCAAGTTCATTGGCAGTGTAGTTCTTCAACCCTGAATAACATGCCTTGATTAGTTCTATCGAACCAATCACATAATCAAAACATGCTTTCAATGTCTGCTCTTTCGGGGCATCTACTACACGACCCAATAGATCATCCATATACGACATTTTTTGCCCTTCATATCCTTCGAGATCTTTATCTTCTCTGTGAAAAGGTCCAATAGAGACAACCCGAGGGTTGAAAGAACTTGGGTTGATATTCCTAAACACACTAGGAACCATGTATATTGGTGGGTGAGGTAATTGGATGCCATGATCCTGCCCCTTATTTTCATGATCACCAAGTGTTTTGTTCTTTAGGGCGCGGTACAATGGATCTACCTTCCCAAGTTCCAGATCACCTTTTCCCATCTGAAATCTTGGCTTAATTTGACCTGCAATGAAGTTTGAGAGATCGAAAGTGACCCGCAAGGAAAAGAGCCTGCTAGAATAAGATTCAATACTTGATTACAGTATTAATCTCTTTTCTTTTCTTTTTTTGGCAACTTAATGATGCAAATACTAATTCAATAAATCATTCTCACCGGCCGGCCTGTAGATCATAGAAATGGCTGACTGTCATAGTATTCAATTCAATGCACTGCAGTGCACATCACCCATGATTTTGTTAAACACATACATTATTTGCAGAGAATACTTGTAATGATGCAAAGTTAAAATCTTATATTTAATTTAATTTATAATATAAATAATCTACAGAAGCAACCACAGGTGGATAAAATATAAAAGTTAGATATTAAATCTGATGCACACTTCATTAAAAACGACTAAAACTTGATTAAATAGATAGCAATGCTTGACTTTGAACATCAAATATTTTATTAGCATCAGCAGCCGGCATTACAAATTTATACCTACCTATATATATATTTAAAAATAAACTAAAACACCAATTCTAAAATTTTTATTATTAAAATTTGAAACAATTATAGAGTATTCCTTTCGGTCGATCCAATTTTAACAAGAATCAGTTATTGTACAAAATTAATTCTGTTGGACTAATCGCTTAATAAAATTTTAATGTGTACCAAAACAATAAACAAGGCTGTACCACAGACAATTGAATCTACTCCAATTCATATCATGCTTCAGCATATAGTTTGAAAAAACCCAAATAAACAAGTAGAATAATATTGGCACCCTTCAAACTATTAATCTTATTTGCAGCTCCATTATCCATCACATACATGTAGGAACTGAAAGAGAGGAGAAGCATCAATGAATATAGTTTGTACGTCGACAAGCAATAAAAGGGGTCAAAACAAAGTGAAGGTTTCCAGGTGGTTTTCAGCGCCTAGAATAAGTAAAGAAGAAGAAAACAACCGTTAGTGACAAAGCTGGGGGCATTGACACTCCGGTGCTTAAGTTAAAATTTATCGAGAGTAATCAATTGTGAGTGTAAAAGTGAGAACGAACATAACTCGGCTTGCTACTGCTAGGCGAGAGGCCATTATTTATACTTATCCGTCCCTGCAAGAGGTTCTCCTCACGGGTACGTGACCTGCCCGCTCCCTTGTCCTCTAACGCACCAATAAAAAGAGACCTTTGTGCATTCCCAGCCAACTCGGACCTGAGCCCCGACAGGATCTCTGGACCCTCTCCTTTTATGCTCCCTTCTTTCGTCTCTTATGGTAAGGTAAAATGGGCGGATTCAACCCTTGACCGGTTGTCCAAAATAGGAATAACATGGGCTTTTTCGGCGGATGGCCCAAGATTATATGGGAATGGACCCATACAATCAAATATGGCTGTCAAAAGATCTCCAAATCATTTTGAAATTATCCGAAATTAATTTCAGACCTAATTTATATTCGGGTACTGGTCCTCATTTCATATTCGGATATTGATCCTCCAGAATTTTGGATATTCGAGTTTATCCAATATCATAAAAAAATGAGTTTTTTTTTTTTTTTTTTTTTTAATCTTTTTTTCATTGACCCTTAACCAGATATGGACAATTTAGTTTTTAAGTGCATCTATATTTGAGTTTAAGTTTTTTTTTTTTTAAATTATTCATTATTTATATTTTGTTGGCACATCAATCTTTTTATATGTACTGGTTTATTGACCCGTATATTACACGGATAACTTTAATAAATTTGTTTCCTTAAAACTATGTAAAATTAAAATTAAAAATTAATATTCAAACTTCTAATACTAATGATATTTAATATATCTTATTATAATTAATTTATATATAAACCATATAAACAATTAAAAAAACTAATCATTAATAACTTTTAAATTTATTATTAGTATTATTTTTATTATTATAATTATTGATCCATAAAATCTTTTAATTATTGTTTGTTGTGATTTTGTGGGATTTAAGGATCTAACAATGATCTTATCTTAAAAATAGTTTGATTTAAATTTTAGTTTAATCTTGAAATACTAATTACACTAGGTTATTACCCATGTATTACATGGGTTAATTTTAGAAATTGATATTTATATATATGTATAATATAATAAGGGATAATTGCGCAAAAAACCCTCAACTTGTCAGGTTTTTGTGATTAAAACCCCAAACCATATTTCGTTATATAGAAAACCTCGAACTAACTAAAAATCAGTAAATTAAGGTTTTATCAATGGTTAACCGGTTGAAACCGGTTATTAATCCTACGTGGACCGATAAATAACCTACGTGGAATGAATTTTAGTTGTTGAAACCGGTTGTCAAGTATTACACATCATTTAAACACTCGTTGATGATGTAATTCCGTATAAGAATTACAATTAAAAATTATCAACGGGAGTTTAAATGATTTGTAATACTTGGCAACCGGTTTCAACAATTAAAACTGATTCTACGTAGGTTATTTACCGGTCCACGTAGGGTTAATAACCGGTTTCAACGAGTTACTAATTGATAAAACCTTGATTTACTGATTTTTAGTTAGTTCGGGGTTTTCTATGCAAAGAAAAATGGTTTGGGGTTTTAATCACAAAAAACTGACAAGTTAATGGTTTTTTGCGCAATTATGCCATATAATAATTATGTGAATAATAAAGTTTGCTTAATTTTAGTTAGTTAGTTATAAAATTAATCCATATTAGATTTACATAAATTTGATTTGCTTTAAAATTTAAAAATAAAATCAGTAAATGACGTGGTAAAAGGAGAGAGCGACATGTGACAATTTAAATGAGAGCATGCCATGTGGCATTTGGTTACTCTTTTAATTGTATAGATAGATTTGTCGTTAGTAGAAGGTGCCACTTGGCATCATGAGAAAATGACGAGTGACAATTTAGTTACTCTTATAGTAGTATTTATATATTTGCCATCTTCTTTCCTCATGTTTGTATATGTTATAGGTAGACATTCCAAGTTTAGCTCTGCTTATTTTCTCAGGTATGGCTTACCTACATTTGATCATAATTTTCGTATCTTCGAATTAGCTGTCCTCAGCAGTGGGGGAACAGTGGTGAATCCTGGGACACATGTAAGGGGTGTACATTGGTTTGATTTTCAGTGTCTTGAGGAGTTGGTTAGGTTCTTCAGTTTGGTGGTCTTTTTCAACCCAAACTGAACCCAATTCCAATTCAGTTTGGTTGTGTTCAAATTTCCAAATAGATTAACTATAAACAAGTAATTATCCCAAACAATCATCAAAAGAAACAAAATACATAGAGTATGGTCTTTAATCCTTGAATTTGATAACAAAGTATGAAAGAAACCAACTTAACTAATCACACTAACCATCAAATCTATATACTACTAGAAAAGATGCATATACCAACGAATATTTACCAACGACACTACCATCTGTTGGTAAATTGTATATTATCAACGGGTTTGGCAACCGATTTAGCAACCAAAAGTGAAGGAAATATTTTTTACAAATTAACAACGGGGCCGGTTTGTATATCCGTTGGTATCTATACTATATATAATAAGAAAATCACTTTGAGTTTCTGGACCGTTGGATGAAAAGAAATCAATGGCTCAGATTAATGACAACTCATAAGTATTTATGAAATGTCTATTATACCCTTAATTAAAATCAATAATTATACTTATGCCATTTTTTTAATTCATTTTCCAAATTTACTACATTACCTTAATTACATTAAATTTTGATTTTAATTTTTTCATTAATGAATTAATATTTACCTAAAATAAATATGTGTCATTATTATCCTTAATGATCATAGTTAAATTCAAATGTAAAAATTTGAATTTAAATGTAGAAGTGTAGTAAATAAAGTTTTTGTTAATTATTTTGCTAACAAGATTTAAAATTCAATTAATAAAACTTCAATTGTGAATATGATAAATTTTGATTGTTGATTTTCAGATATTCCATTTTTATATTTTATCATTTCAAAATATATACACATTCACATAATTGAAATTTTTTGTTTCTTACATTGATATTTCATATTTGAAGTTAATAAAAATTAAAAGAAACATTTTTTGCAAACACATATTATCTGTTTTTAATAATACAATATAATTAATTAATATCAAGCAACTAAGTATTTTTTTTATCTTTAATTTAACTAGCTTTCAATTTTTTTATTTTAATTATATATAAATTTTATAATAAATTATTTAAATAATAAATATATTTTTTCTAAATCAACCCATGTAATACATGGATTAATTAACCTATATATTATAACAAAACAAAACAATTTATGTCACATGTCACTTCTACAATACAAGAAAAATTTATTTTTCCACCTCTTTTTCTAAATTTAACACCTTAACTTAATTGCATTAAATTTTGAATTTATTTTTTTTCATTAATTATTTAGTACTAAATTAGTTTTTGTAACATTTAAAATTAATGTTTACCTAAAATAAATATCTATCATTATTATCCATAATAATCATAATTATATCCAAATGTAATAATTTGAATTAGTTGTGGAAATTATTATTATTATGTATAATAAAGGAAAACATCAAATGTCACGTGCCACCTCTACGTTCACCAAAAAGATAATTACAACTTAAAAAAAATAAAAGATTAATACAATTTAATATTTTTAATAAAGATAAATATACTCTATTTTTTAATCTGTAAATAATAAAAAATAAACACAATTATTATTTTTGTATGTTTTTATTTTTACTCATATACATTTTATATAAATAAATTTAATTAAAAATATCCACGTAATACGTGGGTCATAAACTAGTTTAGTCAAAAAACTGAAGGGAATACTCCCGCTAATAGTTAGAAACAAAATTTGTTTCGATCCTGACGTTGAACAATTTTAAGTACAATTAACAATAGCTTCTTGGTTGGTATTTCATAGAAGAGCATATATTATTATTTAATATGTATCCAAATACATATTAAAGATAAATATATCAGGAATTATTTACTCAAAACAACTAAATTTTTTTAAAAAAACTAAAATATATAAAATTTTAATTAATAAATCTATAATATCAAATAAAACTAAAAAATATACATTAGAATAATAATTAACACTCAATATTATGTCACTAATCAATACAAAAAATATAAAATTTTTTAATATATATATATATATATATATATATATATATATATATATATATATATATATATATATATATATATATATATATATAATTATATATTTCGGGTATCCGAAAATCTGGAATTTTACTATCTGAATTCGAACCCGAAATTTCGGATAGTTTCGGATCAGATTTTCGGATGCTCGGATTCAGATTTTCATGAGCACCCCTTTTGTTTACCTATCTAAATGCAAAATATAACAATGTTTACCTAATCATATAAGCTAGCAAGCCAAGTTCAAGCAATTGATAGAAAGCACAACATTGTCATGTCATATATGCTATTACTACCTACTACAAATATGAAAATTTCCATAGAAACAACATAAACTTCCACTAACATTTGTCATACATTTACGATGAGTTTGGTAGAGAGAATCAAAAAGAAAAAAAATAAGACAAATTATTAGTTAGGAGTTTTGAGTTGTATATATAAATTCTCTATGAATTCTCAAGTTGTATCAATGTATTGGTTAAAATTCAATTTTTCTTATTTCTTTAGCAATGATAAAAAATTAAGTAGAAGTTTACATTGGGAAAAGAGAATTACAACAATCACATGGTGATTGTATTTTCAAATTTCAGGATAAAAAAACCAATAATGCTATCATCAGTTCTCTTCTTTTCTATTCTCTCTATCGAACATAACCTCAAATACAAAGTGTCATTGGAGCTTGGCAATCATATCCATGACATACGTTTGGCTATACGTACTAAACAACAAATTTCGAAAAACCAAACCATTCATTATTAAATTCCAAAAAGCCCAGCGAGTGAAATCAACATCAAATAATGTTTCTACTTTTCTAAAAGTGTTCCAAATGATTTTGTCTCAAAGTAACCATTATAATGAATGCCAACCTGTAACACAAACATCATTTGTTAGATATACAATTACTTTGGTATTTAATTTATACTTGTTGAACCAGATACATATAGAGATTTATCTTAAAGTTCCATAAAAAAAGGGAGATTTTCATATAAATCATTGTAAACATTAAATATTACGTATATATCTTTACAAATTTTTTTTACTACATGCATATCCTTTTACATCTTTAAATCCCACGTATATATATCCAAATGACTATTTTTAAATTTATTTTATCATTTAAAAAAAAATTGATCCCCTACTTCTCCATCTTTATCCATCAGTTGTAACTTGTAACCCACCAGTGAGACTCAATATTGAGCCTTATAAACCCTGTATTCTATTTTTAAAATACGAGGTTGAAGATGGACTCACAATCACATTTTCAAATAAGGATCAAGAAACAAATCATCCATTGAAAGTACATTTAAACCCAATAAAGTGATGAAAACCCTAAAATAAAACTTCAAAAAGATAAACTTCAACCAACAGTTTACCTTCATATTTTTCAAAACAAGCAAAGCAACTTGATGAAAATGTCTGAATGATTTTGCCAAATTCGATCAACTTTGCAATGTTCGTTGTGTTCCTTGTTTGATGATGAAAACACTCTTGTTTCTCTCTTTTTGCTTAATACATGAAGCTACTTGATATTAGCTGGAAGTGGTGAGTCAAAAGTCAAAACAAATGTCATCCAAATCATACAAAATATTGGTCACTCATCCTTAGTTATCCACCAGGAACCGGCTATGGTAGTAACGTGTTGCTACATTTGATAAAATTTTAAATCTTTAATGCCATGAATGCTAAAAAAAGTTGAATGGTAGAAAAGAATCTAGTTATTCCAATAAAAGAGTAAATATATTGACACGTGGCCTCTTTAGTTTGACACATATATGTTATATCATCTACTAATATTTATTTCAAATTTAAATCAAATCAAATTTATCGTTACATATTCTAATCTAACTAATCTAAAAAATAATTAACTAAAATCTAATAAACTATATTATTTTAAAATTAGTTTATGTATATATTAATTAACATTTATTTTTTATTAAAAAGCTCATGTAATACATGTGTATTTAACCTGGTGAAAGATGATTGCCATTTTTTGCACTTATCCCTTATTTTTATAAGGGTTTATTATGAAAAAAAAAACCAATATGTTTTCACATTTTTTGCGTTTTCGTTCCTCCATGTAATATTTTTTTTTCAGAAAAATCCTCAAGTTAATTTTTTTCATGGTTTTATGAAATTTGACTATTAGAGTCCAGTTACACTTGGTAAACCAAATTTATTAAAAATTGAAAACCGGGTTTTAATATTCAAAATTCACTAAATCAGAAATAAAAAGTAACCTGAGGATTTTTCTTATAAAAAAAATAATAATAACATGCGTAAAAATATGTTTTTTTTTCATAACAAATCTTTATTTTTATAAATGGCACTAGATATTGTTTGAATTAGATTGGATGATAAATAGCAAGAAAAATATTTGCTTTCATAAAAATATTGGATGATAACCTAACTACACACGTCACACAAGAAGCTTGCACCAAAAGTCAAATCTCCTCTGCTTCTAAGGTCTCATTTTTAGATGTAGACTTCGATTGACGTTCGTCCCTTAATTCTCTTGATATAGTATTAAATATATATACATTACTAGGTTATTACCCATGTATTACATGAGTTAATTTTAGAAATTGATATTTATATATAAATATATAATATAATAATTATATGAATAATAAAGTTTGCTTAATTTTAGTTAGTTAGTTATTAAATTAATCCATATTAGATTTACATAGATTTGATTTGCTTTAAAATTTAAATATAAAATCAGTAAATGACGTGACAAAAGGAGGGAGCGACATGTGGCAAATTCAATGAGAGCATGACATGTGACATTTAGTTATAGTATAGATAGAATAGATTTGATTGTAGACTCGTATTAACTGATGAGTTGACACTTGAGAAATTTTATTCAACATTTACATATCTATCTATCTATACTATTAAAAGAGTAACTATACTCATTTCTAGTGAAGCCACGTGTCGTCACCATGAATCGACACATGGCATTTATAGATTTTAAAAATAATAAAGAAATTTAAATCAAATCTATCCAAATCTAATATAATCCACTTTTAAATTCAAATCAAATCAAACAAAATCTAATACTCTACTAATTTATTAATTAAATCTATCCAAATCTAATATAATCCACTTTTAAATTCAAATTAAACAAAATCTGATAATCTACTAACTTATTAATTATAAGATAATATAATAAAAGTTTAAAAATATATATATAAGATAATAATTACTATTCATGCATATTTAGAAATATACAAAATTGATAGGTCATAATAAATAATAATATCATATTATATACTTTTGTTTAAAAAATAATATTTATATTTTTATCTTTTTATTTATTATATTTTATATATATTAAAAATATCCGCGTAATACGCGGGTAATAAACTAGTTTGGGTACTATTTTATGTTAAATATCACAAACCAACTAGAATAAGCGGATGGATGTGAAAGCCATCCAAATCCTTTTCAACAGGGTCCTTAGTTTATAAAACCAAGAGATTGATCATAATTTTTTATAATATACAATATTAGGTCAAAAGCAATACCTAATCTGATTAATTAATAATTTCACGATTTCAAGTGTGAATACGGAATATACAAAATATTTACCAATAGGGTTTAGCTCATTTGGTAAGAGCGGTGATATACAAGTGTGAGGTTGCGGATTCAATTCCCGTCGAATGCAAGTTTGGATTTAGATGGTAAAAGTAAAGTTCTAAAGTCCTAGATCAAAAGTTACTTATACAGTAGCTTTCAAGTATACACCGATGCCATCAATATAGTAGCCGGCAAGGCCATAAAATCCAGCAAATGATCCGGTATCCCATGGTACCGTGAAAGGTGTCCCTCTTGTAGTACCATAAGGTCCATGGGTCTTTTTGTTCGTGATGAATGTTAGTGATGATATTATCGTGTAACCCCCCGATACTCCAATTGTTCCACTGATGCCGTTAATTTCCTCGTCCCAAGCAAATGTGACCTACACCGCGATCGAAAATATTTTATAAATAATATAAAGGAAATCATCACCTTAAAATAACTGAAAGGTTTTATTGAGTTAACAAGTCTTGATCACCTCTTCGACTTTGTCTCCGCCGTTCCAGCCACCAGCCTTGTCTGAAGTTTGCTCAACTCCCCTATATTCAGTAGTGAACATCAGAGAGTATACGAGATCACCATGATCAATGGTTATCTTCTTCAAATGATGATTTCTCTCAACTTGGAATGACCATTGGTTTTGGGGACCTCCAGCGGCTTTCGTTCCCCAAATTCCAACCCGTGTGATTTCTTCGGAAGCTTTCATATAAACACCGATCCCATCAATATAATAGCCTGCAAGTCCGTAAAATCCGCCAAAGTTTCCTTTCTCCCATGGTACTGAGAAAGGGGTCTTTGTAGCTCTACCAAAAGGTCCATGGGTCATCTTGTTTGTGACGAAAGACAGCGATGAAATTATCGTATAGCCACCTGATACTCCAACTGTTCCGTTAATGCCAATTATTTCCTCGTCATCTCGTAGCATAACCTTAATTACAAACCCAATAAACACTTCATATATATTGATATGAAAAATTAATGCTTTTAACTATATATTTAATTAACGATATACCTCAGTAACTGTCTCTCCACCATTCCAACCACCAGCCTTCTTAGAAGTGTACAAAACACCCTTTGATTCACTAGTGAACGTGAGAGAGTATATCAGATTTCCATGATCAATGGTTATCATCTTCAGTTTATGATCTTTTTCAAGTAGGAAAGCCCAACGATTTCCGGGTCCTCCGCTAGCTTTTGTTCCCCATATTCCAACACGAGCAAATTCTGCTATTTTGAGTGAAGCCTAGCATATATTTAAAAAAAACATACGGTACCATGTGTAAATTAAACAACTTTATGAAGTGAAATGTACAAGTAAGATATGTTGTAATGTTACACATGCTCAGAAACAAAACACCGATCGAGTATCTTGAAAAAGAAAACTTACTTGAAGCGCATATGCATGCTCAAGCTTTTCAACGATTCGAGCCATTGTTGGACGTTCACTTCGATCAGCTTTCAAGCATTGATAAGCAATTGCTGAGAAGACGTTAAGTGAATTCAACTTCATTTGTTTCCTCAAATTGGGAACAATGATCTCGTCCATTTTGTTCTCTTCGTACTTACGTTCAGCCAGTGGGCCTAGAAACACATGATGCCCATCTTTAGATCCTTCCACACATGCCAGCCGTCCACACAAGATTTCAAATAATACCACGCCAAACGAGTAAACGTCTGATTCCTTTGTTAGAACTCCGGTCCTGTAATACACCGGATCAAGATAGCCGAAAGTACCACAGGCATTGGTCACAAGAAATGTGTGTTGTAGATTCGAGGGACCTATTTTAGATAATCCGAAATCGGATACTTTTGCTTCCCAATCGTCATTAAGCAGAATGTTGGCACTCTTTATGTCTCGGTGTAGGACTCTATGTTGTTGTCCTACTTCGTCATGAAGATAATTTAAGCCACGAGCAGCGCCAACGCTTATTTTGAGACGTTGCATCCATGTGAGTTCCGGGCTACGTATATGCCTATCGAGGCTTCCCCTACTCTCATGCACATAAACAAGTAGTTTGTAATTGTCTTTGTCCTTGCCCTGGTCACAAAAACCAACAAGAGAGACGAGGTTTTTGTGTCGATAACTCGAAAGCATATTAATTTCCATCAAAAACTCACGGTCCCCTTGATCCGATGTAGGATCTAATTTCTTTACAGCAACAGTCGTTAAAGTATGATTCCATGAGAGTTGGCCCTTATAGACACTCCCGAATCCACCCTTTGCAATGAAATTGTCTTGGCTAAAGTTGTTTGTAGCTTCTATTATCTTCTCCAGTGGTATCTTCAAGTGTTGTACTTTTTCCATAACACAATATCTGTATAATATAATTACTTAATTTAGTTAGGAACAAATTCATGTTTAATTTTCATAGCCCTAGCTACTTTCAATTAATTTAACAGCACTGTAAGATATAGATCTAGAACAGAAAAAAACAATTTTAAATATAGAAACAGAATGGATATGATCAATCATTTGAATGATATTTAGAAAAAGAATGAATCATGCAATCTATCACCTGTAGTTAAACGATGAATGGCTATATATTTAAGAAGCTGCTTCAATTCACTGGAAGCAAAATCTCCAGCCGGCGAGTTTCAGAGAAAATGACTAGCTAGCAAGGAAAAGAGTCGATCTGTTGAATGGGTCGGGTCGGGTCATATTCTATTCTTTCTATTATTAAGAGTAAATTACATAATGGTCTCTGTGGTATGTTACTAGTTACAGATATGGTCCCTAACACAATCTAATTACATAGATGGTTCATAAGAATAAAATTTTGTAATATTTTGGTTCTCAATCTTTTAATTTCAATCATTATTATTTTTATCATATTAAATAATATAAAACAAAATTAACTTTAAGCATTCTACTTTTTTTTCCTTAAAAAAATACACCATCATCCATTCATCTTCTGAAAATTTGTTCCTTTTCATCTTCAACCATACATCAGGTTCAAAAAAAAACAAAGAAAGAAAACCGTCTAAACATTGTCGATCATCTCCACCATGAGTGTCGATTCCATCGTCTCATCCATCGTTATTCGGGTTTACTTTGTTAATGTTGGTTCGATATTTACAAATTCGGTTTCATGTGGGTTGATGAAGATAAACCCGGATCTCGTTTCATCGAATGAAAACGAACCTCTGCATCCTTGAACACTTCATGTTTGATGATCCTTGAATGGTTCATGTTTGATGGAGGTAAACCCAGATATGGGTTTTGTCTTTGATATTTATTTAATTGTGAATCTGTACATGGCCTATTTTGGCCCCAAATCTAAGTTCAAATGTTGGGATGAAATTGTGCATTTGCCTCCATGTTCTTGATTTCGGACCGGGTTTTGTCTTTGATATTCTTGTTCAAATTTTGCTATAGTTTTTTTTAATGGAGATAAACCAGAGGCTTGATTTTCTGTTTTGCTACAAATTTAGTTCTTTTTTTTTTGTTATACAATTGTCGTTTGATTTAATTACCAATTGTCATTCTCATTCGTCTCGATTTTGGAGTTTGATGAAGATTTTGGTGATTACCAGAGGACAAAGATGGTAACCCGAGTTGACAGTGATCATGGCTGGAGTTCATATTTCTTGGTTTTCTCTAGTTCACCTCAAGAACATGATGAACTAAGATGAGTACTTCAGGAACATATTGAACACAATTAAATAACAAATATAACTTATAAGTAAAAAAATTTTAATAAATAAATAATACAAAAAATTAAAAGTTCAGTTTAATATCTCATAAATTGTTCTCATAAGGTTGAAAAGACAATAACACCCTTGGATTTAACCCCTAAACTAACGGTAGCTAGTTTGAGGAACCAAAATGTTACAGAATTTCGTTTTTATGGACCATCTATGTAATACTTTGTGACAGTGATCAAATCCATAACTTTTTATAAACCACACGAACCATTTATATATTTTTTTCATATAATTTTCTCTTCTATCTATAAATACTATTAAATGAATAACTAATTTGTCACGTGTCAACCCCTCATTTAATTCGTCACGTGTCAAAATTTCAATCTGTCACGTGTTATTACTAATATTAAATTTGAATTAAATAAAATTCAGTTCAATTTATTATAATGTAATCTAACTAATCTAATATATAATTAACTAAATCTAATAAACTCAATTTTCTTATAATTATTTCTTGTGTTTTTTTAAATATTTATTATTTGAATTTGCTGAAATATATCGTTTTAAAAATATATATAAAGGTAGCAACTTCGGCTTTTTGTAAATTGGTAAGGCCGTAAAGCATATAATCCGTCGGTGCAGCCTTCACTCGACTCTCATACAATATTTATCTATATTATTATGATGTGTAAATGTTGTTAATTTTAAATTAATAATCTTAATAAAATGTCGTATCTAAGATATTATTTTATGACTTTTATTTTTACTTAAATTGTATTTATTTTGATTGTCAATTTGTTTAATGTTTTGTTAATTTATTTTTTGATCTGTAACAATTTTTTTATTTATTAAAATATATTCATTTCAAACAGCTTTTTTCCAAATATGCTAAACATTATTAAAATGTTCAATAATTGTTATATATTTAAAATTATTGTCATTTTTAGTATTTGATATCTTTTAATTTATTTATATATCATTTGAATAAATAATGATCTTAGTCCCGTGGATACCACCTGGTTCATATTCATTTCAATTCGACGTACACATGAATAAATTGATTCTTAAATTTTCACAATTATTATTCAGCATTTATGATGCAGAATTGCAGATGCAAATTCAAGGAATCTGTCTCGCCTGTAGATGCTACAAAAATGTCTGGCTGTGGTGGATCGAGTTCAATTCACTTCACCACCTACCTCTCAAATGCCCCCGCTTATTATTAGGGGCGTTTAGTTCACAGATTTTTTTTCTCTCGGATTTGCATTTTGTTAAAGGATTTGCATTATGCAGCATTTGCACTTGTCAGGATTTTGTCAAAGATTCTGCATTATCTTATATTAAAAATTTGCTAATCTAAAGAATGCAAGGTAACTGGGATTTAAGATCCTAAAGGGGAGACTGGGTTTTTAAATAACAAAGAATTAGGAAGGGATTTATGAAATCCTGGTATTTTAAATCCTTACTGAAATCTGCGAACCAAACACAGAATTTTAAATGCAGATCCCAGTGAATCCTAGGAAATCCGCGAACCAAACATCCCCTTTGGAGTTGACGGATCTACTTCACTAATGTTAAGAAGGGAAAAGTCAACCTCTGAATTCTATTTCTAATAATTAAGTTAATTATTATTTGTAATTAAATTAATTAATAACCGCAAGTGGATGAAATATTTAAAAAAAAAACCTATTTATTTTTAGGGATATTTGTTTAAAAAAAAAACCCTCAAACAGGTGTTGTTATCCCTTCTATTTTATGTCTCATGTGTCAAGCAGAGTCAGAATCTAGAGATCATTTGTTGCTCCGTAGTTAGAGACGCGTTCGGTCTGTTGATGAATTGGCGGAGAGTCCCTATTTCGGCTCTGGTTTCAGTAGAAGATTGGTTTTCTTGGATGGAAAATGTTAGATTGGCTAATGATCAATTTCAATGCTTTGAAACGTCCAATTTCATTGTGTTGTGGTATGTTTGGCAAATTTCGTAATGAGACATCCTTTTGTTTAACCAAACCAAGTACGGTGGTTTATCCGAAAATTTTGTTTCTTGATTGTTCTTTTGGGTAAATAATAGGAGTAAGATATTTGTGAATAATTGGGTGGGAAGATTTGTAGCTCCGTCCAATGATTTGATGATGTAATATCTCTTTCTAGCATCTTGCTATTTAACTTGAATTTTGTCAGTAATAAAAATTAAATAAGCTTGTGAACACAAAGATAATATGCATGTGTTTTAAATGTAAATTGGTATGAGATTATAATTTTTAGGGTTAAAGTCGTACAAATATATGTTACTTTACTGAAATTACTCAAATGACTAATCTATTTTTTTTATCTCATTGGTACTTAAAATTTAGCGTTGAGATGGTACTTTTGATTACCGGTTACCAGTTCTACCGGTAAAGATTTTATATTTGTGTTTTTAGATGTATTAAAAATATCTATATATACTTAGGTGGATTTTCTAAATTATTTATATAGATCAGAATCCATGTAAATCCACGTAAGCATCATGTATTAAAAAATGTGTCATGTTGTCATTTGTATCAGCAAAAACTACCATATCGACAAGTTGTTTGGAGTACAAGTATCATCCGGTCAAATAGAAATGCTAATTAGTCATTTAGGTAAATTAAGAAAACTATGTTGCATTACGACTTTAACCCTAATTTTTATTAATATTTTGGAATAATATGTTTGTTATGGTATAAATTCGATTTTAAATTTGTGAATTCTATATACAAATTTATGTATTTGATAGTAGTAAGGTTTCTTATTAAAATCCGATCCTTATATATAAAAAACTTTCTAATAATTGTAAATTTTCCCAAAAATAAATTTATTAACTTCACATGTGCTTAGTTTTTGAAAAACCCATCATATTTGTACTTTTACTCTAAATTGACTTGCATGTGAGAACGTCAGGCCTTGAAAGAAGAAAACGATGTGTAAATATAATATTTATCGTTATATACTTATATTAATTGAGGTTCAATTGAGAACTTTTATGCATCGGGGCACCTCGAGGCACTTTTATGCATCGGATAATCCACCAAGGGTGCACAAAGGGTATTCAGGGAAAACTAAAGACATGATAATTAATTTCTTTCTAAAAATCATTAAATGATAATTAGGAGTTACATTTTGAATTAAAATTTCATATTAACAACATTCCTCATTTTCATCCTCATTTCTCTCTCTCTCTCTCTCTCTCTCTCTCTCTCTATAATCGTGTTCTTCATGATTTTCTTAGTGATGATGATTTGAAGACGAAGATTAACGATGAAGAACGATGATGATGAACATGAACAAGAGAGGTAACTGATGATAATTATGACGAACACGATGCATAGATGGATGATGAACGATAAATAATGATAATGCATAGATGGATGATGAACAATGACAATGCATAGATGGATGATGAACGATGAACAACGAAAAATGATGATGCATAAATGGATGATGAACAATGACGATGCATAGATGAATGATGAACAAGTTGAACATGATGCATAGCTGAATGAAGAATATGAACGACGAACACGCTGCATAAAAGAATGATGAACAAGTTGAATATGATGCATAAATGAATTTGTGTATTTTTTTTGTTAAATGCGTTTTTTAACACAATGCATAGATAAACACGATTAACGATGAAATGCATCGATCTCCATCATCTTTTTTGAATTTGTGTAATTTTTTTAATTTTGAAAATGTATCAATTGAATTTATTTAGCATTTATTATTTGATTATTTGTTGAAATATTAAATTTAATGAGGTATGCACATTCCCCAAAATGCCCTTCCTTCTTTGTTTCTATAATGCACAAGATGTATAAAATTGTCCACCTATTTACCCTTTTGCCATTAATGTATGCGATACAATTTTTTGATCTAATGGATGATATAGGTTCTTTTGGACCTCGATGCATAAAAGTTCTCAATTGAACCTCCCTCTACTTATATATATATATATATATAACAAGGGGTGGGTTCAATGGAGAACCTTATGCATCGAAGAACCTTGGAGAACCACAATGCATCGCTAGAAAAACTGAAATGCATCACGTAAAAATCGATGCATCACTCGAGAATTTGATGCATCACGTGGAAATAATGATGCATTACAGAGGAATTGTGATGCATTTGTGGTGGTGCATGGAGGTTCTTCAAGGTTCTTCGATGCATGGAGGTTCTCCATTGAACCCACCTCTATATAACAATATGGCAAAAACCCAATATAGGTAATATAACTTTATAAATTAATATCGTGAATTTCAAAACATCAAAAGGGTTTTTTATTCATTACACTTAATTACCATAGAATGAGTAGATCAAAAGGTTATATGGTAGCCTTTAAATATACACCGATGCCATCGATATAATAGCCAGCAAGCCCATAAAATCCTGCAAATGATCCATTGTCCCATGGTACTGTGAATGGCGTCCCGGTTGCTGTGCCGTAAGGTCCATGGGTCTTTTTATTCGTGATGAACGATAGCGATGAAATTATCGTATAACCAGCATAAGTTCCTCCCGATACTCCGACAGTCCCACTAATCGCATTAATTTCCTCGTCCCAATCAAACATAACCTGATTAATTAAGCCACAATTAATTGCAAATTAATTAATAATCAAGAAAATTATTCGAAGTTCAGTAGTTTAGTGGATCGAAATGTTCACCTCTTCGACTTTGTCTCCACCATTCCAACCACCAGCCTTGTCAGTAGTTTGTTCAACGCCCCTAAATTCAGTAGTGAAGATAAGAGAGTATATAAGATCACCATGATCAATGGTTATCTTCTTCAAATGATGATTTCTCTCAAGTTGAAAAGCCCATTGGTTTTGGGGGCCTCCAGGAGATTTGGTTCCCCATATGCCAACCCTTGTGATTTCTTCTTCAGAAGAAGAAGCCTTCATATAGACACCAATGGCATCAATATAGTAGCCTGCAAGACCATAAAATCCTCCGAAATTTCCTTTATCCCACGGTACTGTGAAAACGGTGTCTGTTACTTGACCGAAAGGTCCATGGGTCGTCTTGTTTGTTATAAAAGATAGCGACGAAATTATCGTGTAACCAGCATAATCCCCGGTTGATACGCCAACCGTTCCGTGAATGCCTATTAATTCTTCATCATCTTCAAACATAACCTGGCCAAACCAATTAATATATAGGATGATCAATATTGGTAATTAAGGAATCAGAGTTTTAAATAAGTACTAATAAGAGGGTGTTTGGATTTGCGTTTTAAAAAGTGTTGTACCATTTTGAAATTAATAATCAGATAATAGTTGTAACAAAAATTGCTGCCGGACATGTAGTGTTTGTTTTAGCTTCTGCTGGTGTGCTATCGTAATTATCAAATAATCAGTTTTTAAAGTGTTTGGATTTGCGTCTTAACTTGTAAAATGACCAAATAATCACTTATTAAGCAAATAAGCTACATTTTTTAACTTATGAAAAAGGGTGGTAGAAATAACTCTAAACGCAAATAATCACTTATTAAGGTATGCAATCCAAACACTTTAAACCAATTATTTGCATTATTGTAACGTAACCAGGGCCGGCCCTGGGCCTGGTCCACTTGGGCCACCGCCCAGGGCCCAATCACTCTAAGGGGCCCAAAAAAAAATTTAATATGTTAATATAGCCCAACAGTCCAGTATTATGTTATATATGTTTTGCGCGAAAAAAATCATAGACAATGTGTTAGTTCAGCTGGTAGTCATCATACCTTGGAACTCTAATGGCATGGGTTCGATTCCCATTGTGTGCATTTTTTTTAATTTTTTTTATCTCATCACTATCACTTGGATTTTCATATATAGATATCGTCTATTTGCTTTATATCAATATACAATCCATCAAATTCAATATTCATACTTTTGTTTTTCAATGAGTTTGATTTTTTTATTTTTGTTTATCACGTGGTTTATGTTATTTATTATACGATTATTAAAAATACTAATGAGATATGTAGTTATTTCTTGAGATGTTATTTTTTTTTTTGACACATATGTAACTATTTATATTATGAATCATTTAAAATTTAAATTTCTTTTTTTCAATTTACTAATAAATATATAATTTAATATTGTATGCAATTTTTACCCAATTTATAACCATACGATGTTAATATTAATTTTTTTTTGCTGGTTTTGGATCGAGGAAAAATTCAGAGAAGCACCATGAAACCATTACACGATGACAGATGTGTGAAGTTTTTAAAGACATGACATTGACAATAGTGCAACAAAATCAATATTATTTAATTGTAATTTTTTTATACAAATATTGCTTATATATATAGAGGGCCCCTTTTTAAGTATATGTCCCGGGCCTAAAAAATGATAGGACCGGCCCTGAACGTAACAAGCTAATAATCTCATCTATAACGCAAAACCAAACACCATCTAAGTTTATCTATTAAATACATGGACATGATGAAAGACTTGTGTTTGTATCTGTACCTTAGAAACAATGTCTCCACCATTCCAGCCACCAGCTTGCTCAGAATTGTACAAAACACCCTTGCATTCACTAGTGAATGCGAGAGAGTATATTAGATCACCATGATCGATTGTTATCATCCTCAGCTTATGATCGTTTTCAAGCATGAAAGCCCAACGATTTTGGGGACCTCCACTCGATTTAGTTCCCCATTTCCCAACACGAGCAAATTCTGCCGTTTTATTAGCATCCTTGAAGAAAACCAAATCAAAAATACATACAAGAATTATTTTGATGTTAGGATGAATGTATGATGATAAAGAAAGCTTACTTGAACAGCAAATGCATGCTCAAGTTTTTCAACAATCCGAGCCATTGTTGGACGTTCACGTCGATCAGCTTTCAAGCATTGATAAGCAATCGCTGAGAATATGTTAAGTGAATTCAACTTCATTTGTTTCCTCAGATTGGGAATAATGATCTCGTCCATTTTGTTCTCTTCGTACTTACGTTCAGCCAGTGGGCCTAGAAACACATGCCCATCTTTAGATCCTTCTACACAAGCCAGCCGTCCACACAAGATTTCAAATAAGACCACGCCAAACGAGTAAACGTCTGATTCCTTTGTTAGAACTCCGCTCCTATAATACACCGGATCAAGATAGCCGAAAGTACCACATGCATTGGTAACAAGAAATGTATTCTGCAAATTTGAGGGGCCTATTTTAGACAATCCAAAATCTGATACTTTTGCCTCCCATTTTTCATCAAGCAGAATGTTTGCACTCTTTATATCTCGATGTAGGACTCTATGTTGTTGTCCTACTTCGTCATGAAGATAATTTAAGCCACGAGCAGCGCCAATGCTTATTTTGAGACGTTGCATCCATGTGAGATCCGGGCTATGTACATATCTATCAAGGCTTCCCCTACTTTCATGCACATAAACAAGTAGTTTGTCTTTGCCCTTGCCCTCATCACAAAAACCGACAAGAGAGACGAGGTTTTTGTGTCTATAACTCGAAAGCATATTAATTTCCATCAAGAACTCACGGTCCCCTTGATCCGATGTAGGATCTAATCTCTTTACAGCTACAGTCGTCAAAGTGTCATTCCATGACAGTTCGCCCTTAAACACACTCCCGAATCCACCCTTGGCGATGTAATTTTCTTTGCTAAAGTTGTTTGTAGCTTCTATTATCTTCTCCAGCGGTATCTTTAAGTGTTGTACTTTTTCCATGAGTTACAAAATATCTGTACTAATGAAATCTAATCAATTTGGAAATATATAGAATACATCTCTGAGTGT
This sequence comes from Centrapalus pauciflorus, assembly GCA_020465985.1. NCBI lineage: Eukaryota > Viridiplantae > Streptophyta > Magnoliopsida > Asterales > Asteraceae > Centrapalus > Centrapalus pauciflorus. The sequence continues at coordinate 409,585 of JAANYP010009066.1, read as the reverse complement.
AATTGTTATTTCAAACAAACAAAACAAAAAAATTATTCAAATTAAGAACAATTACTTACATGCATAATAATAATTTTATTTAAACAAGTAATAAAATCAATAATTTATCATAGTATTTACATTGATTGTCACAAAAAATTCATAGAAAAAACCATGCACAAATATGATATATTATTAGATAATAAATCTCTCACCTGTCAATTCTGTAACGAAATGAAATGTCACCTTAAAGAAGCAAACAGCGGACAAGAGTGATAGATAATTAAGCCAAGATGATCGAAAAGAGTTAGACGTTAGAATGCATCTTTAACTACTTATATTAGGGATATATATATATATATATATATATATATATATATATATATATATAGAAAGAAGTCTTACTTTGATAAAAAGAGTAAATTACAAGCTTAGTCCCTGAGGTTTAGTCCAAATAACAGGTTCCTTTCCTGTACTTCTAAAATTATAAAAATTGATCCTATTTTGAGAATTACAGACTCTAACTGAGTTTGGTGATCCTGTCATTAACGCCGTTTACTAATAGCGCTCTTAACTCAGGGCTATTTTCGTCATTCTATACCTCTTTGCAGCACTATAAAAAAGTACATACACACACTCTCTCTTCATAGACACATTCCCTCTTAAACCTCCTAGGCTCTTACACTCAGTGCCGCGTGTCGACCATCACACGTTCAAGAAAGTTGCCGGTTAAGGATGAACGGATCGAAATAAATTGACTAAAATACCCCTGAGTTAACAACTCTTGGTTAACGAGGTCAATGGTAGGGACTGCATGGCAGCATGCATAATCTTTAAATGGGGATCATTTTTATAATTTCTAAAGCATAGAGAAGAAACCTCAAATTTAGCCTAAACAACAAAGACAAAATTTGCAACTTGCTCTTAATAAAAAGATAGATTACATATTGACATTTCATTCTGCCAGCTTTGATCATGAATTGAATATTTGGATAATAATCTACTTTTTTGCTATTAATTAATCAGCATTTAATAATTAATGATGCAATTAAAATAAACCTTTTCACATGTAGATCATAGATATATGGAAGAAATGACACATGATTCATTGGACTTTCAAACTGTTCTGTTCATCAAGTTATTACTTTATTTGAGGAGACTTATAATGAAACAAGGAAAGTCTTCTATCTATTATATAATATCATATATATTTTATAATCATGGCTATTAAATTAATATATAACTAAACAATTAACTGCAAGTGGATGAATACATACATACTTACATACATACATACATATATATAGAGAATATGGTTTAAGAGACCATTATGCAGCGCACCAGTAGGTACCACCTTTAAAAAAAACTTTTTTTTAAATTTTTTTCATAAACATGTTTGAATTAACATTATGAAGATCATATGTAAATTTCACATACATTCACGTCTCCTAGCTCCTAAAAAAGATGTGAACACACACTTACATAATTTTGAAGACATGTGAACGTGCATTTACGTGATGTGTGTTTTCATGCACTTAGAGTGTTCGGATTTGTGTGAAATTTACATATGATCTGTGTAATATTAATTAAAACATGTTCATGAAAAAAATTTCGAAAAAATTACTTTTAAGGGTGGTACCTTCTGGTACGCTGCATAATTGGTGGTACTCACTTGAACCTAAATCTCTCTCTCTCTCTCTCTCTCTCTCTCTCTCTCTCTCTCTCTATATATATATATATATATATATATATATATATATATATATATATATATATATATATATATATATATATAGAATATGGTTCGTGTGAGTACCTAAAAAATGCAGAGTACCGTGAGTACCTGTGAACACACGAGTTTCAGATGTGAACTTGCTCTGAAAAAAAGTTTTTTTTTTTGAATTTTTTTTCATATTCATTTAGATACAAATAATATAAGACTATACGTAAAAAATTATATACATTTACACTTTCTATCATCTTAAAAGTCATGTGAACGTGAAAAAATTCATGTGAACATGCTTAGTTGTGAACACACGTTCACAACAGCACACTTCATGTGAACACACACGTTTCACATAGTTGTAGTGTGTGTTTAGGTGTGATTTTTTGCAAGTAGTCTTGTATTATTAATTTAAACATGATTATCAAAAAAAATTTCAAAAAAAATGATCTTAAGCGAGGTACCTCCGGTACTCCGCAAAACTAGTGGTACTCATTTGAACCCAAATCTATATATATATATATATATATATATATATATATATATATATATATATATATATATATATATATATATATATATATATAATAGAGAGAGAGAGAGAGAGAGAATCAGGTTCACATTAGAATCCCTCTATTTTATAAGAACGTGAGAATCACTCTAGAATTTGTGCATTCAATGTATAAAATTATGAAGGGATACTAAAATTTATACATTTGATAAATTTATGCATTTCATTTAAATAATTATGTATATGATGCTAAAATTTACCATCTTTATGTCGAATTTATGCATTTGACAAAATTTGTGCATTTAGTGTGTAATTTAATGAATTTTATTTTTAGGTGCAATTTTAAATCACTTTGTTTGGAAAATGTCCATCATATCCTTAAAAGTAACTTTTGAGTACTTCAATAATAGAAAGCTAGTAATGACAATATAGTCATGATAAGTGTAGTTGTTGTGTATGGCATAATAATTGTTGTGTACAAATCACTTCCCAACAAAAAACATTGTATCAAATCGGCACCCACTAAAAAATATTATAAAATAAAGGTGGGACCCAAAAATTTACAATTATAATTGCTTCTTTTGTTTCTCATAAATATTTACTTCTTATGAGAAACATATCTTATAAGGTTAGATTTAATGGAGAACCAAGATTGAAGAACATGATAACCAAGACAAATTCTATTGGATGCACATGTCTATATGATTTAATTAAGATTGGTTTATTAGGTTCTCCGGTCTAATATGAATTTTCATGGATTTTGAATATGTGTGTGTGTGTGTAATATGAAAGTCATATATATTGAATCCATGATTGTTAAGATCCCGACCTTGATATTACGGTTTTACAATCATGAGCAGTAAAAACGAGATAATCCTTAGTTGGATCTCTCGTGGTACATTCGGTATTCCGCAAAAATGTGGCACTCATGTGAATATTCATTATAAAGGTGTATAAAAAACATTTAAAAAAATAGAGTTTCTTAGATGTTAGTTACTTAATCAAGATTTTATTACAAATAGGCAAGAACAAAAAACTCCATTGACCATAGATTTTGGTAGAATTAAACAAACGTAACTCATTATGTGTTTTTATAATCTAAAATAAAGGGCATATAATAAATAAAGTTTTTATTTGTTTAATTTCATTCCGTTTGACAAACAGAAAGTGTTGGAATTTTAATTTAATTTAAGTTTGTTAACGTTATAAGTTAAATTAGGAAAATCTTTTCTTTCTCTTTTTTTAGGGGTCAAAAGTATGATATTCGAGATCTCAGTTTTAGATTTGTAACATGAGTGGTTAATAAATGGTTTAGAAGGGTACCAAAGTAGGGTAGCTAGCTATGAAATATCATAAAAACAGTTTTATTTCTAAAAACAATAAAGAATGTGTAGCAAACACTAAACACTAAAAGGTGACTAGAAGACAGAATGCTTTAACTTGAGTTACTCTAAACTATAGGTTAGGTCAATTATATAATCATCAAAAACCAAAAAATTTAATTAAAATCAAACCTCAACATATGTATGTATATAGTAGTATACAACATAAACCACAACCAACCTGAATGAGAATTGAAATATACAACCGGAACCAGAAAGCATACCCAATTCGTGCCTCAGGTATGTACGATGGAGATAGGATTAATTTGATGAATTCGAAGAAGAATATGATGAAAATGGAAAGAAATATTTGATCATGTGGAAATTAGAATAGCAAACGGCTTGTTATCTATCACTTGGTTCTTACACAAATTGAAAGGATGTAAATGAAAGCTTATGAAAAGGGAAGCGTATAAAGCAAGTGATGCCAACATCGTACGTACATAAAGTGATCAGAATATTTTGTTGTCAATTGATGCTTCAATGTGTATTCTTTGTGTTGTCGTTCTTTATTTTTCCGTTTCAGTGTAACTTAGACATCTTCATCTATGCAACATTTTTTCAATAAAACTTGTTGAAAAATGTATAACCCTCAAGTAAAAAATCAATTTTATAATGTAACTTATTTTTTTTTATAAATTTAACACAAGCTAAACTAACGATATAAAAAGTTCCATATTATTTGTTCTAATTAAATAATTAAGTCCAACATGAATTCTAATACACTTGGGTCAAAAGCCCATACCCAATTTCCAAGAATTTGACTATGAATGATCAGTTGGTTTTGCTATTTATGATTCATAAATAATCGTTTTAGTTATGGTTATTATGATCTCGATTTTAATTTTAAGATTGTACAACTTACGATTCTAATCAGTAAAAATAATCAATCCATAATAGGATCTCTCAATGTAGGATATTATTTAAAATCTATCGTAAGATTTTAATATATCGATCCGATCTTGTTTTTATCGTATCTTTGATCGTGATCTCATTTTACGATCTCAGTCTTGTAAGTATATTAAATTTACTATACTAGCCCTTAATATATTAATTTTATTTGGAACATAATAATATAAACCTTTAATAGAACTAGCAATCAACCTCACTTTATTAACAATTCAACAATAAACGTAATTCTAAAATTGGTCTGTCAACAAAACATGCAAGAACAAATTAAAATGAAAAAATATATGTAACTACATGATAATTCTAATTTATTAGAATTATTCTTTCTTATTTTCTTTAAAAACTCGTCTTTATATTCTTATATGTATATTTATTTACGTTTTAGAGATAATCATGACGGAGTAGTGAATGATGATAATTGCGGCGGTCTTTTGTAGGCTTAAAATCAAAGAATATGATACTGGTGAATGTTGTTGTGGGAGCATTCCGACATCATTTGTGAGCTGAAACCAATGGGTTTAGCCCATTTGATATGAGAGGCGATATGTAAGTGAGAGGTCCTGTGTTTAACTCCCGTTCGAGACAAGTTGGGAATTCAGACGGTGAAATTAAGTTTTGAAGTCCCTCTGTGACTTGGAAGAATTAAGGAAAAAATACCATTGATGGCCTTTTGGGCGACACATTACACTAAATACGTCGGCCAATGTTGCTAGCCTCCATATAAAATCTTTGCGAAAAGATAAAGGTGGCATTAATCATTCATTCATTCACATACCTTCTTACATCAAGTTTTTGGGAGCCCTAAAGAAGAGAAAATGTGTTTCTTTTACATAGGTAACAAGGGGTAAATTCTCACTTATAATCACTTATTCGATGAGCAAGGTAAAGACACTTATTGGAAGGATGAGAACGATGATGTTTTTTTTCTCTTTTAGGGATTTTCACTTTTTTGGCTTATTGTGTTTAAAGGATTAGATGGAAAAGCCCAATATCTAAATTATTTTTATAATTTATATACTAGATTATTTTTATTTTAATTTTATTTATGAAGGTAATTAGATTAATATATAAACAAATTAACTAAATTTTTAACAATAATTTTCAGATTTAGTATTTTATAAATTAAATTATTTTAATATGATTCAGCATACAAAAGAAACAGATTTATTGATTCAGTATTCAATAATCAACCCCGGTAATTTATCAATCAGTAAGTACCCAACTTGAAATTAAAAAGGGTTATTGTTCCTGTCATAACTTAACAAGCAATGCTTTATGACAGTTTAATTAAACTCACAAAAATCTTATAACTGATTATATTTATTTGGATTTTTATCATTTCTCTGTAGAACTGGCTTCAGTAATTATGTAGTAGCCCTCAAATAGACACCAATACCATCAATGTAATAGCTAGCAATGCCATATAATCCAGCAAATGAACCTTCGCTCCATGGCACTGAAAAACGAGTCCCTGTTGCACAACCGAAAGGTCCGTAGCTCCTTTTGTTTGTTACGAAAGACAAAGATGAAATTTTCTTCTCGCCATGCGTACCCGTTGAGACCCCAAACGTTCCATTAATTCCAATTAGTTCCTCTCCCCAAGCAAGGTTAATCTGTAAATAATAATAATAATAACTTTTAAGAAAAATAGATTAAGAAAATACAGTTAGCTAGATCGATATGTTACCTCGGAAACTGTGGATCCATCGTTATAACCACCAGCCTTGTTAGAAACATGCACAGAACCCATACAATCTTCACTAGTGAACATGAGAGAAGATATCATATCACCATGATCTATAGTTATCTTTGTCAGCTTATGATTTTTCTCCAGACAAAACGACCATCGATATTGTGGGCCTGTACTAGACTCTGTTCCCCATAATCCAACACGTGCGGTATCTTGAGAGGCTTTTAAATAGACACCAATTCCGTCAAGATAATAACCAGCAAGGCCATAAAATCCAGCAAGCGAACCTTTGTTCCATGGTACCGTAAAAGGAGTCCCTGTTGCCTTACCAAAAGCCCCATGCGTCCTTTTGTTTGTTATAAAAGAAATTGATGAAATTATTGTGTAACCAGCATATTCTCCCGTTGATACCCCAACCGTTCCACTAATGCAAATTACCTCCTCATCCGAATCAAATGTAACCTAAGAAAGTCCAATACAAACACAAGAGTTAGAACCTATAAAAATGAACAGATTCAGACAATACACCATCGCCTACTGTATTTTGAAAAATATCAAGAAAAACAATAAAGTTTGCAAGACTTCTTGTGTGCATTTATCGAAGGAAGGATAATCTCTCTTCGCAAACCAACTAGCCAACTCGATCGGCTGTAAATTAACTTACGTGCATATTCATTTTATATGTCAATATCTTGTACTAATTAAGGTTTTTCACCTCGCATTCTTCGCAACCACCATTCCAACCACCTACTTTCTTAGAATCATGTAAAACTTCCTTGCTATCTTCAGTAGTGAACAGGAGAGAATATATGAGGTCACCATGATCTATAATTATCTTCTTAAGCTTATGATTATTCTGAAGTCGGAAAGACCAACGATTATGAGGAGATCCTTCTGATTTTGTTCCCCATATTCCCACTTTTGCAACTTCTTTGTGAACCTGGCAACAAACCAAACATATAAGCCCAATGTATTCTACTCATTAGTCACTTCTACAAAACAGGGGAATTACTGGCAGAAAAATCCATGTATTACCAAAAGAAATTAGCCAAAGGAAAAAAGCGGTTAGTAAAATTCACCTAATGAATTTATAAACTATTTTTATTGGACTGTTACTCCATCACTAAAGTCTAGCCATAAATTGTTTTATAAAAAGTTAAACTGACAAAACGATTGTTTCCGGATAGAACTTTTACCAACAGACAGTCAGACACCCACACATAGGTTAGTTCATAAGTAAGTTTGCATATGCATTTATATAAGGAAATAACACACCAAAAATTATTACCTTTTCTGTTTTTAATATGAATTTATTAAAAACAACATGATTTACCGTTAAACTATTAAAAAATATATTATTTTCAATAAAAAAATTATTCTTAAATATTTTAACCATTTTAATAAATTCATTAGTAATTTGTTGGTAGATTATGTTTAACAAAATCCAGTGGCAGTCGTTCGCCATTAAAACACTTCACCAACAAAATAACAATAACATTTTTAAAAATGAAGCAAAATAAAATTCATCCATATTTTAAGACGGATTACCAAAGAAATTATAATCTGTTGGGTATTTTATTTCCGATAAATCAAAACATGTGACGAAAATCTGTTACCAACTTCCCAGTAACATATGTGTTTCTAACTTAGCTCGTGATATACAGATTCAAAATGGATTCGAAAATCTTAGAAATTACAACCATATTTCCTCCCACAACATGAGAGCCGTGTGTTCCGCCATGTAGGAGGTGATATGTTTTATGTACTGTTACGAACACTACAGAAGTCAATGTTCAGATAAACACACATATAGTTTGAGACACATATTTTGAATCCCAATTTCATCTAACTAAGGATCTATCTCTTCTAAGTTCTGATTGTCCATGAAATTCAAGTACCGAAGTAGTCTCCAATGTGAATAGGTTATGCAGAGGTAACGAGATGGTGTTTTTTTGGTTCGCAGAATGGAATTCGAACGATTTGGAATTTAAATATAGCTTGTTTTGAACTTTTGATAACAAAGATGAAAAGTTAAACTTTATTTATTTGTCAACAAATTCTTTGTTTATAGGCAGTGCCGGTCCTATCATTTTTTAGGCCCGGGACAAACACTTAAAAAGGACCCTCTATATATATATATATAAACAAAATTCGTATAAAAAATTTACAATTAAATAATATTGAGAAAAAATGTTATACTTTTTATTCGTATGATTATAGATTGGGCAAAAGTCACATACAATATTAAATTATATTTTTATTAGTAAATTGAGAAAAGAAGTTTAAATTTTAAATGATTCATAATATAAACAGTAAATATACGTGTCAAAAGTAAATGACATCCTAAGAAATAAGTACATGTCTCATTAGTATTTTTAATAATCGTATAATAAATAACATAAATAACGTGATAAATAAAAAACTCAAACTCATTGAAAAACAAAAGTATAAATATTGAATTTGATGGATAATATATTGATATAAAGTAAATAGACGATATCTGTAGATGAAAATACAAGTGGTATTGATGATATATAAAATAAAATAAAAATGCACACAATGAGATTAAAACCCATGTCATTAGGATTCTAAGATAAGATGATTGTCACCTGAACCAACACATTACTTATGTTTTTTATCGCCCAAAAAATATATAAGTTAATATTAGACAGGGGAGCTATATTAAATATAAATTTTTTGGGCCCTTATACTGAATTGGGTCCTGGGCGGTGGCCCATGTGGTCCAGGCCCAGGGCCGGCCCTGTTTATAGGAATTTTACATTACTACCAACACTCATACATGAATTATGTTCCAACCCTTCATGAATTAAATTTCAACTTCCACCAAACATACTAAAAACTAAAATTAAAATTCCATTTTTTTCGAACTCCAAGAACCACACACCACCTTAGGGAGATTTGGGAGAATCTCGTCTTAAAACAACAATTGATAAGGATGATGGATATATATATATATATATATATATATATATATATATATATATATATATATATATATATATATATATATATATATATATATATATATGATTGGGTTCACATGAGAACCCCTCATTACCGTGAGAACGTGAGAACCACTCTAAAATTTGTGCATCCACTGTATAAAATTGTGCATTTGATACTAAAATTAAATGTTTTCGATATATTTATGCATTTCATGTAAAAATTTACGCATCTTATGTTATAATTTATCCATTTTATGTACAAATTGTGCATTTAAGAAAATTTGTGCATTTGATGGTCAAATTTGTGCATTTAGTTTATAATTTAATGAATATAATTTTTGAATGTAATTTTAGTGTTAGATTATGATATTTATTAATATTTAAGACTAATAATGGTTTTAAGTAAAATTTTTAATTTTTAAATTTGTGCACTTGATGTACAAATTTGTGCATTTTGGAGTGGTTCTCACGTTCTCCAAGAACCAAACACCACCTTAGGGAGATTTGGGAGAATCTCGTCTTAAAACAACAATTGATAAGGATGATGGATATATATATATATATATATATATATATATATATATATATATATATATATATATATATATATATATATATATATATATATATATATATAGGGGTGGGTTCAATAGAAAACCACTATGCACCTGAAAACTATGGAAACCTACGCATACCGTCCGATTTGGTGCATTTCATGAAAAACGCGGTGGCATGATCGTAAATAAGGTGATGCATCACGCGGGATTTTGATGCATCACGCGGGATTTTGAAATTTGATGCATTTGTGGTGGTGCAGTGCGGTTTTCACAAGTTTTCAGGTGCATGGTGGTTTTCCATTGAACCCCCCTCTACATATCTCTATATATATATATATATATATATATATATATATATATATATATATATATATATATATATATATATATATATATATATATATATATATATATATGTATATATATATATATATATATATATATAGGGTTGGGATCATTGCAGAACCTTAATTTAGTGCAGAACCATAGAACCAATCTAAACCATTAGATTATAATATAACACTACCAAGTTTGACTGTCCACATTGACTTTTTTTTTACTCTTTTAATATATAATGAACATGCAGTGTTGCATCGACGTTAAATATACGATATCAAAGTGTTCATTCGACATCGAATGGTCGTATGGGTAAAAAAATTTACGAAAAATAAGCACGTAAATTTTTTTTTCAAAAAAATATATTCATGACCGTTCTCGTTAAATTCACCAACTTTGACTACTAATTTTGACTATTATTTATCTCTGTTAATAATGAACGTATATGCAGTGTTGCATCGACGTTAAATATACGGTATCAAAGTGTTCATTCGATATCGAATGATCTCATGATCTCACCATGATATATTGCATCGTGGTCTGGGTAAAATTTTTTTTTACGAAAAATAAAAAAATATATATCATAACCGTTCTCGTTCAATCCACCAACTTTGCCTACTAATTGTGACTATTATTTTGGCTCTGTTAGTAATGAACGTATATGCAATGTTGCATTGACGTTAAATATACGATATCAAAGTGTTCATTCGATATCAAATGATCTCATCATGATATATTGAATCGTGGTCTGGGTAAAAAAAATTTTACGAAAAATAAAAAATATATATCATAACCGTTCTCGTTAAATCCACCAACTTTGACTACTAATTGTGACTATTATTTTAGCTCTGTTAATAATGAGCGTATATGCAGTGTTGCATTGACGTTAAATATATGATATCAAAGTGTTCATTCGATATCGAATGATCTCATTATCTCACCATGATATATTGCATCGTGGTTTGGGTAATTTTTTTTTTACGAAAAATAAACACGTAAAATTTTTTCGAAAAAAATATATCATGACCGGTCTCGTTTTAAAGAGTATAAAATTCTCGTTTTTATGGTATAATTTTTTGATTTAAAAATTAATAATATTAATGTTATTTTAATTTAAAGAAAAAGGATATTTATTTTACTAATGTCAATCTTTTTGCTATTTCCAATCTTTTCCTTTTTTACCCCTCCAAAAATTAAAATATCACTATTACCAATCTTTTTTTCACTAATTCCAAACTTAACTCTTTTAATCAAGACCATTAGATTATTCTAATCTATGGACGATATTGGTTCTACAGTTCTACACTAAATTTAGGTTCTGCAATGATCTCATATATATATATATATATATATATATATATATATATATATATATATATATATATATATATATATATATATATATATATATATATATATATATATATATATATATATTGGCATGTGGTACACGAGATAAAGAGGTATGTATCGTATATCATGTGCATTAGATTATGAAAGAAGAATATAAGACGAACCTCATTAGATGACGAATCAGGTCTTTGAGCTATCAAGGTGTCGTATCCCTTCATAATACCGTTGCAGATTATGTGTTCAGTTGTTTTTTCCCGTGTCACCCACATGCTATTGGCACACTTGACACATGGACATTTAATATCTCCACCAGCATTTGCATTATTTTTACATTCATGATCAAGGAATTCACCTAATCCTTTCAAAAATAGCATGCTTGACCTAGGCTCACTCATCCAACTTGTATCCATGATATTAAATGTCTAGTGGCCACAGATCTGTAGAACAATTACAGAACAAATATTTTGTTCATTGTCGAAGAATTACACAACAAATGGAAGTACAAGTTCTCATTATCTGGATTACTAGAGGAAATATAGATTGAACTTTAACAACACAATGTGTAGACTGAGGCTACACATTGTAAATTGTTCGGAGTTGCTAATTGACATCTGTCAGAAATCTTAGGTATGAAATTTGAGTTATATTTAGGCATATTAAAAATAATTTTTGTATTTTCTTTTACCAGTTCTAAAATACGAAACCACATAAGTTGAACCACAAAATTTCTCCAACCGAATTGAGAAACTGAACGACCTAGGTTGCATGATCAGTTTAGTTCAGTCTGACGAAGTTTTCGAACGGATGATTGTGATGTTAGCTTCATTGTTAATTGTTGTTTGACAGAAAGTTAGTTTAACTAATGACTTATTTAATAGAGAAAATTTTCATTCAAGCGCTAATATATCAGTTAAGGAGAAATAATTAAGAAGCAAACTCGCCTGTATATTACAATCGAGATCCAACTGATCAGCTTCAGTTGATGATGGAAACAATCGACAACTCCGTCAATCGATTGATTTGGGATGCTGCGAGTAAGTTAAGTGATCGATTACCAAGTCGAACCTTACTAATTGAAGAAATTGATGGAAAACCCTATCAATTGATTAATCAGAACACAGTGGAAGATCAGCGTATGAAATTCGTCACTCGTTCACACCGATCGATGTTGTAGAGAGGAGAAGCGTTCATGAAAGATCGAGATGAAACTAAGTTGCTTAATTGTGTGATGTAATCCATGGTCAATTGACTCCATTTTCATGAAGAATAAGTAACAGTCACATCGACCCTAGTTGTATAGTGGTATCCACGTTTTATAGATGTTAGCAGGTACCTGGAAGGCTTCTGGGAACCTGCAAAACCGTGTAGTATGCTCACGAGTAATGTTGATGACTTTTCTACACGTGTAATCGCAAACGAATAATTTATCCTTTCAAGATATAATAAAGGGGGAAAAACACCTTTTTTTGGAACATTTTTTCTACTTCTGGTTTTAAATCATGTAGATCTTTGTACGCAATTTGGTGTAAGGTGCTTTTTCTGTACAGAATGTGGATCTTAGCAGCTTCTTTCCGAGTTGGCGTTGCATTAGCTAAAGCGATCATGGGAACTAATCAATCCGTCTGTTGTGCTTCTGCCCTAGATGGTCGCATAAGTTCCCGGATCTTCAAAAGCTTCGCGGGGGACGCAACGTCCAATTGTAGCTTTATTCATGAGCTACTCGAGTCCTTAAAAGCTATAAAAAATTGAGTTAAATTAACCTGAGCCGAGTTCGAGCCTAAATTCAAGCTCATTTAAAAAACGAGCTCGAGTTTGCTAGTCTAAACAAGCATATATATAAATATATTTTTAATTTAATAAAAAATAAATATATAGATTAAATATATAAAAAAATAAAAAGTTACAGCTATAATCTGATTATTAGTTTTTTAAAAACTACCGTATTTTTTCAAACGCAAATCCAAACGCCTCCTATAGAACCTCTACATTTCTTGGGATGATTCGGTAAAAAGAATCTTACCACACGTATAACGCACGGAGACTCTTTCATGCCATCTAATTAAATTACTATTTGTGATGACTCAACCAAACAATCATCCTATAAACAACAAATAGTATTGTGAGTCCATGATGGATCACTGTTTTAAACCGCAACCAAAATCCAAGGAGAATAGGGGGCGTTTGGTTCGCTGTAATCTGATGGAATCTGGTGGAAAAGGAATGAATTGTCCATTCTGATGGGTTGTTTGGTAGTCCAAAGGAATGGAATGATCATTCCAAATTTTAAAAAAAAATCCCCCATTTTGAAGGAATGAACATTCCATGACAAAATGAAAGGAATTTAAATTCCATTCCCAAACCTTTCCTTTTAACAACCGCTCTTCTCATCCTAACATTAATCTATAGTATTTGGATTCAGACAGATTTCATTCCTTCCAGAATTTCATTCCTTTAACAGATTACATTCCATTACGTCAGATTTCAGCGAACCAAACGCCCCCTCAAATGATAAGTCATGAAGTGTGCACTCCAAAACTCATTAGAAACACATTTTTATTACTTTATAATTAGAGAGGAGGGAGTGGGTGAGCCATTGGGCAGCGGCCTAAGCCACCTCGGATGAGGTCAGAGGGCACACCAGCCCGCCCCCGGCAAAATTCCTCCGCTCCCTGGCTCCTTCACACCGAACGGCTTCGTGGCAATTTTTTGTTTTTTAATGCAGACGGTCATATGACCGTTAAAATATAAAAAAATTCAATATTTTCACTCTATAAATACTTCACTTTCATACATTCATCTTCACACCTTCCAAACTCTCAACTTTCTCTCTTTCAATTTATACAATTTCACACATTTCATTCTCTTAAATCATGGATCGAAATACGGCCAGCAAACAACATGTATCTAGTCGACAACGCGGTAATACCGGTTCTCGAACAAACTTTCCATTCCGCCCACCGCAAAATTATCCACCATATTTTGCGGAACAATTTACCACACCATATCGACCATATTTTTCACAATATCAATCATCATCACCCATTCCACAAAACCCACGATTTTCACCTCAATTTTCTCAACAATTTCGGCCACAATTTTCACCAATTCCACAAAACCCACAATTTTCGTCCAACGAATTTAACAAGGGTTTCGAACCATTTTTAGTTTCGTAACATTTTTTAATTTTTAGTTTCGTAATTTTATTATGTAATAATTTTAATATTTATGAAAATAATTATTTTATATTTAATTTTTTAATAATTAAAATGAATTTATTTTAAAAAGATTAATAAAGATGGAAATGTTTAGAAATATGGTATTTTCAAGTTAGAAAAGGTGAGAAAGATTGAGAGAAAAAATCTGACATGACGATGAGATACACAGAAAGATAAGGAGTGGGAAAGATGATCACTCCCTTCACCCTTATTTAGCAGCAGAGCACACAAGATGGAGTGTTTGATAAGGAGATTTTAGTCTTTCATAAGAAACTACCAACTTGAACTTTATCTTTTGGTTAAATAATTTTATTTTTTTATCTTCCTAATTTATTATAAACTATATCTTTTAAATATTATTAATGTCATTTTATACTAAAGTTACATGTAGAGCTATTTTACCAAACATGTTTCAAGCTAAAATCTAGTACTATTTCAAAAGATTACAGCTTTCAAAAATTCTAGTTATACCATTATATTTGCCAAACATACTCAAAATCATGAATCTATTACAAAGATTTCAACGACAAAGAAAACTATTTAATTAAGAGCACCGGCCGTCCATTAGGATTAAATAAATTATTGTTATTTATGAAATATATAGTGAATTCAACACATTAATTGTTTCAAATTTAATAAAACAAATACATGGGATAGAGATATAAACTGAGTAAAACCCATTGATTTTAATATAATTGTGATTTTGATGTTTTGAATATATAATCTAGAAATTAAGATTGAGGGTATCGTGTTACTAGCTAGGCATTATAAAAGAGATAACTTATGCTAAAGAGTAATCAAGTTTTCATATTAATTAATTATGCTTTGAGCATTGGCTTTAAGCCTTTAACAATCATTATTTATGTTACCTAATTTTATAAAACCAATTAGTCATTATAACATTTTACGAGTTTAGTTCCTAATGAAATGAATTAGCCAATTATTTTAATTTGTAAATTACTATACAATCTTGGCCGGCAACATTAATATTTGCATGAACTTGCAGCCAATTAATTAACCTCACTTACCTCTCGATCAAAGTAATTATTAATAAATGAAGGAATTAACTTTTTTTTAACAACAAAAGAAAAAAAAGACATTGATTAAGTCATGAACATAAAGAAAAATCATAAACATAATTGTTTTGGTGAATATATATCTATGTACTCTGATTATACATACTAATTGATTTAAAAACATGTTTTAACACTTAAAAGTAAAAAAGATAAATGTTTTATATATGGTTAAAAAGAGCTAAAAATAAAAGAATTTGGAAAACTAAAAAAACCCGCACCAAACCGTAAAAAAAACCATGCCGCAAATTCAGTTTTTGGGTTTTGGTTTAATATAAAATCCGCACATG
Source organism: Centrapalus pauciflorus (assembly GCA_020465985.1). Taxonomy (NCBI): domain Eukaryota; kingdom Viridiplantae; phylum Streptophyta; class Magnoliopsida; order Asterales; family Asteraceae; genus Centrapalus; species Centrapalus pauciflorus. Next base: position 393,601 of record JAANYP010009066.1, on the reverse strand, counting down.
CACCACACTACATGGTAGTGTGACCAAGGCTGAATGTAAAGGCTTTGTGAATAGATTGGATCAGGAGGTAATGGACTCATGACTTTTTTCTATGTGACTTAGTGGCACCATGCATCTAAGAGGGTTCAACGATTAGATATAGGGTTGCTTATGCATAGTTAATCAAACCGAAAACATATTTCACATGGTTAACCGAACATATCAGTTTGATGATTTCTTAGACATAAACCTTAACCAAAATATTTGGTAAGTGAAATTTTCGATGCTACTATTTAATTAATCATTTTCTATTTAATAAATTAAAAAATCTCAACAAAAAGTCAAAAGTATATTAAATAATTTCAAAAGTCCAAGATGAGAAAGCTAGGAATAAGCTATAAAGTATTGATAAGATATTGCTAAAAGATTGAATATAATTTGTAAAAAAACTAATAAAAATATAAATATTTTGTACTCGTGTCAAGTTAAGAATTAAAGAATAGTTTTAACTGTTCTGATTTAAAAACTACGTAGAATTATGAATGAGTTACAATTTATTTTATATTATTATTAGGATAAATGTTAATAAAAATAGGCTAAAAATTTAAATTTTCCATTTAATCGTCCGTCACCAAAATCATGAGTTGTATTCAAAAACAAAACCAAAGGTTTAGACTGAAAACTATAAGGAAAGAATCAGGTTCAACATACCTTAAAGACTGAAATGGTTTTTTGGTTTTTCGTATTGCTATTTGGTTTTGAAATATTTAGAACAGCCTAATGACTTAATAATGAGTGTTCAGCGGAGTTGGTCAAGTCATCGTATTTAAGAAATTTAACACATCATGAATAAATAAAAATATGTGATCTCAATAGATATAGTAAAATCATATCCAAAATTATTATATGTGGATACTAATATCTTGATATATAGCGACTTATTAAATTGTCATTTGAAATTATAGCTAATCGAAGAAATAACTTGTACCGTTCCCTTTGGGATTCAACTCTCATATCGTTATTACTGTTATACAATAGGTGTACATTCATATAAAATTCTGCAGTCTTTCATCCACAATAGAGTCATGTCCTTATCTTCTTCAAGCCGATAAGGCTAAGAAGTCAACTAACGCTCTAGGAATGACAAACTTCTGCACATGTTCACAAAATTAATTAGCATTAACTTTAGATTTTTCGATGTGTTAACCACCTCACCGGTACTTAAAAGTGCAACCCTTTGATTTCGTCTTCCATGCTTTTGTTAAAGAGTTTGTCTGTTTCCTCGAATTGAACCCTTTGGTCGATCTTCTGGATACAAAGCAATAACCTCACTGGTCTAAAAAATATTCTCATTGTCACATGTTATGTTTGAGAAAAATTCCACGTTTTGCCACCACATATTATGGCTATTTTAGACATTCAATTGATCATAGTAAAATATTTCGTGCCTAAAAATTTCAACTTTTGCAGCATTGGAGCATTGACACTCACAAATATATACGGCATTCCCTCCACATAAAATATTGAGATCCTACGATGATCGGAATTGCAATGGTTCCTCTTCTAGCCGCAAACAAAAAGTGGAATTAATTTCTATAGAGTTTCTGAGTGTTTAGGCTACTTTAAAATTAAAAGACATAAGTATATATCTATACCCACATACATTTTTGTCACCATATATCTATACGCACTTCACTTTTACCCACTCTTTTTGTTATGTAGGTAAAAGATTTTGACACCTATAGTGACACGTTTTTTACTTTTAATGGCACTTTTTGTGTGTCACTAAATAATATTTTGTTTGCGGTGGATAATATATTTATTTTTTAACATTATTTGGGTCTCCTTCCAATCAGAGAGAGAGAGAGACATATGGAGCCCATCCAACTAGTAATTACACGGTATATGATGAGGACGATTTTATATTGTGAATGAGTGAGAAATTTACATGAATAGAGAAAGAAGATTCGATGTATAAAATTAAGCAATGAAATTCTTGACTGAATTATTGTTGAGGTACTTACTACACACATCTCACCTAGACCTACCTGATTAATTACCTCCAACAAATTTCCAAGAAAATACAGTTTTCAATTGGGAACCTCACACAAAAACAGAAGAACTATGCATGGTACAACTCTTGTTTCAACTCTAAAAATATCAAGAGAAGAGAGTTTTTAATTTGCTTTTTTTATTCTAACTCTAAAAATATCAAGAACTATATATGTCAAAGACACATATATAGGTTTAACTGCATAAAAAAATTGAAGTCTAAACATTTTAGTACAATATAAGTTTGAATCTCTAAAGTCAAATTAAAGAGACCCGTTCATTGATTCTTTATAATAGAACATTTACCCAACAATCCTGGCCCTTCATTTAATTAAGAAATTAAATATGTTGTTTTTCAAATAAGATGATTGAGCCCTGATCAATCTTTTTGCCTAAAGGTCAATTTAATAGTTCTTGTGTTTGAACCCTATACTGAAACTTGTTCATTCATCGTAGAGAATGGACAGGTGGAAATCATAAATATATATAAAACGTAAATTGGTGCAATATCGGCCACCCGGCCCGTTTTATGAAGCTTCCAATTCTTAATCTGATGCGTTGTTTGACAAAAACATCTATTATATCTCAGATATCTAAATATCCCTTTAATTAAGGACAAAATGGGAGCTTAATATATGGCATAAAAAATGAATTATAGGATTAATGAACACTTGACATACGTAAATATAAATGTTGCATTAGTTTTACTGATACAACCATGATGAAAAGTACTTCAATCATATTTGGAGATAAATATATTATATGTTCCAATAAGTTTGGTACGTGGAGTTTTGGAAGCCTAAGCAATAGAAATCGATAAATTAAAGGATCTTAATTAAAGAGAATAAGGTTGCGCAACTAGCTAGTACAACCAAAATTGTATTCAACTAGTGTTATGTTGTCCGCACGTTGTTGCGGGTTTCCATCATGAATATATAGTTTTTATCGCCTAATTAAGATAAGCTATTATGTTAATAAATAGAAACATGTTCAATGATGACAACAACGTCACTGCATTTATGTATTTAAGTGTTAGTTGGTTAAATGTTTTTTTACGAATTTGGTTTGACTCAATTGATGATGTATAAAGTGTGTTTATATATATATATATATATATATATATATATATATATATATATATATATATATATATATATATATATATATATATATATATATATATATATAGTGAGGATAAAATGATGACCGTGCTTAAAATGAGGACGGTAAGAACCAATGAAATCGCTGGAATTTGTGAATCAACCAATAGGATTCAAGGTGGCAATTTTGTAATTAATTACACTTTTATATTCCTTTTAAATCCTGATGAGGGTATTCTAGTCATTTGTGCACCATTATAATTTTGGTAAATATACAATATTAATTAGGTTGTAAATATTCCATTATAATTTTAGCATTCACGGTTTTGGGGATTTGGGATCTACGTTTCACGGTGGCAAGGGGGAACAACGATTCACAGCGGAGCTTGTTATTTTGGGGTTCAAGGCGGCGATGGAGGTTCACGACGGCACCGGGTATCCGCTAGTCACGGCGGCGCTGGTTCTTTTGGGGTTCAAGGCGGCGCTGGAGGTTCACGACGGCACCGGGTATCGACTATTGACGGCGGCGCTGGTTGTTTAGGGGTTCAAGGCGGCACTGGTGGTTCATGGCGGCAGCGGGGATCGACGAAACACGGCTAGGGGATCGGAGATTTTACAGTGGTCGTGTTCAGGGGCGATTCACGACGATTCTAAAGTGTTGGTGTTCAGGGCGATTCACGGCTACGGTTTTGGGGGTTTTGGCAGCGGTGGTTCACGGCTAGGGCATCGGCTTTTCTAGAGTGGTGGTGATCAGGGCGATTCACGACTACGGTTTTGGGGGTTTTGGCAGCGGTGGTTCACGGTTAGGGTATCGGCTTTTCTAGAGTGGCGGTGTTCAGGGCGATTCACGGTGTTCACTGTTAGGGTATCAGCAATTGTAGAGTTCACGACGATTGTAGTGTATCGGTTTTGGCACTGGTGGTTCACGGTTAGGGTATCGGCAATCAAGGAGTTCACGGTGATTCACGGTGTTCACGGCGACCTTGTGCTTTTGGGGTTGCAGGCAGCACCGTAGGTTAACGGCGGCAACGACTTTGGGCTTTTCACGGCTGAGGTGGTTCTTTTGGGGCTGAAGGCAGCGGGTGGTTCACAACGGCAGCAGGTGGTTCACAAACGGCAGCGGGCACACACATCAGGTATTTGCAGTTCACATCGTAGGTTCACAGCGGCTTTGGGCTTTTCAGGTGAATCACAACGGCAGCAGGTGGTTCACAACGGCAGCGGGCACACACATCAGGTATTTGCAGTTCACACCGTAGCTTCACAGCGGCTTTGGGCTTATCACGTGAATCACAATGGCAGCAGGTGATTCACTTGTGTTTGAAAGTGAACGTTTGATAAGAACATTGGAGATTTGCTTGGATGATTGAAAAGATAATATAAGATATACATTGACCGAGAGGATTGCTAATTATTTGTTAAGTTTCTAATTTTTTTAAATAATAAAATTAATCTTGTTACCATATATGATAATCAATAAAATGTCCATAATGCCCTTAAAGGAGAGAGAAGAATATTGCTTATGTGGCGATATTTCATTGGTTCCTACCGTCCTCATTTTAAACACGGTCCTCATTTGATCCACTCTATATATATATATATATATATATATATATATATATATATATATATATATATATATATATATATATATATATATATATATATATAATATGGTTCAACCTAAAAAATGCAGAGTACCGTGGTTACCTGTGAACACACGGGTTTCAGATGTGAACATGCTCCGAAAAAAAGTTTTTTTTTTTAAAAAAAAAAATTTCAAATTCATTTAGATACAAAAAATATAAGGCTATTTGTAAAAAAAATTACATACATTCACACTTTCTAGCATCTTAAAAGTCATGTAACCTTAAACAATTTATGTGAACATACGTTCACAACTATACAGTTCATGTGAACACACACGTTTCACATAGTTTTACTGTGTGTTTATGTGTGATTTTTTTGCAAGTAGTCTTATATTATTGATTTAAACATGCTCATGAAAAAAATTTCAAAAAAATGTCTTTAAGCGAGGTACCTCCGGTCGCAAAAATGATGAACTCATTTGAACCCAAATATATATATTTGAGTTTTATATGAACAAAACAAAATTTTTTCATGTGTTTGTGGTTTCGTCTCTCCATATTATTTTTTCCTAATAAAGTCCGCAGGTTATTGTTTTATTTCTGGTTTTCGGGAAAAAATCAATCATGTATTTAAAAAAAAAAAAACCAACATCTTTCATTTGTTTTCCATGAAAATCTCTCATTGTTGGCAAATATCACAACCGCCTCCATCGATGTGTGTGTCTATATATATATATATATATATATATATATATATATATATATAATTTTTATTGTTATATATTTATTAATCAGTTTGCATCAATTTGTTTATGTTATATTTAGTTTTAATAAGTTTTCAATTTTTAGTTAGTTATATATTTTTTAATAAGCTTGTGAAATTTTATAATTTTTTACTTTGTTAGAAAAAATAAGTTTTTATTCGGTTTACTTATATATATAATCAGGTTCATCAGCGTACCTATAAGATTCCAGCGTACCCTAATGTGAATGATCATTCACATATATTTTTTTGAATAGACATGTATAAGACAACATTATAGGACTTTTTTTTTCAAAAGAAGCAACATCATAAATCTTGTGAATGGTAAAAAAAAGATCATGTGAATGGTTATTCACACCATTCACATGGTGTGAAATAACCATTCACATAAATATGAATCGAGCATTCACATAATTTTTAAGGACACAGACAGTGTGAATGTATGGAAATTTCATATATCATGCGTATAACATTAAATTAAACATGGTTATGAGAAAAAATTTTAAAAAAAATTTTTTAAGGTTGGTATTTTCGGGTGCGCTTGATATCTAGATGTACTTTTTTGAACCTGACTCTATATATATGTATATATTGTTCCGTTAAATTGAAAATCTAAATGTTTCTTTGTTTCGTGAATTTCATCTATTCAACAAAATAAAAAAGTGAAATAATTCAACTTTTTTTCTATCGAAAAATTTATAGATTGATTAATTGTTTTTATGTTCGGATAAATTAAAAATCCGAGTTTTTTTTCGAGCGAAAACATTTATAATTAAATCAGTTGACGTTATTTCTAATCGTTTAAATTTAATATGGTTCGTCGTTTTTTCTGAGCAAAAATATATAAAACTAATATGGTTAGTCGTTTTATTGTTTGGTTAAATCGAAAATCGATGTTGTTAATGCTTTTTCCGTTCAAAAAACATTAAAAATTAGATTAAGTGGTTGCATCTGTCGTTTGATTAAATTGAAGACCGAAATGCTTCGTTATTTTTTTCGAGCGAAAACATCTAAAATTGAAACAACGAAACATTTTAATTTTTTCAACAAAATGGTTAACCAAATGGAAAAAAGGACCGATCAGATCTAATTTTAAGTATTTTCAACGGAAAAAAATGAATAATCATTCTGATTTTCGATTTAACCAAATGTAAAAAACAACCAAATAATCTAATTTTTGATGTTTTATAAGAAAAAATGATGAACCATTCCGATTTCTAATTTAACGAAACGAAAAAACGACGAACCAATTTAATTCGAATTTTTTACGCTAAAAAAATGGTATATACATGTGTAGGAAAGTGGTGTTACAAAACCACAAGGACATATCTGTATAAATATAGGAAATCACAGGACCTTAAATTTTAAAAACCAAACTTAAACTACATGTACCTTTCTGGAATTAATGAAAAATACATTATATAATTACTTTTTAAATTACAAGGCCAATTATGCAATTATTTCTTAAACTCTAAGGGTGCGTTTGGTACAGAGAATTAAGGTTAGGGAAATGGAAATAAAAGGAATTCCCATGTTTGTTCCCATGTTTGTTAACATGGGAATTCCTTTTATTTCCATTTCCCTAGCTTTATTTCTCTATATCAAACATAGTGTAAGGGTCATTTTGTAAATAATGAAAAGCACAAAACGGTGCGTTTCATTATGGTAATTGTTAGTTATGGTAATATGAACTCAAACCCAAAATAGATCACCTAATGACAAAACAAACCCTGAAGAACAGTTCTATTATATACATTGCTCATCATCTTTTTGACGTTATAGGAAGGGGATCGAACAATTATTTCCGTAATATATATATATATATATATATATATATATATATATATATATATATATATATATATATATATATATATATATATATATAGGGTCAGGTTCTATGGGGCACCTTTATGCATTGTGCACTTTGAGAACCTGTATGCACCGTTAGATCTTGAATTTTAATGGTTCAGATTGTAGTGGCAAAAGGGTAATTAACTTGAAAACGGGTGCACGGGTGCATAACTTCTCGCGCGCGGAAGGGCAAAATCGGAAGATGCTTGAATTCAGAAAATATTCTATCCGAATCTAAACAAACGTGATGCATCTTCATCTAATTTATTGAATTCGTCTTTAAACACGATGCATCTTCATCCAATTCAATCTCAAACATGATGCATTTCGACCATATTCAACCTCGTCTTTGTTCCATCTCTATGCATCATCAAAATCATGATGCATTTCGGCCATATTCATCCTCGTCTTTGTTCCATCATTATGTATCACCAAAATCGTGATGCATTTTGACATTTAAACGTGTTAATTTCGTGATGCATCTCTGAAATTTACACGTGTTCATCAACGTCTTCAATGTGTTCATCATTGTCGTGATGCATTGTTGTTGTACATCATGTTTGAAGCAATAACCACCAACATTAATAAAGAATCTTAGAATTATTTGACTAGCCATAAGCATGATATAGAATCGTACAATGAACTGTTTGTGAAAAAATTGATACTCAAAAACCATGATCAACCGACGCAAGCAAATTCTCAACACCAAGCTAATTTATCTCATGCATAAATCACAATCCACGTACATATTTTTATAGAATATCTCATGCAGTCCCCTCTACGTCTCCCTCCGGCACCGATCTGCCACGCCGACGCCGACCACCACTCCAGTGCCGACTGACCGACCACCACTCCAACAATCTAAGACCCTTCCGTCTACCTTGATGGTTCTTCTTCCGTCTCGAGACAGATGTTGACAGAGATCGATGCATAGCGGTGATAGTGGTGGTGCCGGACAACATCGATGCACAGGTATGATGCAGAGTTGCATACCTACAGTGGACAGCGATGGTGGTGCTGGGTCTGGCGTTAGTAGTAGTGGTTGTCTTGTGAAAACTGGTTGAGAGAAAGAGAGATGGAGAGAGGCTAGCCATGAAAGAGAAAGGGAAAGAGAGAGAAAATTAAGGTGATGGATTTATGGGAAGGTGGTTGATTATTTTATTTAGTTTCCTAAATAAATGATAAATATTAAATTAAATCTTATAATTTAACAATATATTATTAAGCATTCCCAAAATGCCCTTAATGCACCCTTTGTAAACAAGCAATGCATTTTTTGTTCCCATTTGGTTCCCGATGCATATGGTGCCCCATAGAACCTCAATCTATATATATATATATATATATATATATATATATATATATATATATATATATATATATATATATATATATATATATATATATATATATATATATATATGTATATATATATGTATATGTATATATATATGTATATATATATATATATGTATATATATATATATATCAATTCACACAAAGGGGATTATGCGTTGTAGACTTGAACATGCGAGTTTTTAGCCATACATCAATTAATCAAGATTAATCTAATCATCGTGTTTTACCCATGTCGTACTGACTGTAATTTTATGAGAAATAATTAACCAGTGAGAAAGGATATGATAGAAGTCTTGGGTAGCTAGTGTGACAAAATATCCTGCTATTATAATAATTATTTGTATATATAGTTAATTTGTCTAGGACTTCATGGTTCAAGATTATCTCAAACTACATAAAGGACAATAAGTCCAGGATAACTTTTGTTCTTGAGTAACTCATAAATCAGTATTTTTCTGGCTATAACTTAACCAGCCACAAGTTAGGAAAAAGAATAAATAACAGAATCCACATGTATGACAAAGAATAAATCATATTATACCAACTTATATATGTTATCCAGAGAATATATGCTACTCTATCTTTTTCTTAATTAATTTCTTGCATTGTCTTCGCCACCTGATAGGCATTAATGCAGAAAGAACATAATTTTAGCCAAACATGATATTAAGTTGCATTTTTGACACTTAGGTATTTTTCCAATGAAATAGAAATTTTACTTGGCCTTGTCTCTTAATTTTAAAGAATATCTTCTTTTCACTTATGTCTGCAGCCTACAGATACGGAAAGACATTTAACTTTGAAAACTGTTTGTTTTGAAGAAAATAAAAAAAAGAATAAAATTTTTTCTTATGTTTTCCCTTATCTTATTTCCTGAAGATCTATTACTACCATTTTTCGTTACACTTTACTTCTTTTTTCCTCCAAATCCTAGATGTTTTTTTTTATTTTGTTATATTATTATACTAGTTTATTATCCGCGTATTACGCGGATAATTTTAATATATATAAAATATAATAAATAAAAAGATAAAGTTATAAATAATATTTTTTAAACAAAAGTATATAAGATGATATTATTATTTATTATGACCTATTAATTTTGTATATTTCTATATATATATATGAAGAGTAATTATTTTGTTATATATATTTTTTAAACTTTTATTATATTATCTTATAATTAATAAGTTAGTAAATTATTAGATATTGTTTGATTTAATTTGATTTGAATTTAAAAGTGGATTATATTAGATTTGGATAGATTTAATTAATAAGTTAGTAGAGTATTAGATTTTGTTTGATTTTATTTGATTTGAATTTAAAAGTGAATTATATTAGATTTGGATAGATTTGATTTAAATTTATTTATTATTTTTAAAATCTATAAATGTCGTGTGTCGATTCATGGTGCGACACGTGGCTTCACCAGAAATGAGTATAGTTACTCTTTTAATAGTATAGATAGATATGTTAAAATATTAGAGATGACAAAAATTTTATAACTATTTGTCATGGTTTGTACTAAACAATTACGTATTATCTTTAAAAGGTTTAATCCTTTTTTCGTTGATATATTATAAATATAATTAGTATACCTTGATTGATTTTTTTAATTGAATGAGATTTATCATCTGGATTCTGGATCATATATAATATTAAACATGTCTTTTGAAATTAAATTATTTTAAAGTTTTATTCAATTTATTTTTACATATATATATATATAATAGTTTAATAGTTTTCGTGAAAAAAAAAATTAAAATTGAATTCATGTATGAGTTGAATGGAATGCCCAATTCCTATAAACAAGAAAACTTGATGGAAAATACATAAAATTAAATCATTTGCATTAATTATCAAAAATTGTAAAGAAGCTAAATTTAAATTCTAATTCCATCAAATTTCATCACACGAACCAAACGCCACCCAGCCTTTTTTATTATTCAAGGGTGTTTTTCAAGTGGCTGGCTATAAGCACAATGTAAAGTAATTAATGCTCTTACAAATGCCTTATTATCGATCAACTTAATTTGGACCTCAAATGCATTGTGTTCCACTTGTAGTAAATGAAAAGGGACAATTTAAAACTATATATAATATACTTCTCATATTTATATGTATGTATTTTCTTATTTTTCAAGATAAGTAACTATACACATGGATTAAGAAATTAAAAAATCATTTATTCCAACATTTAGGTTTCTCTCAAATGAGAAGGAAAGTAGTGGATGGACCCCAATTGACTAGTAATTTCAACATATACACAGATGTAGAATATGCATTGTGCAATGTGCATAATAAGAATTTTACATGAATTGACATCAATATAAAATTGTCATATTTCTTGATTAAATATTATTTGAAATGTACAGCTCACCTAATTCCAAGAAACTTTCAAGAAAATTCCAAGAAAAGAAGAGGTTTTTCAAATGGGAACCATTAGTGAAAAATACAAGAAGTGGTTGTATTTGGTATAACTCTACAAGGAATTATATCAATTGTCCATAGATTAAAAAAGAAGATCATATATTCTATACACACATCTCCTATTTACTAAATCCACACCTTATTTTTTTACAGTCACAGTTACTCTTTTTAACCATGGGAGAGTAACTATTTTAGAGCTAGTTGTCTATATCTAACTCACTCATCTATATATACATGGTGAAAGTGAAGGAGTTCAATCCATCCATCTTCAAAAACAAAGAATTCCAGCTTACAACCAACTTATTATCAAGAAGATGAAGCAGTCAGATGAAGTCCTTCAACAATTTTTTCAACCAGACCTTGATCAAGCTGGAGCATATGGTCTAGAATTGAGTTCTTATGCATTTGATTACCATGAATTCTACTCCTCGATAACCTCCCCGGAGGACTCCTCCATGATCTCCTCAGACTCATACTTGCAGACCATCTTATCTAGCAATTTCAGTACTTATTCTAATTTCGATGAAGAGATGCAAGTCGTGTTTCATAGGGAGAATATTCCACAACATGTGGAAGAGATTGAAGACATTCCAGGCACCTCACTTGAAGATGTATTGAGATGGTGGGGTGAAAGTGAAGAAATATTGGATGATATTTCTGCAGATGTTTCCATAGAGAACAAAGGAGAATATTGTGGTAGCCCATTTATAAAATGTAGTGATGCCTCAACGGCGCTGTTTCCACCTATGAACCTCACCATGGATTTCCCACCAGAGGATATGGAAGTTGAAGGCCAAACAAGCGTTTGTCATCTACTCAGAGCTTATGGAGAAGCCATGGAGATGGGACAGAGAGAACTAGCAAACGTGATCGTTGGATGCATTAATGAAAAAGCCAGTCCAGTAGGTGGAACCATCGAACGTGTTGCGTACAACCTGTTTCAGTCGGGAAATCAAGGTGACTACATAAAACAGGAATCGAAGAAAGTTTTCAAAGAAGCATTCAAAGCTTTCTATGAAATTTTCCCATATGGGAGATTTTCTCATTTTGCAGCCAATTCAGCTATTCTGGAAGCAATCATGAGTGATTCAGGGAAGGTACACATTATAGACTTTGACATGGGTGAGGGGGTTCAATGGCCTGCAATGTTAGAGGCTCTTGGAAAGCTAAGAAAAGATGCAAAGTTGACATCTATTAGAACTAACAAGCAAAGTCACTGTTTCGAAGAGACAAAAAAACAGATCCTTGATTATGCAAGCACTGCTGGACTAAAGCTGGAGGTCCAAGAGATCATGATTGATAATTTGGTGAGAGAGATTGAAGGTTCAGAAGAGCATGAATTCTTGGCCTTCAATTGTATGACTGGACTACCTCACATGGGGAGGACAAGAAATAGAAGTGAAGTGATGGAGTTTCTGAGGATTGCCAAGAAATTATTATCGTCAAACAAAGGGATAATAACATTTGGTGATGGAGAAGTCTTTGAAAAAATGAAAGATTGTGGTGGCTATAGTTCATTCTTTGATAATAACTTAATGCACTACCAGGCCCTTTTTGATTCAATGGAAGGAAACTTTCCGGAGTATCTTACAGAAGCAAGAACAGCCATGGAGTCACTTTTCGTGGCACCATTTTTGTCATCTCTCTCTTGGTATCAAAATTGGGAAAATGTCAGGGAAGACTATGAATTCAAAGCAAATATTGGGTTGATGGGGTGGAGACTGAGCAAAGAGAGTGTAAAGGAAGCCAAAGAAATGGTGAAGGAGAGACAGAGTTCATACAAAATCAGTGTTGAAGGTCAAAATGGGAATGAAATGGCACTGGAATGGAAAGGAACTCCATTGGTGAGAATTTCTGCTTGGAGGTAGATAAGACTTAAAAGGGCTGATTGAATCTTTTGACGATTACAGATTTAGCATTCTACTCCTGGAGAGGGGAGACTATTGTATGGTGTACAGATTGATCATTTGATGATGTAAATAACAGTAAAATACTAAAATGTCAGCTCTTATATATCAAATTAATACATATAAACATGATCTAATTTATAAGTAAACAAAGGAAAGGCAACCATCCGTTAGTTTCCTATCAAAGAGAAGAACTCCGATCTCTAAGAGCTTCTTTTACCATATATTAGATAGTTCTATTATAAGAACTTACAACCAAATTTACCTTTGTTGTTTAATTGCAAGCAAGTAAAACCAAACAATCTGAACTTTGAAGATCTTGTTCCTGAACTTAATTAAAATATGAGTGTTTGAAGCAATCCAGTTGGATGATACATTTAATGTGTTTTCCTTAGATAATGCTTTTAAAATCCAGTTGGAAGATACCAACCGATTTCATTAAGTTGGTATAGTCTTCGCTTTCAATGTTTTTAGTTGCTTGTTCTTGGATTTTGTTGCGACTTATTGATATGAATTTGATGTCTTTATTACACAATCAAAAGTCATCCCTTTTAAAATTTACAGGCCTTTTCAACAGTCCCATAAATTTAGTTGTCCTTTTCCATTTGGAAGAAATAGAACACCAAAAACTCTCCCCTTTCTTGATTTTAAAAAAGGATGGGTCAAAGGCGAGTTCCTCAATGGAAGTATAAGACTTTTTTATGTTGAGATCACCCTTATATGACAGGCAATCTATATGATATGTGCTTTTCAACTTTCAAGTAACTTGACATTTTAGAAAGGTCAACTTATTCTAATTTGGTAATCAGAATTACACTCTGTAAACTCTAGTCTAAGGCAAGCCAATAACCCTTCAAACAGCAAGCCCAGACAATATTACAGAAGTACATACCAAAACCATGGTTCACGATGTTTGCAATCTTGTCTGGTCCTGGGGACTGAAACGATTGGTGGTGAGAGGTACGTACAAATACAGATGGAGCCACCGATGTGCTCTTTGTGGATGTTCAACATGCTTCTCGAGATGTCATGGAAAAGGGAAGTGATTTGGGACCATCTCGATCAACTCAATGGCCAGGACATGTCAAATGTCTCATATGCACAGGCGGATTCAGAAATAAAATTCATAGGGTCATCTTTTCATTATCAGGGTTGGTTTAAAAACCATCGTATCACTACAAAAGGTTAAATACCTCAAATATCACGTCCATTTTATTACAAATTTCCTATAGAAAAAATCAGGGCCCTTTGTGTTTTTAAAGAATGAGTTTGATTCCTCGATAAAAACCGGGACCAAAATATTTTTGACAAAATATATAATACATAAATTAAAAAATTCTCAATGTCGCTTGACCCCTCACGACTCTATGTACATACGCCCCTGCTCATATGTAGCGACTTTTAAGTCCCTTAGACAACACAATGTTGATGGTTTCCTTTGACCAAGGTAAAGACCTTTCAATGGTAGTTCTGAGGTCCCATTGGCAATATGGCAGTAGTAGAATCTTACTCTAGTTCCTTTTTCACCATGGGTATTTGATGCAATTTGTACACTTTTTTGTTTGAGATACATCCCATCTCAGTTGAGCTATTCACTAGATTAATTCTGGATCCTTCACTAAATTCTCCTGAAAACGTGTATAATGTCTAAGAGACATGAATCTTTTCTTGCTTAAAAGAGTGTTGAATGAACTCAGCATAATGTAACTCTCACTCAAGGTATATGTAGCGATAATAATCACTGATTACATGAATTTGATGACACAATCCAAAACTACAACAATGCTACACATCACAGTTTAAAGAACAACCACCAAAAACTATGATTACAAAACTGATCTCATGCTGCCTGCATTCAAATTTTCTCTTTAAAACAAGGTGTGTTGCTCGAAAGTGGTATCGAAGTTATTCAACCAAAAGAGACATTGCATGTAGGTAGGACAGTAACTTAAGATTTATTCTATTTCCTAAATAGAGTTTCTTGGTAGTTGAAGGTGCTCTTGTTACTGCTCATCAAATAACGGTGATGAGTTGACTTTAAATTGTTGTCTTATGTGTTGCTGATTAATTAATGACAACAAACGCTAAGAAAACCATTTAGAGTCAACTCATCACTTATTTGGTGAGCAGGAACAAGAGCACATTCAACTACCATGAAACTGTATTTAGAAAACAGAAAAAATCTTAGGATGCATTTACTTACTGAAAATTTCCATCGAACTTTTCAAAAAAAATGAAAACTTGTTTACTTAATAACAATTCCTTAAATTTCCATTTCATTTTTTAAAATACTATTTTTCATACTCTCTCTCTTACTATTCTAGTACTAAACCTATATTTACTTTTAATACTCTTTTTCTCTCTCTTAATTTTCTATCACCTATCCTATTTTTTTATTTTATGATCATCTATCTCATTTTGTTTAAAACTATTACTTCATCATCTAAACAAGTTTTTTTCTTGAAAACTATAAACTAAAAACTGAAATTAAAAATTGACTAGTTTTCGTTTACTAAACACAACTTAAGTCTAACAAAAGCAAATAGCTTGTTACTGTCCTACCTAACAAAAGCAAATAGCTTGTAATCCAAACGGACAACAATGTCAACTGACCCTAAATTTTATCATGTTGAGATTATGCACTTGAAGTCATCATCTACATTCAAGATGTGCAAAAACAAAATCCTAGGATCAATTTGCCAGTGGAAAGCCTCCGCAGCACAAGATGCCAAAACTTGCAAGATCTTAAACAAAATGAAGGTCTTGAAGCATGTTTTTAACATAATCTTGTACATAACATCTTGGTTTCATAGTTTATAAGTAATTAATTCACCATGAAATGTATCAGATTCTGCTGCTTAAAACCAACAGCGAACCATGATCGATTACTAGAACTGGAATCAAGACTCTCTCATGACTAATTAAACGACCAAGGGACAGTCTACCTGAAGTATATGGAGATCTGAGGAATGTCAACATCGTTGTCATCATCATCCTCACAAGCCACCACTACATCAAAATGTCGTCTATACGGAGGGAGATCGGCTTTAGCGACTTCCTTAGCAAGATTCACCATTTTCTTGTCCATCCTATCTTTATGCCTGGGGAACATGCTGTTATACAGCAAGCAACTCCCGTAAGATATGCTATAAGCATTCAGCCCTTTATTTTTTAGCCATTGAAGAAGCTCTCTCAAAGTTGGGTTATCCCTCAGAATCCAACGGTCCCACACAGTCCAGCTCAGATCCTGGTGTTTTATCACTTTAGGTGGAACAGGCTCAGCCATCGAGAATAGAGGAAGTGCCAGATTGGCAAAAGTGTTTCTATAGTCCTCCACTTTGTGACCTCCATTTAGAACCTTGTAGAGCTCCAGGCAGACAAAGCCTGTAGCCATGGCAGTCGCAGTTGCTATGGCAGGGATGATTCTTCCAGCAATGAACTTGGCCTTGAGCTTATCAACTTCCGGGATGCTGTAATTCCTAGCTCTCATATTCGCAAGTCCAGCTATTAGATCCATATGATAATTGGTGTCATCATCCTAAAATTCAAAAAAAAAAAAAAACAATTAGATCAGTACGAACCTATGTTTAATTAATATAAACCCAGGGAGGGAGAGAGTGGGTACCTTTTCAAACTGAATTGGATTCATCCTAAAACCCTGCGGCAGCTTCTCACGGCACAATTTTAACTTCTTGATCAAATCATTTATTACAGCAGAGTCATCAATTGATGCTGTGGACATACTAGTGGCTTTTTCATCAGTTACAATCTTAACATCCTTCTTTGGTTCAAAATCTGGGACTATTACTTTGTTAACAGCATCAGCGCACTTGGTAGGAGACTTGACCCAGTCAGGAACCGGGATCCCATATGCTTCTGCTCGTAGTATAGATGCCGCCATAACAAATTGAAGGTGGCTTTGGTCCTCGACCGAGAACTGCAGGGGGCGAGGGAAACGTTTTGGGGCAGACCAAAAAGGCAAACCACTACTGTTGACAGCATCCTCCGGGAAAGTGAAAGTGAGCTGTTTCACACGATTAGCAAAGTAGTCTTCAAACCTGTTTACATATACATTGGCATTCATACGGAGTACATGAGATAATGTCAGAACAAGTTAAATCAAATGGCTAAGGTCATACAATACCAGCATTCTTTTTCAAATATACCACCTACATCATTGTATTATTTTCCACACCTAGTCACTAAATTTTCAAGATGTGTTGCATTGTGGTTGCTTTTGCATGCGGGGGAGTTAATACCCTAAAGCATTTTAGAAAAAGAACATAACACCCTTATCAAGTTCACAAAGAACCAAACAGGGATTGTTCCCTTGAGCAAGTTAGACACTTCACTTACAAAATCTGTTCCATTTTTGGAGAAAAATTAACCATAATAGTATAATACTGTTAAATTTTACTTGAAAATTGACCATATGGGCAAGTAAAATCAGAGGATGCTTGTTTACAAGATATATGAAGTTACTATGATCATCTCTGAGAATTATTTTGCGGATATATTGGCTTTTTCCCAAATGAACACGTTTAGTGAGATCAAGACTGGGAGTTAAAAACGACGGTAACCTAGGTGGAACATTTGAAAGAAGTAATTTGCTAATGTATGACCTTCATCCTAAATAAAAAGTATTAGTATAAAGGAGAAAAGTGTTACTTTAGACGGGCCCATGTTATGCAGTCAATAAATGATTCACATCGCTCCTTCTCTAGGCATTCGAGGACACGTTCCAAGTTATCCCTCGCCTGTGCATCACCGGCTTTCTCCATTGCAGAAGTATATTCACTTGGATTAGACAAATAAGCATTTGCTTCTGCTGGTGTCTTTTCAAGCAATCCTTCAAACTCCGATCGAGCCCAAGTCAAACAGTGATCAATGTTGTGTGGGAATGAATGCACTGTACACATGGGTGCTTGTTTCTCAGGTGGGTCCCGGGAGGCACCGTAGTTCTCCGTCAAGTGAGGGATGACCATCTGTGTGTTACATTTGGCACCTAACGTTCCAGACTCGAGAAGCGGCTTCTGAAAATACAAGCACCGCTGATCGATGTACAGCCTTGCATTCACATTGTCAAGAGCGTTGACAACTACACTAAGGTTCTCCCAGAAAGTATCATCAAACACGTTTTCAGTATCAGGGCTGGCACGATTTTGAAGTGCTTCAATATGAAAACCAGGGTTTATTAAGGTTGCCGCTGTTGCAGCAACAGTAGATTTAGCTTGCCCAATGTTCCAATCTCGAAAAAGAAACTGTCGGCTAAGGTTGCTCTTCTCAATAACGTCATCATCAGTGATTGTTAGCTTCCCTCCATTACCACAGGAAACCCCCATCAGTGCTAAATTTTTCAAAAATTCGCAGCCGAGTGCACCAGATCCCACAACAAAAACTTTAGCTTCCTCTAATTGTTTCTGCAGCTTAGCTCCAAAGACTGAGATCTGAGCATCATAACGGCTATTCAAGGGCTTCAAATCATCAGGATCCAAAGGCTCAACAGGAAGGGACTCAAGAGAGTCGAAATAGAAAAACTGCCCACAAAAAGAAAATCAGGAAGTATCATTAGGATTGATCACACACTATAAATTGAAAAAATGTTTAACATAAAAAGGGTTAAGGTTATAGAATAGCAATTTACTTTTCAAATTCTGATTCAATTCTCTAGTGAAAACAGTCCCCAGTTAGTACTTCTAAACTTTGCAAGGGTATAATGATCAACTTTTATATGATTTAGGGGTATTGTAGTCATTCCATAGAAAAGTGACAAATGAAACACATTTTTTAAGCTAAATGACTAGATGTGTATGAAAAAATACAATGACCTGCATGGAACATTTGACAGGTATGTTGATATTCTATCAGCTTAACCATAATATATATATATATATATATATATATATATATATAATGGGAACTAACCTGAAGCAGTGGATGAAACTTCCCAGAGCAAGCCTTCACAACTTCCTGTCCAACAATACCGCCAAACATGGCTGCCATGGGGTTCAAGACAGCTCTTGCACCAAATGCAAAGTTTCGAACTAGTTTATCGTCAATCTCTTCAATCTTCCCATCTTTCAGTTCATTGTTCATGTTGATAACCAAAGAAATCAATTTCTGGGCATCTTCTTCAGATCCAGCAACAGGATATCGGCCCAACTCCGATACAAGCTTATCCAATGCTTGAAACAACAAGTGTAAGAGCGGAGGGCGGTCAAATTTGGAGAAATCACTAAGAAGAAATTCACCCGGATCTTTAAGTGCTTCTTGCAATGGCTTAAATTTCAACACCTTTGGTTGCTTCAACTGAGTAACAATTCCGCCTTTCTTATACGCACCATAATTGGTGGTGTCTTCTTCGATGCTAAATGAGTAAGGTTTTGCATTTATTACCTTCCTCGGCTTCCCATCATTTAGCTCCGACATCCCATGAACTTCGGAAAACACAACTAGATCTCCGTCCTGAAACTCGAGCCTCTCATCGTCAACGCATGTGACAAGAGGAGGGTTATCATTGCTTATGGATGCAATAATACCTGTGTGTGGATCCTCTCCATCGACATCAGAAACAGTGAACTTAGGGCCAAAGTCACAAAACACACTACCAAAAAGACCCCGTACTTCGGATTTTATAAAAGCAATTGGAGGCTCGTGTCTATGGCAGAAATTATCAAACTCTATTGCCTTCTCCAAACTAACATTTGTAAATACTACAGCCTGCAGGAAAAAATGCAAGAGTTAAGATGTAATTAACCAACCATCAGTGATATGATACAAGAAAATGGATCTAAGCCCGAATGGTAATAATAAATTTGCATACAATCAAAGAAAATAACTAGCATCAGGAACAATTGCAAACTAAAGACGTATAACCAATCAACAAGTATATGGTACAAAAAATGAAACTAAGCCCTACCGGTAATAATAAATATGAATATAATTTAAAAAGAAAACTGGCATCAGGAAAAATAGTGAGGTTAAGATATAATTAACCAATCAACAAGGATATTGTACAAGAAGCACGGTTAAGCCCAACTGGTAATAATAGATATGCATACCACTTAAAGAAGAAAAAACTAACATAGCACTGAGTAAAAAAGACTGATAACCAACAGAGCTTTTAAATGAAGTACCAAAGACCTGACTGGAAGATTTGTAAAAAAATGTAAGTAAGCAAGGCTTCAAACCAGATAGCTGTTCAACTAGGGTCTCTTTTAGCACAAAAAAAGAATGTTGGATGTGCAGAGGAAGAGTATATAGCTTCAAAAACAGTACAAACTACCGCGCTATAACTTTATGATCCATTCAGTATAAATTCCCACACTCGCCCCCCAGGGGTCTTATAAAAGACTGGTTCATAATGGCAACAACTGTATCAAAAAAAATCTATTTGCTTTTAGCCCCGAGGATTTAGGTAATTTTGCATGGAAACGCAAAAGCATGCAATAAGATGATGAGTGCCACAAAAATATGGTGTACTGCTGTTAGTAACACGTGTGAGAGAATGTGATATCATTGTCTCCCTATTTACAACATACATGGACAGAGCAAAACCAAAATGGAATGCACCATGTGCAACTTCAGTGGGACCAGTTGTGTGAGTGTGGCTTGAGTGCTTGACAAGAAATACCTAAAGAGATCGTTTTGTATTTTTGTTGATTTAAAAAGAAAAAAAAAAAAAGAAAGACCAATGAAGATGTTAGGAAAATTATAAGAGCAAGGTAAATGAAGTAACAACAAGCATTGGCATACAACAAGAGTATGGAAGGATGATATTCATTTTTCATTCGATTCCAACAATTAATTTATCAATAGATTTTATTTTAGCATACCCCAACTAGTTTGCTATAAGAAGCGTTTGTAGTTTTCATGATCATCCCTGAGTAATTATATATGGCAACAGAAAAGATCAGAGCAAACTAGTAAAGTTAAGGCACAAGACAACAGAATCAAACAGTCACTTTACATCACTGTTAGTAGAGGCACTAAAAAACATGTCAAACAATGATATAAGCCAATGGTGAGAAGAAAAAAGTCAGAAAAACATGGCCTATATACCGGACAAATCCTAATAGAGGATGTCCTGCAGAAAAGGGTGTTCTGTTGAGCAGGGTTGTGATGGATGGTATAATCAGAATGTGTGTGTTCACCCTGAAAACGGGCATGTTTTGTTTAGAAAGAGCACGACCATGAAGCCTGATGAACACAGGGGACACTGAATATGCTGTGAACATTAAGGAGAAACAATTTTGTCGAGGAACTGATATAGAGATGTTTAACAGCAAAGCATTGATAGTTGTCTAAGATGAGTCCAAATCTTTTATAGAGATGTCATGAAGTTGTTGGTAAACAATTCATCATACATTGCAAGACGCTACGGCACTACGCCACTACCTACACATTATCAAAATTTTGTGACGTGTATGCTGATAACTTCTGTTATAAACTCAAGTTTCGATTTTAAGGGGAAACAT
The DNA here is from genome assembly GCA_020465985.1 of Centrapalus pauciflorus. Lineage (NCBI taxonomy): Eukaryota > Viridiplantae > Streptophyta > Magnoliopsida > Asterales > Asteraceae > Centrapalus > Centrapalus pauciflorus. The sequence continues at coordinate 372,091 of JAANYP010009066.1, read as the reverse complement.
TATTCTAAACTTGCATAAAATCATCAAACGTGGCACTTTTGCATCATAGAATGTACAATGAGTTTCAGAGCATCAGCATTCAAAACCAGCGAAAAGGAACACGTGTAATGCTAACGATCACCTGAAACTCAGATAGCTGTTCTGTAGTTAATTCAGTTGTTAAAGTAGAGATAACCACGGAATTATTCAGTTCTTGCATTTTCTGGACGGAAGCAAGAGCTCTGTTCTTTCCCACATCATCCTCTGTGAAAATGAAATTGCTGGATAAATCCCACAACTCAACAGTTCCCTCATCATGCAATGTCACGGACTTGACACCAGCAAGAATAAGGTTCTTTGCTGTGAATGCAAATCAAAGTATAAATACATCATGCCATAGAGAAACATAAGACTAAGTTTACGTAAATGCAATTCAAAGAATAAGTCTATATAAAGCTCAGTGGACTCACCAATTTCAGCACCAAGGCCCTGCATCCCAGAAACTAGAACATTAGATGCAAATAGCCGCCTCATTGTTTCCCGACCATACACTGCAAGCTGTCGACTATGAAGATCCTCATCAATATCCAACTGATTCGATTCACCACCAATGGGCAATTTTCCATTGGTGGTACCGTTAGGGTTGTTTCCTCCTCCCATGGTCGTTGCAGTTGAAGAAGTCCCTGTGCTTGTGCTGGCTGCAGAAGTGGTGGCAGCGGTTGACGAGATCAAGCTGTCAATCTTAGTTCTCTTGATCAAAGATTCATCCACTACTACCTCTCCTCCAGCTGATCTCTTTCCAGGAAGCATAAAGTCAGATGGTGAACTGTTTAAACCCATTCTTAGTCAAATGCCAACGAAAACACACACAAATTTAAATCAAGGAACGAGCATGCTTGAAGAACAAATCTATCAACTATATAAAACCCGAAGTTGCTTCAATCCATGAACAGATGAAAAAATCTAGATAAACTGGATGGTTACACCTCCTTTTCAAAATTCATCATGCATATTATATTTTCCGTAATCGGAAGACAGATTCACTAACGCATCAATATATACATAGACAAAGCAAGGATCAACATATTGAAACATATCTGTCTAGTTTACAGTATAATTAAATCACACAAAGACGAGGATGAACTAGTTGCTTTATATTCTAAAAAACTATTACCACTAAACAATCTAATAATTATAAACCCTAAAAGTTAAATATAAACGATACACGTACGAGAAGTGCGATGAACTGCTAGAAACCATTTCGAAATTAGGACAAGAAAAGCATGAAAAGTGGAGAAATCAATTCCGTAAGACTAAAGAATCAATAAAAACGAAGAATAAACTAAGGGTGAGATGAATTTACGTGATACAGAATATAGAGAATGCGTATAGAAATGGATTAGAAGGTCAAATACGAAGAGTATAAAGCAAAGAATAAATTGATGTGTTACCGATGAGATCTCTGAGGGGTGAACTGTGAAGAAAGAAAGCTATGGGGGCTGGGTTTCCTTTTTGATTTTAGGGTTTGATGATTTGTGTTGATGTAGAGATGAAAGTGACAATGGCGTGGGGTTAGGGAAGAGGTGGCACTTTGATAACCTAGGCTGCCTTTGGGTACAAGAATGGCCCATGAACAAACAATACTATTGTTTGCTTACATTTAGAAATTATATTTAACAAATATAATTAACAAACAATACTAGTAATCTATTATTATCTATATAATGCATGTCAACAATTTCACATGTCTGTCACCACATTTTACCTATATATATATATATATATATATATATATATATATATATATATATATATATATATATATATATATATATATATATATATATATATATATATTACTAATATTATAATAAAATAAATAGTTTATTATGGAAAAAATCAACATGTTTTCATGTTTTTTACGTTTTCGTCCCTCCATGTTATTTTCTTCATAAAAAAACCTTAAGTTATTCTTTTCTTTTTGGTTTAGTGAAATTTGGACATTAGACCCCGGTTATAATTTGTAAACCGGGTTTTAAAAAACTGAAAAACCGGGTTCTAATGTCCAAATTTCACTAAACCAAAAAGAAAAAAATAATCTGAGAACTTTTATGGAAAAAAAATAAAATGGATGGACGAAAACGTGAAAACATGTTGGTTTTTTTCATAATAAACCCTAAAATAAAATATAATATAAATACATTACATTACATTATTTTAATGTAACACACCGATTTCCGAATAAGTATGTGGAATATCTCATTGACTACTTATAATATTGATAGTTACGTTGGACTACTTATAAAATTGATAATTACGGTGGTCTAATTATGTTGAGTTGGAGCCATAGATCAAAAGGCGGTTGCTAAATTTCATCATCTTCATTTTACTCTTCAAGTTGAAGGTGATAGTAAGTTTAATTCTTGGGTTTTGTTGTCTTAATTTGTGCCAAACTGAGGAAATTGGTGAGTAAGGATATCATGAACATTTATATGTTGAAATCTTGTGTTTATATTGTCAGAATCAAGCTTGGGAGATTAAAATTAGCCCTGGACAGAGCTGAAACAACAGCACGAGACATGTAACCTGTCTCGATCGTGGTCACGATGGGCGGAGCGCGGCCGCGAAGGAATCGAGGCGGTACGAGGACAAGCTCGGGTTAGGGTTCATGAGCACGGTTGCGGTGTGAGGACGGAGCGCGACCATGATGAAGGGCGTGATCACGTTGGGTTGAGTGCAGTCGTGATCAGCCTTGTTTTGGCCAGATTGGGCTTATTTGAGTTGTATTTTAGGAGTCAATCAGTTGTGTTATTGTTTATCGAGTATTCGGGGCCTATCCGTTGAACTAAGATTAATCTGTGAGGATTCATTATGCGTACTAAGACTGATAGAGATCGGGTCGATATCGATACATTCGGGGTACCTGGATTAGTTAGAGTTAGCTATCGTGATCCAGGTGAGTACACGAGTCCTTATTTAAAGTGTCGGCTTCCTCTTTCGAGTCGGTGTATGTTTATATGTTATATGTGAGTATATTGTGGGCACGACAAACTGTCACTCAGGCATTGGCAGACCCAGGATCTAAGATTGTCGGTTTCACAATCTAAGTCATCCTACCAGTTCAATAATTTAAGTAATTAAATAATTGGTAGGGTCGGACCAACAAATGTGTTATGAATTAAGATTGGGTATTAATATATAAGAATTGGGTTTGGGTTATTAGACTTCTTGGTTTAATATATTAGAAATGAGTTTGGGTCATTGGGTGTAAAAATTAAATTTTGGCTTTAAAAAATGTGTTTTGGGTTGATGAATTTTGATAAATATTGAGTTTTTTAGTTTTGTTAAATGATTGGGTTTTAAAAGTATGTTTACTTATATTTGTTTCTTATTTATACATTCTACTTTTAATTTTTTTTATTTTGATTTAAGGTTATAAATTTTGTAATTAAGTTGGACACTTAAAATTTATTTTAATAATTGAATAGTATAATGGCACACTTAAACAATCAACGGTTGCACAACTAAAATTTTAAAAAAAAAAAGTTACAAAAGGAATCATTGGGAGCGGGCCGGTGACACGTGTCATCCCCGAGACTACATAGGTCCGCCCCTGCCCTCAAGTATGATCTTACTTTCATTTATTATTATGTTATACAAGTGTATGTATAGTGAATTGTGCAATGAGATCCACAATATAATTGATTCGCAATGGGTTATCGGGAGGTGGTGTGGGTTGGGGGCTAAGTAGCCCTAGTTGACTATGTGTAGGGTTACCATATATATATATATATATATGTGTGTGTGTGTGTGTGTGTATGGTTGTGATTATTGTCAAGTCGCTCCTGAGCTTTATTATTTCTGTTAGCCTTCACGGGCGTGACTTGGCAACGGGGGGTAGGGGTCTCCCCAGTTGAGATGTTATCTCAATGGTATTGGATCTATAGTCCCTCTGGAAAGATGTTAGTGAGGCATAAGTTATGTCAAAGATTGTAAAGATATTGTGATTATCATGTGTTATGTGTTTATTACAGAGTCTAACTCGTTGTGTACTCGTGAGTTGTGAAAAGCATACATATTCGAGTCTAAATGTATATCTCATGGGGTCAGAAGATAGGGTCGTCAGCTCCAGAGTAGAAAAAGGAGCTTGAAATTGTCGCAGAGTGTAACGTAGTCGTACTGTATGTTGACATTACTATTTTCAGGAGGCTTTATGTATCTTTATTTTGGCTTATGTACAACCGAGATTATCAGTTAAACAGAGTTGTGTTTGTTAGTTAAAAGTGCTTAATTAACAGTGTTTGTATAAAATCTGACACTATGCAATGTGTATCATATGTGTTATTGTTACATGTGTATTGTAAATAATGTGACACTTAGTCGGTTTCGAGAATGTTACATTTAGTATCTATAGACAATAATAATTTTTTATCCATTATTTGACATTATCCCAATGTTATTTGTCATCATATATATTTGATATTTGTTAATTTTTAACATTTATATTAATTAAAAATATATAAATATATAATAAAATTTTATAATAAAATAAATAAAATTACATTTTAAATGAAAAAATGTAATGCTAATAAAGAACACCAGAAAAATAAATAAAATTAAAATTAACATAAACAATATTAAATATTTATTAAAATTAAAAATATATTATATAAACAACATTAAATAATTAAAAAGTAAACAAAATACAATACTAATAAAATCATATTTCATAACATTTTATTTGTTAATATAAACATTAAATTTTACATAAAATTGAGATTTCAAATTATATCGATTATATATATATATATATATATATATATATATATATATATATATATATATATATATATATATATATATATATATTAAATAAGTAACTAAATTGCCATGTGTCGACTCCTCATTTATAATTCGACACGTGCCAAAACTTCAATCTGCTACATGTAATTACTAAAATTAAAATCAAATCCAATTCAATCTATTATAATATAATCTAATTAATCTAATATATTATTAACTAAAATCTAATAAACTTAACTTTTTTATAATTATTTCATGTGTTTTATAAAATTTTGTTCTAAATTTTTTTTATATTCAACCCATGTAGTACATGCGTATATAAACTAGTATATAATTAGAAAAAAATTGTTAAAAAATACTAAAAACGTAACTATTGTTTAAGTGTGTTTAAAAATATAGATAAGTAATATTTATGACAAATAATTGTACTTTTATTGCATTTTTTGTAAAAAAAATATATATTTATATGGTTTAATTTTATGTTTATATACAATTTATGTAACCAATCATTTTTATAAAAATTATCCGTTTAAATACATAGGTTCATAACATAAAATTAAAATTTGTGTGTGTGGGTGATGTTCAATGGAGAACTAGCATGTATCGAAAAACTTTGGAGAACCACAATACATCATAAAAAAATTATTTAGTGCATAACACAAGAGAATTTTGTATCACACAACACATAGGACATCATACATCACATTGGAGGATTGTGTATCACGTGAGAGAATGATTGTGCATCATATGGGAAAAATTTGTTCATATTGATCCCTCATATGATGCATACTCTCCCGTGTAGTTATATAGGTTAAATAAAATCACAGCAAGGGTAGTGCATCACATATATTGTGGTTCTCTGATGTTTTTCAATAAAGACATTTTCTCCACTGAAACTCATTATATATATATATATATATATATATATATATATATATATATATATATATATATATATATATATATATATATATATATATATATATATATATAGATTGAGGTTCAAATGAGAACTTTTATGCATCGGGGCACCTCGGGGCACTTTTGTGCATCGAATAATCTAACAAGTGTGCACAAAGGACGTTTTGGGAAAATTACATATATGAAATTAATTAATTTTTAAATATCATTAAAAGATAATTAGGAGTTACATTTTGAATTAAAATCTCATATTAACTACCTTCCTAATTTTCCTCCCCATTTCTCTCTATCTATCTCTCTCTCTCTCTCCCTTTCTCTCTAATTGTGTTCTTCATAATTTTCATAGTGATGATGATTTGAAGACAAAGATTAACGATGAACAACGATGATGATAAACATGAACAAGAGATGCAACCGATGATAAATATGAAAAACACGATGCATAGATGGATAAAGAACGATTAATAATGATGATGCATATATGGAAGATGAACAATGACGATGCATAGATGGATGATGAACGATGAACAACAAAAAATGATGATGCATAGATGGATGATGAACAATGACGATCCATAGATGAATGATGAACAAGTTGAACACAATGCATAGATGAATGAAGAATATGAACGACGATTGTTAAATGCGTCTTTTTTGAACACGATGCATAGATAAAACGATTAACGATGAAATGCATCGATCTCCATCATCTTTTTTGGATTTGTGTAATTTTTGTTGAGTTTGGAAATGTATCAATTGAATTTATTTGACATTTATTATTTGATTATTTGTTGAAATATTAAATTAAATGAGGTATGCACATTCCCCAAAATGCCCTTCTTTGTTTGTTTTCATAATGCACAAGATGCATAAAATTGTCCAACTATTTACCTTTTTGCCATCAATCTAATCCATACAATTTTTTGATCTAATGGATGATATAGGTTCTTTTGTACCTCGATGCATAAAAGTTCTCAATTGAACCTCCCTATATATATATATATATATATATATATATATATATATATATATATATATATATATATATATATATATATATATATATATATATATATATATAACCTTAAAAATTTTGCCCTTTCATTTGTAACATTACAAAATTTTGATTCATCTTTTCCTTTATCTCTCACTTTCTCAAGACTCCAAGCTACCACTCCAACCCTAATCAAGCCGTCGCACCCTACAACAGCCCTTTCATTTATATCTCTCACGATTTTGGAAGTCTGGTGGTCAAGAAATGAAGATTTGGAAGTTCGACGGTCAAAAAACGAAGGATATTTGTAAGATATTAAATAAACATAGAATGAATATAGTTATAGATGTTTTTTATTAAAAAAGTTTTTGTTTATGATTTACAAGATTTAAATGGTTTTTTTTGTTTAAAAATGTGTTTTTGATATATTTTATATCGGTTGCATACCAAGTGTTTGATAAAATGTTTAATTGAAATCTTCTTTTTTTGTTTCAGTTCGTCTACAATACTCAACGTAGAATATATGATACTTGACATTTTACGCGTCAGTTCTACATAGAATACGTGATACTTTACATAAAATACATGATGTTTTACATTGATTATGTTTATTATATATATAAATATATATAACTAGGTTAATACCCATGCATTACATGGATTGATATGAAAATTTAGTTATACATTTATAAAATTTATAAAGAGTTGTAATCCTGTAAGACTCTTTAATATTTTATAAATTAAATACAATAAAACCAATAAAAGATAACGCGGACAAAATCATTGAGTCAATGGTAAAAATGATGGCTTTAAGTAAATGTTTACTTCAAAAAAAAACAGTGAAGATATAATTCAAAATTTTTGAATTATGATTTAAATATAGTATTTTATGGTTCTTACACATGTGAGTTAATTCAATTATTATCTTCTTATTATTAATTCAAAAATTTTGATTATTCATTCTGTTTTATTTGTTGTTGTGCCATCGTCAATCCCATATAAATCAACAAAATAATTATTTATATTTTTTATTTTTATGAAGTATAAATTTAAATTGTATAACTTTATTAGAGACCTTAAATAAGACCATATATAAGTTTTCTTATTCAAAATGTTTTAATTAATAATAAATTTTTATTGTCAAAGTGATTAAAACTTGATATAACAATTTCAGCGTCAACTGAAAATATAAATCGTTAATTAAGATTGTTTGAAATTAATTTATTTTAAAAGATAAATTTTGTAACATTTAGTTTTGAATTTTTAGAAAATATTAGTACAAATTTTTGTTAAAGAAAATACATTTGAAATTTGAATGATTATTTTTTTTAATGTGTCAAAATTTCATACTTAACATATAAAGATTTGATAACAAAATGTTTTTCAAATTTATTGTATAATAAGATATTTAATTATTATTTCATAAAATTATTTATTCTTTCGGACATTTAAATTTGAAATTTATTATTTTATTGATCTTTTAAAAAAATTTAATATTATCTTGAATTTAAATTTTTTATTTTTGTAAGTGTTTTAAAATTATTTATTCTTTGGAATATTTAAACTTGAGTTTATTATCTTATAGATTTTAAAATTTTTTTATTTTAGCTTGTTAATTTGAAAAAATCTATTTAAGTATTAATTATAGTTTCAGTTAGTTTAGGAAAAATAATAATAAGTTTGAAAAGTTCAAAATAAATGAATTAAATGATATTCATGTTACTAGTATTAATGTAATTTTTATTTTTGGAAAAAGAGCAGGAAAATGAAAAAATAGGGGAGTAAAAAGATGACACGTGGCAAGACATGTTCTCATTTATTATAATATATAGATATAGATATAGATTGTATCATGCATATCTATCTATACTATTAAAAAAGTAACTATACTCATTTCTGGTGAAGTCACGTGTCGTCACCATGATTCGACACGTGGCATTTATAGATTTTAAAAATAATAAAGAAATTTAAATCAAATCTATCCAAATCTAATATAATCCACTTGTAAATTCAAATTCAAATCAAACAAAATCTAATACTCTACTAACTTATTAATTAAATTTATCCAAATCTAATATAATCTACTTTTAAATTCAAATCAAATCAAACAAAATCTAATAATCTACTAACTTATTAATTATAATATAATATAATAAAAGTTTAAAAAATTATATAAGAAAAAAAACTCTTCATATATATTTAGAAATATACAAAATTAATACGTCATAATAAATAATAATATCATCTTATATACTTTTGTTTAAAAAATAATATTTATATCTTTATCTTTTTATTTGTTATATTTTATATATATTAAAAATATCCGCGTATTACGCGGGTAATAAACTAGTGATCTACAATAAGAAAAAAAAAACTGAATTGTTAGATTTTTATGTATATTAAATAATCATGTATTATTCAATAGATAGTTTCAGAGTATATGGCTACACTATTCCATACAATTAATTTGAAAACCCGAGTTATGAAACAATATTATTTGGACGCATTTACTTACGTATGTTGGAAGATAATTTTAGTTGTGTTTGACTATTTCTTATATAAGAAATAAGATATTGTACCAAGGAAAGTTATGGCTACTTTAACCTGATTTTATAAATTAGTGTATACACACACATGTTGACATTTAAATATATATTAAACTTGCACCGATACACACACGGATAGTTAAAGTAGCTTATTGGTTTTGATGGTCACATTCATTGTTGGTTTTGATATTAAGTTTATTTTTTGTTTTGATTCTGACTTCATTTATTTGCTTAATCATTAAATTTGTTTATTGATTTTTATATTATATTGTGAGATAAATTTAAAAATCTGGTTCTAACTAGTTCGAAACTGAAAATACTGATACCGAACTGATACTGAAATTTTATAATCAGTTCGATATTCGGTACTAAAATTGTGTTTCGAAAAAATTTGTTACCACCCGATATGGTACCGGTACGGTCCAACGATATAAAATAGGTAGAGGTCAAAACTAGGTTACGACCAACCCAATTACCACCCGGTTTAGTTACTGAAAATTTCTAAAATTTTCATCTCATTTTACAAAAAAAAAAAAATGAGAACTTGTTTACACAACAACAATTTCTTAAAATCATTTCAATTTTTAAAATATCACTTTTTGTATTTTTTCTTAGTTTTCTATTATCTACGCTATATTTATTTATAATACCATTTTTCTCTGTTTTACTTTTCTATCACCTATCCTATTTTTCTTATTTTATGATCACCCATCTTAATTTTCATAAAACTTAAAACTTTATCATCTAAACAAGTTTTTACTTTCTATAGAAACCATTGTTTTTTCTTTTAAAGACTATAACTTGAAAATTGAAATTAAAAAATGGCTAAATTTAGTTAATTAAACACAACTTAAATATTCCGTAAATTTTGTCCAACCATGAAGATGAAATTTAATTTACCCTGTGTTTTACCATCCGAGTATCCGACCCGAGGTTTTTTGAAAACATGGTTTTGATTTTCGATCGAGTAAGTAGTGCAAGGCGCGATAAAAAGCCCACCTCATGAAATAGGTTTACAAGAGGTATAAACTGATAGACTAGGGTTCAGTGGAAGAGTTTAACGAGACTGTGCCGCTGAGTGTTAGTATACCCTGTGTGACGATAGCAGTCTAAGTATAAACATATTTTGTAAAAGTCAATTTGATTGTTATAACACATTAACAAGTGTTTGATATATGTTTGTTATATGTTTGATTATATGTGTTTGATATTGATTGTTTGTATGTTTGAACTTGGTGTAATGTATTACAACAAGTTCAAACATAAGTTCAAAGATAAATTCAAACATAAGTTCAAAGATAAGTTCAAACATAAGTTTGAAGCCTTAGATTCGAATTTGTAGAAGACAAGTTCGAAAGGCCTTGGGCCTGTTCGAACTTGTCCTAGGCAAATTCGAACTGCGTGTTATAATTAAGGGTTAATTCGATTAATTATTAGAATTTGGCAAACGTTTATGAGAGCGATTAGCAAAGGGCGATCTCGAACTTGCAAGTTATCAGAGAGTTGTTATTGGAGAGAATCACGTGTCGGGACGTTCCGTTGATCGTCTATCACTGTGTGTGTGGTCTATCCGTCAAGCCGCTAACAAGGATTCCGCACTCGTTGGCAGGTGTCGCATCAAGATAGGATTCATAGTCTGGCGACCTTACACTGAGGACCGCCGCAAAACTACTGTACAATTCCACCAGAGATTCCGATCTCCTACGCCACACGCCGCAGCCATGGTGCAATTATATTTATCTCGTTTTGATACTTTATTGATATGTAACTTGCTTTCTTTTGATATGCTTTATAAATCAGTGAAATTTACGAGCTGCTCTTGATGTGCTAGTATTTTGATATGCTTTACGTCGATCTTCATATTATGTCATTCTTGTGTAATTGTTTTCGTCATCGAAGTCTTTACTCTGAGATCTGAAACAGTTCAAAGAAATTGGATATCTGTTTTGGAAATTTGTTCTTAAGGGAATAAGTGACTGTGTATCAATTGCATCCTGCGTCTGCATTTAAAATATTGCATAAGTTAGTTGCATTAAGTGAAAAAGTCAGCTTTACGATATATAGATTCCTGTCCTAAAGCTCTTAAGTTTGTGTTTTCATTTCTTGACAAGTCGGCGTAATTTTGTTGAAATTATGTTGCATGCTAACAAAAAAATGGAATTTTCACTAAGGTTTTGATGGCTATGTTATTTAAACAGGCAACCTAAAGCTTACATGTGCAACGCTACAACTAATGTAGCAAAGCAATTCAAATGTGCAATAAAATATTAAGCTCAGTTTTAAGAGTTATGCATTAAATACTGATTTATGTCTTTTACAGACTCGAGGTTTAAAGAAACACATGAAGAGGCTCAATGCCCCGAAGCATTGGATGCTTGATAAACTTGGTGGTGCTTTTGTGAGTAGGCTCTAAAACACATCTATATGTGATTCATTTCTCTTATCTTATTCTTTCTCGTAATTGATTGCTTGTGTACTCATTTTCTATATCAGGCTCCTAAGCCATCATCCAGACCCCATAAATCCAGGGAATCCTTACCCTTGATTCTCATACTGAGGAATAGGCTGAAGTATGCCTTGACATACCGTGAAGTCATTTCAATTTTGATGCAACGCCACGTACTTGTGGATAGGGGTGTAAACGAGCCGAGCCGAGACCGTTTAAGCTTGAGCTCGGCTCGTTTAAAAGTATTAGGCTCGAGCTTGAGCTCGGCTCGTGAATAATTTTTCAAGCTCGGGCTCGACTTGTTTATTATATTATCGAGGAGGCTAGGAAGCGACAAGCTGCCCAAGTTGCCACTGCTTAGGTCGGTTGGGTGAAACAAGCAAGAACTCTTATGCTTGCTTTGAGGTCGGTCTGTGTTAAAACTATATTATAGCACTTATTCTAGAGTTATGTAATGATTTGGTTACAAATGTGAAAATTGCAATCTGCATGTTAAGGTTAGTTTGTTTAACAAATTGGAGACTGTTTGTTCATGTTTCATGTTTTCTTTGTCAGAAATGTTTTAATGAATCTCCGCCTTTTGACTATTTTTTTTAAAAACAATTTATGGATTATAGTTAGTTTTGTTGGTTGAATAATTATTAATATTATAACTTTGTAAAAAAAAAAAAAAAAACAAAGTCGAAGTGAGAGAGGTTGTGTATGGCTTAGCATCATCCCCTGGAGGCCTGGAATGCATCTGTGTGACTGTGTCTCATGGTAACCTCTGTGGATTACGTTTTGTGATTTTTTATAATAATTTTTATAATTTTATAAATCATATTTTTAAATATATAAAATTTTAAATTCAACCCATGTATATATACATGAGTATATAATTTAGTATCCTAGGAATCTAGCACATGTTCATTGAAAATACAAATCAACTTTTACAATTTGCTAACGCACATATAAGATCAATTGAAAAGCTAAATATATTTTGAGAAGTGTGAGAAACATTATTTAAAGTATCGATTCATTATTTTCTGAATATATAAATAATAAATTAAACATTCTAGATTAAATAAATCAACAAGTCATTACTTTTTTACATCGATTCATTAATTTTTGAATTTATAAATAATGAATCATAAATTCAAAAATAAGCGAATCAATGTACAAAATTAATGAATCAATATACAACGGTAGTGTATCATAGTGTGTATCACACTTCTCAAAATATATTTAGTTTCTCATTATAATTTAAATCTATATATACAGAACATCTTTTTTGAATACTTTATTTATTATTAACATTTTAAACAAACACAAAATTGCTTTGAATCATATGATTTTCTGTTGTAGATACTACTAAAATGTTCTATTAACATATGATTTTTGTTAGATCCTATGAGTTTTGTTGATTCCTATGAATTTATCGTATTGTATGAATGTTGTTGAATCCTGAATCTTATTACAAACACTACTATGAACCTTTTGAATGTTATGAATCTTGTTGTAGAAATTTCTGTGAACATTTTGAATCATATGAAATGTGCAACAAACACTTGTTGGTGTATAATAATGTTTATATGTATATTTTTATTTGTTTCATATTGTTCATAATTAATAAATTGTTCACAATGGATCTCAGCAACACACACACACACACAGGTGTGATTTGTAGAACTCAATATTTATGGAGTCTTAAGAAACAATCTTAGTCATTAGATTAAAAAAATCAACGGTTATTAAGAAATCATTTTTTTAGTTAAAAAAATAAATCATAAGGATATTTTGATAAAATTTAAAAACAATTTTTTATCCTCTAATAAAATGCATCATCTCTCTTACTTTTTTCATTTTTTTTCCCAGATTTATGTTTCTAATATCATTCATTCTTTTGCATTCTTTTTTTTTTCCCAGATTAGTTTGATATTATATATGTAATACTGCATATTCTACGTATAATATTGTATACTTTACATATGTATATGAAACTATTAAACATGTAGTATGAACTACTAAACATGTAATAAGAAAAATTACGCATATAATAGTAACAATTACATATGTAATAGGAATATTAAATATGGAACATGACAATTACACATGTATTTATTTAACTATTGCACATACATGTAGTAAATATAACAGAATTTATAGATCTAGCTTTTTAAAAAAACCCTAATTTGTAACAACATTTATCAAATTGCTTCCAAATTAAAAAAATCATCTAAGAACATTCAAAATTATACAAGGTCTCTTACTTTTTTTCATTTTGTCTCCTTTTTTTTTTCCTTCTAGATTTATATTCCCAATGCGACACAATGTGACATCACCTTCTACTTCCATTTGGAACTAATATTTTTTAAATCATTAATTTACTCAAATAAAAAATAGTTTAAATAATCTAAATCCATTTAATATAAAACTCAAATTTGAAATTAAAATTAAAATTTATTATATTATATAAGTAGATATTATAAATTTGATAAAATATTTTTAAATTTTATTCTACAAAATTAATAAAATTAAAATTTCAAAATTATACACATGTTATACATAAGTTTATAAACTAGTCCCGAATGAAATTAGATACCTTTATTTTTTTTCAACCAAACAATATATATATATATATATATATATATATATATATATATATATATATATATATATATATAATTTGTAATTCAAATCCTTTAAACCAAACACACCCAAATCCGTAATCTATACTATATATAATAAGAAAATCATTTGGAGTTTCTGGACCATTGGATGGAAAAAAATCAATGGTCCAGATTAATGACAACTCATAATTATTTATGAAATGTCTCTTATACCCTTAATTAAAATCAATAATTATACATATGCCATTATTTTAATTCATTTTCCAAATTTACTACATTACCTTAATTACATTAAATTTTGATTTTAAATTTTTCATTAATGAATTAATATTTACCTAAAATAAATATGTGTCATTATTATCCTTAATGATCATAACGTAGAAGTGTAGTAAATAAAGTTAAAAATTTTTGTTGATTATTTTGCTAACAATATTTAAAATTTAATTGATACAACTTTAATTGTGAATATGATAAATTTTTTATTGTTGATTTTCAGATATTCCATTTTTATATTTTATTATTTTCAAAATATATACACATTCACATAATTGAAGTTTTTTGTTTCTTACATTGATATTTCATATTTGAAGTTAATAAAAATTAAAAATTTTTTTTTTTTGCAAACACATATTATCTGTTTTTAATAATACAATATAATAACATTTTTTTAATTAATATCAAACAACGAAGTATGTTTTTTTATCTTTAATTTAACTAGCTTTCAATTTTTTTATTTTAATTATGTATAAATTTTATAATAATTTATTTAAATATAAAAGAATATGTATTTTCTAAATCAACTCATGTAATACATGGGTTGATTAACCTATATATTATAAAAAAATAAAACAATTCATGTCACGTGTCACTTCTACAATACAAGAAAATTTTATTTTCCCACCTCTTTTTTCAAATTTAACACCTTAACTTAATTGCATTAAATTTTGACTTTATTTTTTTTTCATTAATTAATTAGTAATAAATTAGATTTTGTAACATTTAAAATTAATGTTTACCTAAATAAATATCTATCATTATTATCCATAATAATCATAATTAGATCCAAATGGAATAATTTGAATTAGTTGTGGAAATTATTATTATTATGGATAATAAAGGAAAATATCAAATGTCACGTGTCACCTCTACGTTCACCAAAAAGATAATTACAACTTATAAAAAATAAATACAATTTAATATTTTTAAAAAAGATAAATATACTCTATTTTTTAACCTGTAAATAATAAAAAATAAACTTAATATGTTTTTATTTTTACGCATATACATTTTATATAAATAAATTTATATAAAAATATCCACGTAATACGTGGGTTATAAACTAGTTTGTATCAAAAGTCAAAACATGTGATAGAAATTTGCAATTTATCATAAGCTTTACTACCCGATCCGAGTTATTTAAACATGGTTTCGATTTTCCACTAACCCGTTCCCAAAATCAATTCTACGAGAAGGCCCAATTAAAAGCCCACTTAATGAAATAGGTTTACAAGAGATATAAACCGATGGTGTAGGGTTCGTTGGAGCGTTTAAGGAGCCCGTGCCGCTGTAAGTGCTGAGAACCGCCGCGAAACTGCCGTACAATTTCACCGGAGATTCCGATCTCCTACACCACACGCCGCAGCCATGGTACAATTTTGTTTACCTTTTTTTTTTTGGATACATTATTGATATGTAACTTGCTTTCTTTCGATATGCTTTATAGATCATTGAAATTTACGAGCCGCTCTTGATGTGCGATTTTTATGATTTCGAATTCGAATTTATATTATTGGCCGTTCAGTTTTTACTTTTGATCTTCAAATTATATGATTTTTGTTTAATTGTTTTGGCCATCGAAGTCTTTACTCTGAAACAGTTCAAGGAATTGGATCTCTGTTTAGGAAGTTTGTTTTTAGGGGAATAAGTGACTATATCAATTGCATCCTGCGTCTGCTTTCTAGTTTTGCATAATTAGTTGCATTAATTTAAAAAGTCTGCTTTACGACCTATGGATTGCTGCCTTAAAGCTCCTAAGTTTGTGGTCTCATTTATTGACAAGTCGACGTAATTTTGTTGAAATTATGTTGCATGCTAACATAAAAATGGATTTTCACTAAGGTTTTGATGGCTATGTTTTTTTAGAACAGGCAACCTAAAGCTTACAATGTGCAACACTGCAACTTATGTAGCAAAGCAATTCAAATGTGCCATAAAATATTAAACTCAATTTGAAGAGTTGAGCATTATGTAGTACTGTTTGTATGTGTTCTACAGGCTAGAGGTTTGAAGAAACACATGAAGAGGCTCAATGCCCCGAAGCATTGGATGCTTGATAAACTTGGTGGTGCTTTTGTAAGTAGACTCTAAAACACATCTATTGATTCATTTCTCTTATCTTATTCTTTCCCAAATTTGATTGCTTGTGATACTTGTTTTTTTGCATTTCAGGCTCCTAAGCCATCATCTGGACCCCATAAATCCAGGGAATGCTTACCCTTGATTCTCATACTGAGGAATAGGCTGAAGTATGCCTTGACATACCGTGAGGTCATTTCTATTTTGATGCAACGCCACGTACTTGTGGACAATAAAGTCAGAACTGATAAGACTTACCCTGCTGGTTTCATGGGTAAGAATGCATGTTACTTTTTTCTGTACTGTTTCATTCTGTTGGTTGGTAACTAGAGTTATATCTTTCATTGAATCATTGTTTTGGTGTGTGTGTGTGTGTGTGTGTGTATATATAGACACACATTTATCTAGGTTTTAAGAATGAAAAGCTGATCAGGCTTTCCATCATGGTGTGATATGTGTTAAGATGTTATAAGATCCAGTTTAACGAGTGCAAATATGTTTTGGATATCTGAGATTTCTGCCATGTAGTCTATTTTATCTTGAATGTCTTACCTTCTTTATTAATTTACATGGCATGAGGATTTGAGATGGACCTGATTGATGCCTATATGCGAAATGATGGGTTAAATAAACAAATCTTATTTTTCTGGATGATATCTTTTTTTATGTAGGAATTTTAGTGTTTGATTTCCTGTTTTCAGATGTTGTCTCAATTCCCAAGACCAATGAGAGCTTCCGTCTTCTGTATGATACGAAGGGTAGGTTCAGACTCCATTCCATCAGGGATGAGGAAGCAAAGGTTAGTAGTATCTTCGACGTAGGAATAATCATTCATAGCCGTTAAAATTTACCATGAGAATATCTAACAAATTCTATTTTACTCATTGAAGTTTGGTTAAACTTCTTTTTGTAGTTTCATTTGAAGTTGTTTACTAAAGGACTCTCTTTTACAGTTCAAGCTGTGTAAGGTCCGCTCGGTCCAGTTCGGGCAGAAGGGAATTCCGTACCTCAATACCTATGATGGCCGGACAATCCGCTACCCAGACCCTCTAATTAAGGCTAATGACACCATCAAGCTAGACCTGGAGTCTAACAAGATTGTTGATTTCATCAAGTTTGATGTTGGGAACGTCGTCATGGTGACCGGTGGACGTAACACAGGCCGTGTTGGAATCCTTAAGAACAGAGAAAAGCATAAGGGCAGCTTTGAGACAGTTCACATCCAGGATGCTACCGGTCACGAGTTTGCTACTCGTTTAGGCAACGTCTTCACTCTGGGAAAGGGTACAAAGCCATGGGTATCTCTCCCGAAGGGCAAGGGTATCAAGCTGACCATTATTGAGGAGGCTAGGAAGCGACAGGCTGCCCAAGCTGCCACTGCTTAGGTCGGTTGGGTGAAACAAGCAAGATCTCTTATGCTTGCTTTGAGGTCGGTCTCTGTTAAAACTATATTATAGCACTTATCTAGAGTTATGCTTTGATTTGGTTACAATTTTGAAAATTGCAATCTGCATGTTGAGGTTAGTTTGTTTAACAAATTGGAGACTGTTTGCTCATGTTTCATGTTTCCTTTGTCAGAAATGTTTTAATGAATATTTGCCTTGACTCTAGTTCTTTTAAAAACAATTTATGGAAATTAGTTATTATGAATGCGTTATGTGCAGCTTAAGTTTGTGGAACATATTATAGTTAGTTTTGTTGGTTGAACAATTATTAGTATTATAACTTTGTAAAAAAACAAAGTCGAAATGAGAGAGGTTGTGTATGGCTTAGCATCATCCCCTGGAGGCCTGGAATGCATCTGTGTGACTCTGTGGATTACGTTTTGTGATTTTTTATTATAATTTTTATAATTTATAATTTATATTTTTAAATATGTAGTTTTTTCAATTCAACCCATGTATATAATTTAGTATCCTAAGAATCGAGCACATGTTCACTGAAAATACAATCAATTTGAACTTTTACAATTTGCTAACACACATGATCGAATGAAAAGCTATATTTTTAAGTATTGATTTCTCATTTTCTGTTCTTACATCGATCCATTAATTTTTGAATTTATAAATAATGAATCACAAATTAAAAAATAAGTGAATCAGTGTACAAAATTAATGAATCATATGACATTGTAAACAAGCACAAAATTGCTTTGAATCATATGAATTCTGTTGTAGATACTACTGAACCGTTCTATTAACATATGATTCTTGTTGGCTCTTATGAGTTTTGTTGAGTCCTATGAATTTGTCGTATCTTATGAATATTGTTGAATCCTGAATTTTATTACAAACACTGATATGAAACTTTTGAATGTTATGAATATTGTTGCAGAAATTTCTGTGAACCCTTTGAATCATATGAAATGTGTTACAAACACTTGTTGGTGTATAAAAATGTTTATATGTATTTTTTATTAGTTTCATATCGTTCGTAACGAATAAATTGTTCACAATGGATCTCAGCCCCACACACACATATAGGGGTGTGATTTAGGGGTGAGCAACATAGTCGATTTTTCGAACCCGACCCGGTACTGCTACCGACCGATACCGAATTAATATATTCGGTCCGGTACTCAGTTTTTGAATTAGTCAAAAATCGGTATTTGGTACTCACGGTTTCGGTACCATATTTATCCAAAATATCTCGATCCCGAACCGAATATATAGGTTCAATTGGATATTTGGGTACTGCCTTGCCTTGGATATTTGGGTACCGCCTTAGCCCCTTACCTGACATCAGTAATCAGAATATGGAGCGACAAGTTTCAAGTTCATAACAACGCAAAACTGCTTGGGCTTAATCATATTTAGGGGTTTCTGATCACACGTTTCATTACATAAAATATCCGTGGTTCCAAAACAACAAACCATATCAAGTAAATGAAACCTCATGTATGATTTTAGTCATCATTTTATGATTTTACATAAAATATTCGTAGCTCAAACGGAAACCGACTCAATGGTGCTTTGCCTGGTTGGATTCAAGCTTTTCTTTTTGATTTTTGGTTTTTTCCAGTTGCTTCCTCATGCGTTCACGCTGCTCGTACAAATAACAAGTAAAAGTTTTCCATATGTGATCTGAAGCTTCTCGAAATACCATCAAAACAATTAAAAGAGACATATAGTTTTCCAGAGCACATCAAGGATGATCCGTCAACTTTCATGCTTATTGGCTTTTCTTTTTCTTGGCTTAGCTTTTTATATTGTATTCGGTATTTGAGTGCAATATTTGGTAATTATGTTCGGTATTTGGTACATTTTCCTAATTCGGTCCCAATATGTGTTTGGCATCGAAAACTCGGTCCCGGAACCGGAACCGAACCGGTACCATATTAAATTAATTAGTTCAGTATTCGATTCTTTCACAACTCTTATTTCGGTTTCGGGTTTTCCGGTTTTGATACCGGTCCGGGTACCGAGCTCACCCATAGTGTGATTTGTAGAATTCAATATTTATGAAGTCTTAAGGAACCAATCTTACTCATTAGACTAAAAAAATCAACGGTTATTAAGAAACTATTTTTTTAGTTTAATTCAAAAGGATATTTTGATAAAATTTAAAAACAATTTTTTATCCTCTAATAAAATGTATCATCTCTCTTATTTTTTTCATTCTCTCTCTTTTCTTTTTTTTTTTTCCTTTCCAAATTTATGTTTCTAATATCAAACATTCTTTTTCATTTTTTTTTCAGACCAGTTTGATATTATACATGTAATACTGCATATTCTACGTATAATATTGTATACTTTACATGTGTATATGAAACTATTACACATGTAATATGAAAAATTACGCATGTAGTAAGAACAATTACACATGTAATAAGACTATTAAAATGAAATATGACAATTATACATGTAATAAGAACAATTACACATGTATTTATTTCACTACTAGTTTATGAACCCAAGTATTTCGTGGATAAATTTTAATAAATAATTGGTTATTTAAAATTTATGTAAACATACAAATACAACATATAAATATTAAATATTATTAAAAATACAATAATAGTATTGTTATTTATCACATATTTAATAGTTACTTTTTTAAGGATTTTTAAAATATTTTATTTCTAAATGTATATGTATTCAATCAATATAATTTAAAGTTTCAATTTACAAAAATATGATTTAATTTAATAAATTATAAACACTGTAATATTTTTTTAATTAGACATATAGATACGTATATATAATGTGCAATTAGGAAGTATTTGTATTATATGGAGATGACATGTGTTATTTATGTGTTCTCCTTTATTATATAGATTGCACATGTATTAAACATAACAAAAATAATAGATCTAGTTTTTTAAACAACCCTAATTTCTAGCAACATTCATCAATTGCTTCAAAATTGAAGAAACCATCTAAGAACATTCAAAATTATACACGGTTTCTTACCTTTATTTTCATTCTGTCTCCTCTTTTTTTTTTCCTTCCAGATTTATGTTCCCAATGCGATACTTCTACTATTGTCATGTGACATCACATTCTACTGTCATTTGAAACTAATATTTTTTAAATCAATAATTTACTCATAAAAAAAATAATTTAAATGATATCTAATCTAAATCTATCTAATATAAAACTTAAATTTGAATTTAAAATTAAAATTAAATTAACTTTTATTATATTATATAAGTAAATATTATAAATTTGACAAAATATTTTTAAAATTTATTCTACAAAATTAATAAAATTAAAATTTCAAAATTATACTCATGTTATACATAGGTTTATAACTAGTGCTAAATGAAATTAGATTCTTTTATTTTTTTCAACCAAACAATAACATGATATATATATAATTTGTAATTCAAATACTAAATTTGATATTCAAATCCTTCAAACCAAACACACCCAAATCCGTGATTTGTATCACGACATGTGATGAAATTTGCAACTTATCATAAGCTTTACTATCCGATCCGAGATATTTAAAGATGGTTTCGATTTTCCACTAACCCGTTCCCAAAATCAATTCTATGAGAAGGCCCAATTAAAAGCCCACTTAATAAAATAGGTTTACAAGAGATATAAACCGATGGTGTAGGGTTCATTGGAAAAGTTTAAGGAGCCCGTGCCGCTGTAAGTGCAGAGGACCGCCGCAAAACTGCCGTACAATACCGGAGATTCCGATCTCCTACACCACACGCCGCAGCCATGGTACAAATTTTTGTTTATCCTTTTTTCTCTTTTGATACATTATTGATATGTAACTTACTTTCTTTCGATATGCTTTATATATCATTGAAATTTACGAGCCGCTCTTGATGTGCGATATCTTATGATTTCGAATTCGAATTATATTTTTGGCCATTTTAGGTTTACTTTTGATCTTCAAATTATATGATTTTTGTTTAATTGTTTTGGCCATCGAAGTCTTTACTCTGAAACAGTTCAAAGAAATTGGATCTCTGTTTAGGAAGTTTTTTTTAAGGGGAATAAGTGACTATATCAATTGCATCCTGCGTCTGCTGTTTTAATCTTGCATAATTAGCTGCATTAATTGAAAAAGTCAGCTTTACGACCTATGGATTGCTGCCTTAAAGCTCCTAAGTTTGTGTTTTCATTTCTTAACAAGTCGACATAATTTTGTTGAAGTTATGTTGCATGCTAACATAAAAATGGATTTTTCACTAAGGTTTTGATGGCTATGTTTTTTAGAACAGGCAACCTAAAGCTTACAATGTGCATCACTGCAACTTATGTTGCAAAGCAATTCAAATGTGCCATAAAATATTAAGCTCAATTTGAAGAGTTGAGCATTATGTAGTACTGTTTTTATGTGTTCTGCAGGCTAGAGGTTTGAAGAAACACATGAAGAGGCTCAATGCCCCGAAGCATTGGATGCTTGATAAACTTGGCGGTGCTTTTGTAAGTAGACTCTAAAACACATCTATAGATTCATTTCTCTTGTCTTATTCTTTCCCATAATTGATTATTTGTGATACTTGTTTTTGCATTTCAGGCTCCTAAGCCATCATCTGGACCCCATAAATCCAGGGAATGCTTACCCTTGATTCTCATACTGAGGAATAGGTTGAAGTATGCCTTGACATACCGTGAGGTCATTTCTATTTTGATGCAACGCCACGTACTTGTGGACAATAAAGTCAGAACTGACAAGACTTACCCTGCTGGTTTTATGGGTAAGAATGCATCTATTTTTCAGTACTGTTTCATTTTGTTGGTTGGTAACTAGAGTTGTATCTTTCATTGAATCATTGTTTTGGTATATATATACATTCATCTTGGTTTTAAGAATGATAACTGATCAGGCTTTTCAACATGGTGTGTGATATGTGCAACATTATTTAAGGCATGTGCCTCTGCGACTAAGTCCCTTGGGCTATGCGATTTCAGGCTATGTGCCTTGAAGGTGTTCATGTGCGACTAATCCTAGTTATTCCTAGGCGAGTTAGTCGAGAGTCAAGGGCCTTTTTCCATAAATGGCTATCAGGTCATTTTAGACTCAAAAAACAGTTTGTATGGTCAATTATACCCCTAGGAAGTTACATAGTCATCCTATTGATAATTATGGATTATTTTCTACTTTCACTCTCCCAAGATCACGATTTTTCTCTTCAAATATTCCCTCTTCCCGGGACATTCTCTTCATGATTGTACATGTTCCTCTAGCCTCCTTTCACTCTTATGCAAGTAGCACGATCAACATCAAAGATCGACGGCTGACTAAGGTCTTCTGGTGTGCCTCTGTGGTCTTTTGAAACATTTTACTTCGTTTACTACCACTAATAGTTATAGTTTAAAGTAGTATATTTGATATTATATATATGTGTGTGCGTGTGCGCGCTTTCACTCTAGCGTACATGTTCCTCTAGCCTCCTTTCACTCTTATGCAAGTAGCACGATCAACATCAAAGATCGACGGCTGACTAAGGTCTTCTGGTGTGCCTCTGTGGTCTTTTGAAACATTTTACTTCGTTTACTACCACTAATAGTTATAGTTTAAAGTAGTATATTTGATATTATATATATGTGTGTGCGTGTGCGCGCTTTCATTTTATGTTTTTGTGCTACAACAACATGCAAAGTATTTTCTATTTTTTGCTGGTCCACTTCACTAGGACCTTCTTCTTTTGGCGTCTCTCGACAGCTTGACTTAGTCATTAATCAAGGCATGTCGCCTCGAGTTCGATATGTGTTAAGATATTATAAGATCCAGTTTAACAAGTGCAATTATGTTTTGGATATCTGAGATTTCTGCCATGTAATCTATAATATCTAGAATGTATCACCTGTTTATTAATTTACATGGAATGAGGATTTTAGACAGACCTGATGCCCACATGTGAAATGATGGAATAAACAAATCTTATTTTTCTGGATGGTATCTTTTTTATGTAGGAATTTTAATGCTTGATTTCCTGTTTTTCAGATGTTGTCTCAATTCCCAAGACCAATGAGAGCTTCCGTCTTCTGTATGATACGAAGGGTAGGTTCAGACTCCATTCCATCAGGGATGAGGAAGCAAAGGTCAGTAGTATCTTCGACGTAGGAATAATCATTCATAGCCGTTAAAATTTACCATGAGAATATCTAACAAATTCTATTTCACGGTTAAACTTCTTTGTATAGTTTCATTTGAAGTTGTTTACTAAAGGACTCTCTTTTACAGTTCAAGCTGTGTAAGGTCCGCTCGGTCCAGTTCGGTCAAAAGGGAATTCCGTACCTCAATACCTATGATGGCCGGACAATCCGCTACCCAGACCCTCTAATTAAGGCTAATGACACCATCAAGCTAGACCTGGAGTCTAACAAGATTGTTGATTTCATCAAGTTTGATGTTGGGAACGTCGTCATGGTGACCGGTGGACGTAACACAGGCCGTGTTGGAATCCTTAAGAACAGAGAAAAGCATAAGGGCAGCTTTGAGACAGTTCACATCCAGGATGCTACCGGTCACGAGTTTGCTACTCGTTTAGGCAACGTCTTCACTCTGGGAAAGGGTACAAAGCCATGGGTATCTCTCCCGAAGGGCAAGGGTATCAAGCTGACCATTATTGAGGAGGCTAGGAAGCGACAGGCTGCCCAAGCTGCCACTGCTTAGGTCGGTTGGGTGAAACAAGCAAGATCTCTTATGCTTGCTTTGAGGTCGGTCTCTGTTAAAACTATATTATAGCACTTATTCTAGAGTTATGTTTTGATTTGGTTACAATTTTGTAAATTGCAATCTGCATGTTTGAGGTTATTTTTAATTAACAATTGGAGACTGTTTGCTCATGTTTTTCTTTTAGAAATGTTTTAATGAAATATTTGCCTACTCCCCTTGAATCTGGCCTTTTCTTTTAAAAAACAATTATTGGAAATAAGTTTTTATGAATGCATCATGACTCATGTGCAGCTTAAGTTTATGGAACATATTATAGTTAGGTTTGTTGGTAGAACAATTATTAATATTATAACTTTGTCGAAATGAGAAAGTGTACGTCTTAGCATCACACCCTGGAGGCCTGGAACGCATCTGTGCGACTGTCTTGTGCTCGTCTCTTTGGGTTATGTCGTATGATTGTATCTTCTTTTTTCTGCTGTTGATTAATATCATATGATATTCCTTCTAACCATCTTGTGTGCTTTCATTTATTAATGAAACTTTACCCTTTCATGATTCAGTTAAATATATAGTAATTTAGGATATTCCTCTTTCATGATTCATTGCGTTTGGAATCTGTGTTTGAAAGTGAATGAAGGTTGTTACTTTGCGTCATTATTTCAGTAATTCAACTGCATGTTATCTTCCTTGTCACTTGATTCCTTGAATATATATATGTATAGACTAAGGATCTTTTGTGAACACTTTATTCGTTGTGAACATTGTGAACAACCATAAAATAGCTTTTGAATCTTATGAATCTTGTTGAAAATACTACCTAACCCTTCTATTAACTCATTAATCTTATTGGATCCTATGGATTTTATTGAATCCAATTA
This sequence comes from Centrapalus pauciflorus, assembly GCA_020465985.1. Classification (NCBI taxonomy): domain Eukaryota; kingdom Viridiplantae; phylum Streptophyta; class Magnoliopsida; order Asterales; family Asteraceae; genus Centrapalus; species Centrapalus pauciflorus. Next base: position 346,472 of record JAANYP010009066.1, on the reverse strand, counting down.
ATTTGTCGAATCTCATGAATCTTGTTGAATCTTATGCATCTTGTGCATCTTGTTATAAAAAGTACGTACTATGAACCTTTTGAATGTTCTGAATCTTAAATAGACACTTCTATGAACCTTTTGAATCATATGAATCATATTACAAACACTTGTTGATATATATGAATGATTATATGTATTTTTTTTATTTGTTCACAACGTTCACAACGAATAACTTGTTCACAATGGATCCCATCCCTGTATATATATATATATATATATATATATATATATATATATATATATATATATATATATATATATATATATATATATATATATATATATATATATATATATATATTCATGGTAGACGTATGAAACATTGTATTTGGCATTGTGAAATATGAAAGTTAATATAAGAATGAACCATAAACATCAAAATTTTCTATATAGGAGACACAAATACACTCTTGAAGAATCAGGAATAGGCATGGCAAAAAAGTCCATACCCGACGGGAACCTGTAACTCGACCCCGATTTGACCGGGTATGGGGATGGGGAATCCCCGATTTAAAATAATGGGGCGGGGATGAGGGGCACTTTAATCCCGACCTTGAACCCGACCCCGATAATGTATTATGTTTTAATATAGACTATTATATATATTTAACTTTACAATGTAAATTATATTCATTACATTTTATGTAATATATTAAATATCATTGTATATGACTTTTCTATAGTTTAAAATACTATTGTTTTTCTCATTTTAGTGGTTTTATAATTCTTTTGCATACATTTCTTTGTTTTAGTTTCATTATAAATTATGAATTATATATGTAAATAACTCAAATATGTTTGAATTGATTTGTTTTGAAGTTTATTTACATAAATTAATCTACTAAATTACTATTTATTGTTTAAACTTAATAATCTTTTAGAAACTTGAAAAACCCGATTCCCCGACGGGGATCCCTGTTTCCCGATTGGGACAAGGATGGCCGGTGTAAACGAGCCGAGCCGAGCCCGAGCCCGTTTAAGCTCGAGCTCGGCTCGTTTAAAAGTACCAGGCTCGAGCTCGAGCTCGGCTCGTTTCGAGCTTTGTATGTAAAGCTCGAGCTCGGCTCGTGAATAATTTTCCAAGCTCGAGCTCGGCTCGTTTATTATATATTTTAATTTTTTTAATTAATTTTTAAATAATTTTTTATATAATATATATAACTTGTTATTTTTAATATATTTATATTTATTGAATCTATATATTATATATTTATTAATTTAAAACTTTATTTATATATAGGCTCGTTTAAGCTCGTTTAGGCTCGCGAGCTCGATATGGGAAGCTCGGGCTCGAGCTCGTTTAATAAACGAGCTCGAATTTAGGCTCGAGCTCGGCTCGAGCTCGTTTAATTCGAGCTTTTTTCGAGTTTTTAACGAGTCGAGCTCGAGTAGCTCACGAGTAGCTCGGCTCATTTACACCCCTAACGATGGGGATAGAAACTCATTCCCCGACGGGGACGGGGATGGGGATGGGAACTGAGATCCCCGGTCCCACCCGATTGCCATGCCTAATCAGGAAATTAACCCGAGTTAAATGAGGCCATGTCGAAGTTGAGCTTTAACTTGGCTATTGAGTACTTAGGGTTATGAGGATCATCTTAGTCTAGAGTAGTGGAATATTAAATTAAATGTACATTTTCGTTATGATATGATGTTAAATTTCATACAGAAGTGTAATATATATAGGTTCAAAATCGTATTATAATGTGTTAGCTTATATCATTTTCATATCCATGATAAAATGTTAAATGTTTAATTTCATGTAAAAATGTAATATGTACATGTTCACGCATATTACACATTTGAAGATGTACATATTGCTATTTTGCATGTAATAAAATATTTTATTATAATGAACATGTAAATGATGTGAACTAATCATTGATATTACACATTTGAACCCGTTGTAGTTTTGCATGAAAGTTAACATTTTACTGTAATAAACATGTTTATTTAATACGATACTTCGATACTCTTGTAACATGTGATCCTATTGATCTTGAATCTAAATACTTGTATCAATATAATAATTAATAAATGTATTGATTAAATATGTAATGAATATAGTCTAGTAATAAATATGTATTTGTTGTGAAGATGTTTAACGTCACAAGTTGTTACCTCATGGATCGATTTTTCGATTTACGGTTATGAATGGTTTCAAATTTAGACCAAATGGTTCCTGGACGAATGGCTTCAATTTCTCTTTTTAGGGTTATAAGGGCTTTGATTTTTGTGAGATGCAGAAACTAGCAATACATGTCATGATACTTTGATCTAACGTTATCAACTCTAGCCTTATAATCCATTAAACCAATACTTAGAGGTTAGAACCAGGGGCGGATCTAGCATGGACACCAATAAATTTTCCACATAATGTACTGGACATGTAGTCGAAATTCGAGTGAGACGTAAGAATTTTCTTGGGTGGCGCTGAGTAAAAGCATGAAAATTTCATGTTCATCGAGACTTTGATCTTTAAACATTCGTTCATGGAGGATGAGACGAAGAAGTAAGAACTTGAATGCAAGGTTAAGAGGAAGAGTGAAAAATTGTTAGAGAGTAGAAAAGCCTGACATATATGTGTGATGAGAAAGTTTAAATAAAAAGTAAGTCTTTTCAGATCTTTATTCATCGAGAATATGACTCACCAGGTTGGAGAACTTTTAATTAATGATTATTATATATTATTTAATGTTTATAACTTTAAAACTAAGGGCAACTATTATTTTCTCCATCAAGTCGAGAACCATCAAACCAATGGAACACCTATTTAACATTGGGTTATATTTTTATAAAATGTCATACGTTTGTTATGTATAATTAATATACAAAAACTGGTCGAGGAATTTCTTTACAATTTAATGTAATTTTTACAGTTTAATATTAAATTGTTTGTGGATATTAGTTATTCGTTTGATTATCAAATTGTTAATAATTATATATGTTCTAGAAAATAAATTGTGTAACTCAGTCTTAAACGAATAAACAATGATAAGACATATTTAAGAGATAAAAAGTCATACCGAATAATTATAAAATGTAATTTATTGTTTGTTTTCAATTGACTTATTGTACATATTTAATCAAATTTATATGTTACAATAACTTGATTACCTGACTTCACACGACTCCGAAGAAAGTAAGAAACCTAGAAACAAAACTATTAAACATTTTTTTAAAAAAAAAATAGTGTTAGTGATAAGAAAAGTTTTTAGATTCATCCCTGGCTACAATGCTATCAAATGAAACTCCTAAATAGTAAACAATGCCATGAAAAAACTTGTGAGTAATAGACCTGGCAATATGGGACACGACACGACAGACACAACACGTATACGACACGAAATTTTCGTGTACAGGTTTGGTAAATTCGTGTTTCGTGTCAAAACAGGTTGACCTGTTTTTGAAATTCGTGTTTCGTGTCTTACACGTGTCAAACACGAATTTACCTGTATAAACACGTATAAGACACGTGTAAAATACGTGTGACACGGATGACACGTCTAAGACACGTCTGACACGTCTAAAACACGGAATTCAAATAAAATTATATGTTTTGCATGTTGGAAACTTGGAATTAGATTTTTTGGAAGATGGAATTTTGGATTTATAAGTTCATATTTTTGTTAAAAATTCGTGTCTAATTCGTTTACAGGTTGTGTATTCGTGTTTTCGTGTGACACGGCTAAATTGCGTGTCGTGTCACAGGTAACACGAATTTTTTCCGTGTCGTGTACAGGTTTCACAACCAGACACGTTTTTTATTTCGTGTCGTGTACAGGTTTGGCAAATTCGTGTCGTGTAAAATTCGTGTCTGACCTGTTACACGACACGAATACACGAATTGCCAGGTCTAGTGAGTAATGAGTTTGAACATATTGTCTTTTGTAATCTATAATAATATCATACAATAATTTTATACAGAGAAATCAATAAATATAACAGATGTTGCTACATGGAGTTAAGGTGTTGACCCTAATACCGTCAACTCGTTAAGCTTGTAAATGTTTTAATGTGCAATTATGATTACTTATTATTAAAACCGTTTCAACAATAATTTCAACACCTTATGCGGAAATTAATTGTGCATTAACTTGAACGGTTATACAAATATCTCTTACAAATAACAAATGATTGAAAACTTTTCAAAAACAAAACATATATGAAATCTCTAAGTGTTGCTTTTGAATATACAGTTTAATTCAAAAGTGTTATTGATCTCGTATCATCCCGGATAAGATTTTGTATAACTCTAGACTGTTTATAGGGTAGAAATACTTATCACGAAAAGTAAGAATATACACGATACGAGTGATTATCAAGACATGTTGTTACAAAAGAACCCTAGATAACCAACATATAAGAAGTTCAATGATGCACAAATGTTCTTACGTAGTTATCTAGTTGAGACAAAGGGTGATATTCTAATGAACAAGGTTATATACTCATGTACTACATGAATTGAATTTATAAAAAGTTAAGAATAAATATGTAAAAAAGAAAATAAATCAATTATAAAAAAAAATTAAGTTTATTAGATTTTTATTTGATTATATATATTAGATTAACTAGTTTACGACCCACGTATTACATGGCTATTTTTAATTAAATTTATTTATATAGAATGTATATAAGTAAAAATATAAACATACAAAAATAATAATTGTGTTTATCTTTTATTATTTATAGATTAAAAATAGAGTATATTTATCGTTTTTTAAAATGTGTCAAAATTTGAATGATTATCTTTTTCAAATGTGTCAAAATTTCATGCTTAACATATATAAAGATTTGATAACAAAATATGTTTCAAACTTATTGTATACTAAGGTATTTAATTATTATTTCATAAAATTATTTATTCTTTCAGACAATTAAATTTGAAATTTATTAGTGTATTGATATTTTAAAATTTTTTATTTTAAATTTAAATTTTTTAATATACTAATTGTTTTAAAATTATTTATTCTTTGGAACATTTAAACTTGAGTTTATTATCTTATAGATTTTAAAACTTTTTTATTTTAGCTTGTTAATTTGAAAACTATTAATAAGTATTAGTTATAGATTCAATTAATTTAGGAAACAAAAATAATGAGTTTCAAAGTTCAAATTAAAAGATTTAAATGATATCCATGTTACTTGAATTAATGTAATTTTTATTTTTGGAAAAAGAGCGGAAAAATAAAAAGTAGGGTATTAAGAGGATGACACGTGGCAAAAATTGTTCTCATTTATTATAATATATAGATATATAGATTAGATTAAAGGGATAATTGCGCAAAAAACCCACGTCTTGTCAGTTTTTCGTGATTAAAACCCCAAACCATTTTTCATTGTATAGAAAACTCCGAACTAACTAAAAATCAGTAAATCAAGGTTTTATCAATGGGTAACCGGTTATTAATCCTATGTGTACCGGTAGATAACCTACGTGGAATAATTTTAAATGGTTGAAACCGGTTGCCAAATATTACACATCAGTTAAATCCTCGTTGATAATTTTTAATTGTAATTTTTAAATGGGATTACATCATCAACGAGTGTTTAAATGATATGTAATACTTGGTAACCGGTTTCAACAATTAAAATTTATTCCACGTAGGTTATTTACCGGTCCACGTAGGATTAATAACCGGTTTCAACCGGTTACCAATTGATAAAACCTTGATTTACTGATTTTTAGTTAGTTCGGGGTTTTTTATGCAACGAAAAATGATTTGGGCTTTTAATCGCAAAAAACTGACAAGTTTTGGGTTTTTTACGCATTTATCCCTAGATTAAATTATAATAGATTGAATTTTATTTGATTTTAATTCAAATTGTATTTAGTAATGACATGTGGCAGATTGAAGTTTTGACAGATAACGAATTACACGAGGGGTCGACATGTGACAAATTAAATGAGAAGTCCAAATTAGTTAGTCATTTAACAGTAAACGTGAAATCAATTTTAAATGACAGCACATGCATGTCGCCATTGCAAATGTAATGTCAAATAATCACATGCCACTAGTCCACCACCACACATAGAACTTTCCTACATTTGTTTCCCTTTTAGTCTTTCATAAACAACAAACATTATTTCTAATTCAAAGTCTTAATTTCAATCAATTACATCTATAAATTCATGTTCGTTTGTTATTGTTCAAAAACCATGATTGTTCTTGATTGACGATCTTTTCTTTTATGGCTTTATATCCATCCAATATTTAATTCATGACATCTCGTTTACGAAATACTATATGAAAGCTTTATATTAAAAAACCAGAATAAGTACTAAAAACACATATGTATAAGTGTATAACCAAGACCACACAAGAATAGAATACTGGAATTGTGGCCAAATACAAGTTATTATGCTGAATCAACAACTAAACAAAGCGTACTACAAATTCTTCACTATGCGGCATCACCTTGAAGAAGCATCTGGTTAAAATGCCACACCCCTGCAGTTTAATTCGTGAGGCGTTAATTGATATCATTTATATGAATTATGAAGAAACCAAATACAGAAATTCCCATCAGAATAGATTGGTACAACACATTACACAAGTTTTATCCATGTTTTACAAGTTTCTGTAATTATATATTGCTATGAATTAGAATATATATCTTATAAAGAAAGACAATCTTACCATGGCCTTTTCCCACTCTTCTCAGTTGAGATACATAGTCTGCAATTTTCTTTATTGCTTCAACCTACCATAAAACATTAAAACTTGATTCAATTTCAACTTTTTATATATACACATATACACATGCTGCTAGTAACAATTTTCACCTGCTCAGCCAGAAATTCGCTCTCAATGAAGTCTACCAATTGTGGATCATTGTTTCTATCAGCCACCTTTAGTTGATAAAACATTGGTTATATATACCTTATATAATATATTCATAATATCATGCGGTACAAAGTCCTTAAAGTATTATTCATCAGATGAGATATAAATAGGCATACCGCATGCAATGAAAGAAGTTTTTCATTGACTAGTTTCTCAAAGGACAATGCTAGCTCCATTGCTGAACAAGATCAAAAGAATAAATATGCAATATGGTTAAATATGCGTTAAACAAGTGATAATAATTAACTTGATATGATCTTTAATTCGCATTTGATGGATGATAATTGAGTAATTAACGATTACCATATAAAGCATCTCCCTTTTCTACATGCTCAAACTCTGAAGGAGGTGAACAAATGGTGTTCAACTTTACTCTTCCACCTCGTGTGTTCTACACATCCTCAATGTATTTAGAATTCAATGAAATTTGTATACAAGATAAAACTTTTGGTGAAATTTGTCCTAGAATAACCTGATATTTCATTAACTTTTCTGCATGTTCTCTTTCTTCCTCACTTGATTCCTTGAAGAATCTGTTGAAAACAAAAGGAAGTTTTTAACCGTGTAAGCATTAATTCTTCTATTAAGATAAAATGTTTCGAGTTTATGTTGGTGGTTTACTTGGCAAGGCCTTTCAGAGCTACATTGTCTCGATCGAAGTATGCATACATGGAGTGGTATACGTAGGAGACATTGTATTCCACACTGCAGCAACAAGATGGTAAAAAACACTAAGATTATAGAAAACTTTGCTCAATTCAAATCATGGACTCCAATTTTTGTACCATCAGATTAATACTGTCTTAGGTTCTTTAGGATCTGTGTAGCTGTTACTAAACTAGGTCTGAGTTTTTAATAATTAAGAGAAAACCTGCTGATCCAAACTACGACGCTGAATAACAAATTTTAGAAGGACCGGAATATCTTCATGGATCAATAAAAAGGGTTATAAAACAGAACAAACTAAGTAATAATTTTAGAGGTTATCGTCAGTTACCTTTTCTTTTTTGGACTCTGTAGAACCTATTTGCGCACAGAAGAAACAAATATATAGGCAGATATGGAACAAGCGACAGGATTATACAGTGACATACACAGACAACATCTAGAAGAAACATTGGCGAATATGAATAAAAAACTCACCAGATTTGCTGATTGATGGCAGCTTCACATTCATCATCATACTTTTGACGAGCAAGTGAGACCTGAGGAGAAATTGGGACGATGAACTCCTCCTTCTTCACCTCGTCAAATGGGTGAAACAACACACCAGTCAACACCAGGTTCTCTTCATCCACCGTCGATGCACAACGTACGGCTCCTCTTTTCCTTCCATTTGATAATGAACTCAAAACAGAGGATGGCGACCACGAAAATTTCACAAAACCTATCGAATGTCTGGGTAAAAACTCCAGATCTGCATCCGGCTTTTTCAGCAAAACGCTGTACGATGATGAAATTGGCGTTTTCAGAGACATGATTTTGGCCAAATTTGTTATGCGGAAATGGTGTGTGTGACAGTGTGTGTGTTTGGGTTGAAATTTAAAAGGGAGGAGCCGAGGGTTCACGAGAGAGCAAATAGGATACGGGTTTTTATGTGCCGTTGATAGACTTACACGTGGACGGTTATGATTGACGAAGAGGTACGGGCGCGTGGTGGCCTCGTGCCTTATCTGTAAATTTGGTGCTAGCTGTGGAAAGATCCGTTCCATGTCATATTCGTAAGGAATCCTCTCACCTAATCATATTTCGCTGCGTTCACACCACTAATTTTATTTTCTTTTATAAACATAGTGGGATTCCAAGAGAACCATAATGCATCCGAAACTAAATGCATCACCATTCTCACTTGATGAATAGTAATTCATACATGATACATCATGATTCCTGCGTGATGTGTCACCGATCCAATGATTATAGAATGTTTGTTTCTCCAGTTCCCTATCGTATTATAGTTCTCCATTGAACCGTCATCTCTCTTTACATACACACACACACACACACACACACACACACACACACATATATATATATATATATATATATATATATATATATATATATATATAATATGGTTCGTGTGAGTACCTAAAAAATGCAGAGTACCGTGAGTACCTGTGAACACACGGGTTTAAGATGTGAACATGCTCCGAAAAAAAGTTTTTTTTTTAAATTTTTTTCATATTCATTTAGATACAAATAACATAAGCATATTTGTAAAAGAATTGCATTCACACTTCGTAGCCTCTTAAAAGTCATGTGAACGTGGAAAAAATTCATGTGAACATGCTTAGCTGTGAACATACGTTCACAACAGTGCAGTTCATGTGAACTTGCACGTTTCACATAGTTATAGTGTGTGTTTATGTGTGATTTTTTGCAAGTAGTCTTATATTATTAATTTAAACATGATTATGAAAAAAAATTTCAAAAAAAATAATTTTAAGCGAGGTACCTCCGGTACTCCGCAAAACTAGTGGTACTCATTTGAACCCAGATCTATATATATATATATATATATATATATATATATATATATATATATATATATATATATATATATATATATATATATATATATTAAAAAGTTTCTAGAACTACACACACGTGTATGTGAGTATGTATGTGTGTATATGCGCGCGCGCGCACACCCACACACACACACACACACACACACACACACACACATATATATATATATATATATATATTTGTGTGTGTGATTTAGGTACAAGTTAATACTACCTATTACGCAGCGCACCAGAAGGGTATCACTCTTAAAAGATATTTTTTTGAATTTTTTAAAAAACATGTTTTAATTAACATTATACAGATGATTAGTTTTTTTCATGCACACATTCACACATTTTAAGTACATCAAATCATCCATCACATAAATGTATGTTCACATATATACAAATTTATGTAACTGTACGTTTTTTTTGTTGTTTTTCGGTTTGCCGGTTTGGTTTTTGCTCACCCCTAACTTTAGTTATGAATATTGTTATTAGTTATAAATAGGGATGGAAAAAAACCAGAACCGTTGAGAAAAATGTAAACCGATTAAAATGGGGTAAGTTTCTCCGAACCTGATTTATAATACACCTCCCCATAACCCGATTAAAAGCCCGCTTATTTTACACATAGTAATAAGTATCCTATTTATATTTTAGATTATAAATATATATCTTATTCTTATATTTATATGATATAATAATAAGTATTTTATTTGTTTGTACACATATGTGTAATTGTTAGTCAAGTTTATAATTGTTTTTCTTTATGATTTTTTTTTCATTTTTGTACTCGTTTATAGTTTGAATCACTATAAATTTACTCGTTTAGGTTTAAAAATAATCTCGAAATATATTTTCATCGTTGAATTGAACGTTTGTCATAAATGGGTTCCCAGAGTCCTTGTAATTTTTCTCGCAAACCCAATAAGGCCCTGCAGTTATTTTAAACGGGGACAGGATGACCAATCCTTGCTACGAACCTTTCGCGTTGCTATCCCTAGTTACACACTTACACATGAAAAATGGTCCATACTGTGAAAACAACTGAACCAAACCAGTTTTGTTGGTTTGGTCAATTTGATTTGCAAAACAATTTGGCCAGTTTGGTTTGAACAAATCTCATACTAAGGGTACCGGTTTGATAGAGGTTTCCGATAGTTTCAGATCGAATTTTCGGATTTTTATTTAGTTGCTCGGATTCGGATTTTTATGAACACCACTATAATTTATTCCTATTTATACATGAACAGTTAAATAGAAATAATCATTGAAACTGTTTATTTTATAAATCGAAATATGTTATCCTTCAAAATATCAAAATATTTGATTTATATGACTAAATATAAAATAATACAATTTAATCTACTTATAAGTAGATTTTGATTTATCAAACAATTCATGAAATAGAATATCCTTTAAATAATAATTACACAAAAAAGTGAAGGTAATAAGTGAAACACCCCGCTCTAATAATGCGAAGCTTTTACTAAAATCTGCAACATAACCCTCGAAGTAATAAACTAAAACATTTTAATCTCAAACTTCAATTTCAATACATAAATAAACTAAAACCACCACATTCAGAGTGCGCTAAAATATAACAGCTACTTATTACAACCAAATTGAAAGTCTAGGGATCTACCCATCCCAAGTACAAAATATAAATCAGAGTAAATGCGGAAGTCATTCTGATACCATAAATGCTCAAACTCTAGATCCTGAAGCAGGCGTCTTTCCCTTATCAGCTAAACCTGAAAATTTGCCCCCACAACCGGGGTAAGCCGTCGCCTAGCGAGTAACAGATTTAAAAGCACAGACAAACATATATAACATGATCAACACAAATATCGGCTCAAATTCAACATGTGTAGCATTACGACTCGCTCGATTTAGCATACACGAATAGGGTATTGTTACCGGCTCGCCCGATAACAAGTACACGGCGTACGACTCGCTCGGTTAGCACGTGTACAAAACATGCGGCTCGCCCGCCATACAACTCGGAAGCACACAGCAACCTCACTTAATCCACATAATACACAGTATGCATACTGGGGAAAAAGGGTTCTCAGATATCGGCATCAAGGCAATGAAATAAATAACAACATTCAAGGCTAAGCATAGTAGTTAAAGAATAATCATGGCAATAGAAACGAAAGAGATATCCAGTGCAAGCATATCATTTATGATCATTTGCGAAATTAAATCAATTACTCACAGTGCCTGCAATCTGTACTCGCCAAGCGTATACCCGCTAACAGCTGAAAGCACTAACAGAATCCACACGCCTCAATCGAATTACTAATGACCTGATATCATAGTACATTGCTTATTTGTCAATATACTTAACTCTATATTCTACTAAGTATGCTTTCTATTAAGTTTAATTAAAATTCCGGAATTAAATCGGTAAATTTCAATTTATTTGTTAAAGATTTAATTCGTTAAGAATAACTGAGTCCGTAAAAGATTTACTTTGTTACATTATCAAAGTCATTCTATGAATTAAAGTAATAATTTAACTTTGATTATCACACCAACCCTGTTAAAAATTATTAATACATTTGATTTCTTTTAACCTAATAATTGACAAGATTAATAACCCAACTAAATATCTCAACTTAGTTTATATTATAATCCACTAACAACTCAGAAAGAATAATCTAATTATTTAATCAAATCTAATATCATTATATCATCGGTTGAATTAAAATTTAAGCCCAAGACACACAAAATTTGATTGGCCCCTTTAATTAATTAAATTCTATATCCATTTCTATATTATATAACCCACAATATTCGTATGATAAAAATAACAATTAGACTTAGAAAAGTAAAACTAACTCAAACTCACTTTAGATGATTTAAATTATCTAAACCCAAAAGAAATAATAAAAGTAATATCTAAACTTAAACCTACAAACCTTTTAATATACTTATTCTTTTGTACACATAACAACCCAAACAAATTAACCTAGCCCATCTTAATATATTAAACAACCCAATATAATTTTAGTCTTAACCCACCTTACCAATAATGTCTCCAACCCAATAAATAACCTGATATATTGATGTCAGCCCATTAAGAAGGAAAGAACAAAATAAAAAAATGAATCTGAAGCCCATATCACTTCATTTAAAGCCCAAGAAAAGAAAACCTAAACCTAATAAACTCCAACCGGGTCAACCCAAGTTATGGTTCTGCTCCATCTTCCCAACTGAGAACCGAGAAGAGCACAGAAAGAAGGAGGCGCAGAAACCAGGCAGCAGGGTGGCGTTGCCGGCGCCGGCCACCACAGCTCCGGCCGAACCTCGATCACAACACACACACGCACACTTTCTCTCATCCCTCCCTCTCGGTGAAGATGGAGACGAAACCAGCAGAGGAAAACAAGGTCAGACAGGCAAGCTGCTACCCCCTCGACAACCGCCGCCGCTGCCGCCGCAAGCCTCCCCGGCCAAGGTGTTTCCAACACCGACGAAACCTCCACTCGACACCTACGAGTCCTGCTTCCTCATCTCTCTCGAACAATTCCAGGAAGAAAAACAAGCAAACGGCCGGGCAGAGCCAATGCGCCGCTGCCGCCGCCGGCCGGCAATCTCGCCGCCGTCTCGAACTCCAACAAGAATCTCTACAAAACTCATACCATTGCTCCCACCGCTTACTTACTGATTTTAATCATTTTATGGATAAGTTTTCACATCATTATATAAACCCATTAAATCTCAATTCATTGTTCTTGAAACTCTATAACCCAATTGTAGAGGTGTTGTTCATCATTGTTTCAAATGTTTGATTCCATATTATACTATAACCAGAAATATATTTAATGATTGAAACATGTATATAATGATTGTTATGGTGTAGATGATTACCTTAATGAACCTCCAAATGGTGATTTGAGTTGAAGATGATGAACTTGTGAAGAAGATGACAACAATGGTGATGATTTAAATCTTTTAACTTCAACCTCACATTCTTTATAATAAATATCCAGATTTTAGTGTGTGTTTTTGTATGTGTTTTGATAGGTTAGTGATAAGAATGAAGGATTAAGATCATACATATATAAGGATTTTTAAAGGATAATGTGATCATGGTTAACATGATTGATATGGATATGATCACATGAGTAAAATCTTAACAAATTCTTGTTGGGATTCCTTGCACACCTCAAAATTCTTCCTTTTATTTAACTAATATCTTTTAAGATGACAAATTTTCATGTTATATGCTTAAATATTATACCTCACATATAATTATTTATTCCACGTTATAAAAATCAACCCATAGTCTTAACATTCGGATCTAAATTAAATTAAGTTACTGTGTTTAAGATAAAAAAATGCCAAAATTAAGAATAATTGTCTGCCTCAAAATTTACGGGTGTTACAATAAGTGTCATTTTTTATTGGTTCGTAGACGACAAAGTTTTAACATATACAACATTTTCGTATAAAATGAGCATTTTTGCTTTACTAACACTTTTATCATAATTATATTTGAACAACTAAAAGTACAGTTAAAATAATCTTTGATATAAAATTGTTATGTATGTTAATTTTGTTGTGTACAAATCACTCACCTTGTCCCTACATTGTTTATTTATTTTTTGGAGAGAGAGAGAGAGAGAGAGAGAGAGAGAGAGAGAGAGAGAGAGAGAGAGAGAGAGAGAGAGAGAGAGAGAGAGAGAGAGAGAGAGAGAGAGAGAGAGAGAGAGAGAGAGAGAGAGAGAGAGAGAGAGAGAGAGAGAGAGAGAGAGAGAGAGAGAGAGAGAGAGAGAGAGAGAGAGAGAGAGAGAGAGAGAGAGAGAGAGAGAGAGAGAGAGAGAAAGAAGAATTATAAAGAAAAAGACATCCTGAATATAGTATTTTAGACGTATGAACTTCTTTGTGTAGTTTTTTTTTTTAAATTATGTAAAACGAGTTATGACCATAAAATACTTGAGATTGAGCAACGATATACACATATCTATTTTTTAAAGATAAATGCTATTCAAACCCAAATATTCATTGTATAAACATCAAACTGAAAAAAACCCTCTGCAGGAAGTAACACATGATATACCTATCTAATTCATATACATCCCATTGTTAATCTCTATTCAAATTCTTCTTTAATTTTGACATGTATCATCATTATATTTTAAACGTGTCAATTATTTTTGTTAGATTAACAACAAGTGGGTTGTACTTTCTAAACGTATATTATAACATTTTTAAAATGGTTTATTATGAAAAAAACCAATATGTTTTCGCGTTTTCGTCCTCCATGTTATTTTTTTCAATAAAAAACCTCAAGTTATTCTTTTCTTATTGGTTTAGTGAAATTTGGACATTAGAACCCGGTTTTTCAAGTTTTTAAAACCCGGTTTACAAATTATAACCGGGGTCTAATGTCCAAAATTTTACTAAACCAATAAGAAAAGAATAACTTGAGGTTTTTTATAGAAAAAATAACATGGAGGGATGAAAACGCAAAAAACGTGAAAATATGTTGGTTTTTTTTCATAATAAACTATTTTTAGAAGTACAAAACACAATTATATATAAAACATAAATTTTCTTTTCTTTATTTCATAGTTTCAGAGTGATAAGTTTTTTTATGAAAACATTTTCTATAAGCTTTCATTAAAAACACATTTTTCTCTATGTTTTATGACTTTTATTTAATTTAAAAAATAATAATTTTTTTTTAAAGTTTTTTAACTGCAATTAAAATAAAAATTTCCTTGTTATATTAATTTGTATAAAAAACTACACATGTTAATTACGTATGTAAATGGCAACATAATCCTTTAATATCCAGAAAATATTTCATCAATACTCAAAATTAATAAATTACATAAAAACGTAGGATCTACATTTCAAACAACGCAACTAACAATCTTTCAGAAACAATAAACATATGTAAATGATGTACGGTCATTCGAAATGTTTTTGGGCCTAATGGGGACCTCGGTGAAAACAGACCCGTAGAAAAGAAAGCCTCGGATTAGGGGGAAAATATAAAAAGTTGTAGATTGATTAGTAGCATGTCATGTGGGTGGATTTTTCTTTAAGGGGATTGCAAACGAAAGAAATACTCTTTTTGGGATGATGGATGTTTGGTGTAGTAGAAATGACAGTATTAAAAATTTTATTTCCAAGGTTGTATGCTTCGGAAAATTCTAAGGATTGTAAGCTTTGTGATTAGTGGGTTTGGTCAGATAGATGGTTGTTGGAACTGGAGAGCTCAACCGAGAGGGAGGTCGCTGGAAGAGGTGCTGGAGATCCTCAATCCATTGATTCTTCACTCAAGAAACAAGGATAGTTTGGAGTGGATGTTAGATTGCAGTTGGAAGAGAATCAAACCTGTGGAATTCATGTTAATATATGTGTTTGATAACTTGGCTTCAAAAAACGGCATGTGTGATTTGTGTGAATGAATCGGTGGAACATAACGTCTTCGAATGCATAAAAGTCACAGGTGTATAGTGTAAAGTATGGGCCTTTTGGGGTTTGGTTATGCCCTCGGCCTTAATTTGGGATTGTGTTCGATTGATATTCAAAACCGTGGCTCCTTATAGATAGGTGATACGTGTATGTTTTTTGGTGCTAGGTGTTCTTGGATTTTCTGGAGTGGGTTCAAAGTCGCCGGGGTGTTTTTTTTTGGAGTTGGGGTTGGTTGTCTTTAGTGTATTTGCATCTTAGAGATGGTGTTCCTTCTTAAATTTTAATTTTCAAATAATATTCTGATTTTCTAAAAAAAATTCATCCATATCGAACCTTTATAGCTGTACTTGCTTGTTATCGCTTACACCTATAACAAAATCAACACAAATCACAGTAACAAGTCAAGAAGCAAGTAAAATTATTATTCTAGCAATTTGTAGCCAAAATATATATATATATATACAAAGTGAAACTTGGTGAACAAGAAGCATCAATGAAAAATTAGCACTTAAAAATTGATCAGCAATGAAATAACGATTTGCAGCAGCAATGGAATCAATAAGCGATAATAAACAATTTACAACATCAAAAACAAACCAACGGATTTGAGAGCAACGAGATTCATCAACGGCAATCGGAATGTAAATAATCAACAGGTGGCGGAATTCATCACCGGCACTGGCAGCGGGAGGATGACGACTAGGAAGCAGCAGCATAAGGAACACGGCAAGGGCAGCAGCATGGGGAAGACAACAAGGCCGGGCAGCAGTGTTTTTCGAATAAAAAAGAGAAAAAGTTCCAATTTCGCCATTTCATTTTTATTTTTACTCGGTTTTCATTAACAAACGCACAACTGACAACACTTCCATTATGGTTCAGCGTATTCACATGACTAAAAAACAGTAACAAGTTTTGTAACTTAGCAGTGTTCTACACACCTTAGAACTTATCAACTGTAATCCCATCCCGATGGACCTCATAAGCCTGTCTACTTCTCGTCTTCTTCAACCCGGCTGTGAAATGCAGCTTCGATCCTTCAGAGGTGATGCAAGTTACTTTAACCCAGATCATAACTTTCGTCTTCAGTCCCTCTATATCGCTTAGCTTTCCTTTCTCCAGATAACCAGTCACACTGGTTGAAAATCTCAAAACTGACGAGTCTCTGTACCCCACTTCACAGATTGTGGGTATGAATACGGTTATCTTTTTGGTCTGTTCATCAAACTCGTAGTTTGTGGCGTCACGAGGGAAGATACCCATTGGCAAGTCGTACTCTTTCAGCAGTTCCGGCAGTGCCTTTTGCATTTTCCCTGCAAATGGAAACCCCCACAGCAGTTAAAATAACACAAAGGAAGCATACTCTCATTTTTGACATATTTAAATGATGCATCATAGTAATTTGAAGCAAACCAAGTTTATAAACATGACATCAAAATTTCAACAACTTCGACTTTAAATCGTCCCACAAAAAACGTTTCCTTTTCTGGAAAACTTTGGTTGTGCAAATCTTTATGCATTTTTTTTCTAACTATTACAATACACTAAGATGCATAGTGTTGAATAAATGTGCAACAATATGACAAGTAGTCTCTGCACAAATTTTCAGCAGCTAAATACATGATATCTATGTTGAACAGTTGAAGATATTTTGTTACACTCCATGCACTATGATTATATGTCGCACAATGGACATCGCAGGATATGAGAATAGGCTGCCGAATATGTCAACAAAACTTTAGGGTGCATTCAGCGAGCAAGAGTATTCGGTTTGGACTTTTTAATAAAATTGAAAACACGTTGGTTTTTAAGAAAACACGTTTTAGAGCTAAAAATGTGTTTAATTGAGTTATAACTATTTTTGCCTTTTCATTTTTTCACTCCCCTTTGTCACATTTTAGATATGAGATTGGGATGACTAAATTGACCCCTCAAAAAGAGCTTTCAAGTATACTTGTAATTTTAAAAAGTAAAAAAATTAAAATTAAAAACCAAGAACATCAAAAATCAATGGATTTAACGCATTTTCCGGATAATTCTTGTTTTCGACAAAAATTTAGTTCCTTACTCCTTAAGTATTAAATTTTTTGCCCACACCACTATTTAAAAAGGCTATTGTTTCTTTTTTCTTTTTTCATTTCTAATAATTATTTAAATAATGAATAAATTACTGGATTTTAATAAATAAATTTGATTATGCATTATTTATTTTATAATATTAAGCGTGAAGGAATTGTGAAAATTCACTTCTTACTAGATTTTAATGGAAAGACTATTGTTTCTTTTTCTTTTTTCAATTCTAACGATGTTTGTCCCGCATATCACTAGAATAAATTAATTTGATTATGCATTATTTATATTATAATATTAAGCGTCAAGGATATGTGAAATTCATTTCTTACAAAAAATGAAATGATTAATTTATTTGTTTCACGTTTCATTTAACAATGTTAACTTGTTTATGATTTTTAATATATTGTTTTAAATCAAAACGAGATTGGACTGAATCCACGTCTTAAGATCCTGACCAAAATTATATTTCCTTATAGATCCTATTCAGGATTAATACATTATTGTTGATCATGAATGTAACATTGTAAAATTTTAAAATCAAAATCGGAATATTAAGCATACTTTTAGATACCGCCGCAACGCGCAGTGATGATATAACTAGTTTTTTCACATGTTTAGAAATTGAATTATCATGCTCTATTGAGATTTAGTATTACTCATAATACAAGCTCTCAGGATTAAAGACTTCCAAGTTAAAGATGGTGACTTTCCTTAGGAATGGGTTGATTTGGGCATTTGGGTTATGTTTTAGGGTTATATTATTAATTTAGTAATTTTGGGTAACCCAAAAGTGTACTTTCAATACATATAACCTCCTAAATCGTTTTATTCGAAAAGTTCAAAATATTTTGTAACAATATAGATTTTCTAATCATACTTGAGACTGATTAGTAATTTAAAAAATTAGACAAAAGATGTTTTGGTTCAGCCCAAACCGCCAAGACTGCCCATTTTCCCAACTCTAGGTGGAAGACTCAAGAAAAGGGTTTTCTTGTAATTTAAAAAAATTTTCATTGTTTCTGTTCTAGATTTCTAATGCAAATTGGGTACTCAACTTGAAATTATTACCCTCAGATATAACTAGTTAGTAGTTACTAAAGAAAAGGTAGTAGACTAGTAGATTTCTAATCCATGTAATGACACAGAAAAGCAAGATAAACCTTTCATTTTGTTGACCAACCAGGTTGCTCCACCCGAAATACTGCTTTGCAAACTCTAATAAACAGAAAAAGATTAATCAATCACATAGTTGTTCTTCGATAATCATATAAATTACATAATCTTCGTCTAATTAAGCTGACGATAACAAAAGAATTAAACAAAATGGCTCAAAGAGTCTTTCAACACCATGACTAGTCTTTCAACACCATGACATACTACAAAGATTACCACCTACAATAGAAAGTAAGCTATGCTGATAAAAGGAAACTAACGCATTATTAGAAAACGATATGTAGAAGTGGCCATGAAATTATTTTCCCTTCTTGGGCCATGAAGGTTTTAATTCAATTTGCTCATACCATTTTACATTTTGTGTCATCTTCATATGAGGGGCGGATCCATAATTTTTTATTATCGGTATCACTTTTTTAGAGCAAATTTAATACTTAGATTTTCGAAATATTTTCTAAAATGGACAGGGTCACCGAAACGGGTTGTTGCCAACACAAAATTAACGAATAACAAGATTTTTCAAATTAAAAAAATTACAATACATTAAAACTTATAAGCAATAAATACTGTAAGTATTAAAGTTTTACAATTGTTGCCTTCGAGTCTATATCTTTTGAAATCTTGTCATGACATCTTCGTTCGAAATATCAACAAGTAATTCCTTCTCAATACAACAAATGCAACAAGCGTTCATAAGGTTAGACCTTTGGGCAGTTTTTTTGGCTTTTTAAAATTTTTTGGGCTAACTTAATTCACTTGACTGATTCTTTAATATTGTTTTTATATTTTGTTGGGCTTTTCTTAAAATTTTTTGCTAAAACTCAGTGTTATTTTAAGTAATAAAAACAACATATATAAATTAGATATGTATATTATAATTGTATAAATTTTTCGTAGGTGTCACTAAAAAAATCTTAGGTGTCACTCAGATTTTTGATATACATGTAACTCAGTATTTTGAAAATTTATAGGTGTCGAGTGACACCCACCTTACAACACTAGGTCGGTCCGCCCATGCTTCATATCTACTCGCATCAAGCAAACACTTAGACCCCGTTTGGCTCACGGAATAAAGTTTGAAGGAATTGAAATTTACTTACAGTATGTCTAGAAATTTATATTACAAAGTAAAGGAAGAAAAAATTGTTTGAATTCCATTGTAATAGAACTTAGATTCCTAACACTTCACAAGACATACCCTTAGTTAAACTAAAACACTATTTTAGCTCAACCAAAAAACATACGATTTACTATATATTAAATTCCAATTCATTTAAATTTCCTTCCGTTAGCCAAACGAGACCTTAAATCTTTATTATTCTTAAACCATACTTTAATTGCACAACATGTGCATCTATAGAAGGTTTCTTGATGCAACATATCTTTGCTTTATAACATACAAATTCGGCAATTGCTGTTGAAAATTACTGTTACAGTCATTGTCCATTGTAATTTCCTCATCTAAAATTACTATGGCTCATTGATCTATAAGGATGATACATGCAAATTCTGGTACGTAAGCATATAATTCCCTCAATTCAAAGAACAAAAATATATTTTTAGTTTCAAAATCTAGTATCAAAAGCCAAAACTGCTAAGAATTTTGCCATAACAATTACTATCACCCATTGATCCATATGGATGATACACGTGAATTCTGGTATGTAAACACATTAATTATATCCTCAACCAAAAGAACAAACATACATTTTTAATTTCAAAATCTAGTTTTCTTCTTTCTCAAAAGCCAAAATTGCTAAAATTTTTGTCATAGCCGTTAGCCAGCATTCCCTTAAACATATTGCTTGGTATAAACTATAAAGTTCAGTGTAATTAGTACGATTTTAACTCGAAACAGAATTCACAATCACGCAAACTCTGAAATCGAAAGTTAACTTGTTTGCCAGGCCAAAAGGGGGAGTTGATGCTTCCGTAAATCCAAAATAAAATAAAAAATCATCAAAGATCTACCCTTAAGGAGAGTGAGATTACAACCTAACATCAAAATTATAGCATCACAGTCAACATCTAACAGCCATCCCCAGTTCTAAACAAAAATTTACCCTAAAATTATAAAATTGACCAATTGAGAGATACCTTCAGTGAGACTTCACGTATCACCCAGATCATATAATGAAATGGCAATTGAACTTTTTAATTAACATTAAAACACAGAGATGAAGACTTACGTTGATATCATCGCCGACGGAATTAAGTTCTTTGTTGGCTTTGTTGCCTAACCAGTAGCTACCAAACTTTCCCATAAGCTGATCCATATTTACTTAACTTGTGAAGATGAATTGGTTCGTATTTGTATCTTCTGACTAAGCGGTTGTCTTCTGGCTCTCTCAATATCCCCAATTCAGAGAGAGAGAGAGAGAGAGAGAGAGAGAGAGAGAGAGAGAGAGAGAGAATGAGGTGGTTGAATACTTTGGATTGACTGAATTAGTTTTACGAATTTCGGGACGTTTTTTTCCTTTGTCAAGTATGGACAAGTTGCAATGGGCACCCATGAAGATTGTGGTTTTTAATTCAAAGGTTTATTAAAAAAAAAGTGTTAAAAGTACAATTTTGACAACTCAACTTTTAGTTTTGTCTCGTTTAGCTATTAAACTATTTTTTGTCCTAAATTAACCACTAAACTTTGTTCAATGTTCTTTTTTGGGAAAAATAAATAAAACTAATGGATAAATCGATACAAAATATGATAGTTTAGTGATCAAATCGGAATAATTTTCAGTGGCTAAATCAGTAAAAAGAAAGTTTAGTGGCTAAATATGTATACGAAAATAGTTTAGTGGCTAATCGAGACAAAAAATAGTTGAATGGCTAAATCGAAAAAAATATAAAAGTTAGATGCTCAAAATAACACTTGACCCTAAAACAAACTAACATTCTTTATGGTTTGTCTTTCAAATTTTTTTAGGTCAAGTGCCATTTTAACCATTTAACTTTTAGATTTTTTTGATTTAGCCATTAAACTATTTTTTGTCCCGATTTAGCCACTAAACTATTTTTTTAATATATTTAGTCACTAAACTTTCTTTTTACCGATTTAACCGCTAAAAATTATCCCGATTTAGCCACTAAACTATCATATTTTATACCGATATAACCATTAGTTTTATTCATTTTTCCCAAAATAGAACACTAAACTAAAATTTAATGGCTAAATCAGGGCAAAAAATAGTTTAGTGACTAAATGAGACAAATTTAAAAGTTAAATGGTTAAAATGATATTTAACCTCTTTTTTTTTTCGAAATAGTTCTTAAGATATTTTTTTCTCTAATTTTGTGAAATTAATTATTAGAGTCCGGCTATAATTAATAACCAAATTTTTTAAAAACTAAAAAACAAGTTCTAATAACCAAATTTCACTAAATCAGAATGAAAGAATTAACATGATAATTTTTTTTTTGGGAAAAATAATATGGAATGACGAAAGCGCAAAAAATACGAAAAAAATGTTAATTTTGTTTAATAAACCTTTTAATTGATGTCACAGTAATACAAAGTTAGAACGTATTTTTCATAAAACAATTTCCTGCATATACAGGCTTTAATTATTTTTTTTTCAATTTAATATATAAACTCGATGTTTCAAAATTGGTTTGATGGTACTTAAACGACCGTTCACTCGTTTAGATAGTAGCAAGTAATCGACTTAGAAGGGAAGTACTCAACTATTCTAATTGGAAATTTTATATGTAAATTTAATAATTATACATACAACAAGTTCACAAATACTCAAATACAAATATAATTATTCATAGTATTCAAAAATATGTTTAATAACACTATTTTGACCGATTTTGATCGAGTAATTATGTTGTTTGACAGAGTAACATGGCGATTATTTCTACCGATTCCGAATAATTAAGTCGATTATTTTTGACTCGGCTTGGCTATTACACCATCTATGCTAAAATTTTCAACACTCAATAAACTTATTTACTTTTTTATACAAGGTGATAAACTTTAAAATTTTAATCTAAAAGATTAACATATTAGTTTATTAAGTCATGTATTAAGTGAATTTTTAATTAAAAAACTGTTTACATAAAATGTAGTATAAACTTAAAATTAAAACATACAAATAATTAAAAATAATACAATAGTATTATTATTATTATTTGTTATAACTATTATTTTTCTAGCTTTATAAATAAAATCTTTTAGTGTAATTTCTTTATAAATTTATGTAATTTAGTTGATATAATTTGAGATTTTATTTGTATAAAACATAATGCTTATATAATTTATTATAATAAATAAAATATTATGAAATATATCTATTTACTATTTATTTTCCGAACACTTAATATATTTTATTTTGATATTAATAAATTTATAAACTATTAAAATCTTTATTAAGCACATATATAAATAAAATAAGATTTAATATTAGATTAAATTTATGATTCATAATAATAAACACATAATATATGAAGATTAACCACATAAAATATTTGTGCTAAGAGAGCGATTTGTAGCAAATATGGTTACCTTTTATTATTAGATATCGTGAAAATAGTTATTATAAATATACTCTCTCTTTTTTTTCTCTCTCTCTCTCTTACATATATATATATATATATATATATATATATATATATATATATATATATATATATATATATATATATATATATATAATAAAAGAGAACACTTATTGTCACGTGTCACATTTACTTTTCATCAGATTAGAAATATATAAATTATTAATTTAAATATATAAAAAAGATAAATACAATAAAAAATCTATAAATATTAATAATCATTAATTGAACCCAACATTTGTCATTATATAATATTTTATATTTAATAAGAAGAAAACAATACAATATTAACAAGCACACCAAAATGTCATATGTCACTTTCACGTTTCATCAGAAAATATAAAAACAACTTATTAATATAAAATATAAGTAAAAACATACCTCACATCATTTTTATTATAATAGAATATATGGTTAATATTGAAAAAACCCTATAAACTTTTCTTAGTTTTGTAATTAAGTTCCTAAACTTTTTTCCCGATTGTTTAAGTCACTTAACTATTTTTGTCTTATTCAAAAAACCCACTATCCTTACATGTTTTAGTGATTAAGTCCCTAAACTTTATGTTTTATTGATTGTGTTTTACCTACTCATCCAGTAGCCGGTCAAAAATATATACTTTTGAATAATACAAAAATAGTTTCAGGACTTAAACAATCGGGAAAAAAATTTGGGGACTTAATCGTGAAAATGAGAAAAGTTTATAGGATTTTTTCAATATTAACCAATATATAAGTGTTTGGTATCAATATTAGATAATAATATATAAATTTAAAACTAAAATTTTAAATGAACAGAAAAAAGTAATGTTATTAAAAGTTAGAAAAATAACAGTTAAATAAGTTATAATATTAATTCTTATATTTTTATTAGAATTCATGTTTATATATTTTAATGTGAGTTTTTATACATTTGAAGTATATATTTAGAAAATTAGATAAATACTTTTTCCATAAATAATAATATTATTATTGAACTTTTTAAAATTATATTTGTATGTTTTAATTTTTAGTGTATATATATATATATTTATAATTTTATTACTAATAAACTAATATTATTATAAAACAGAACATTACATTTCATATGTCACTTTACACATCATATTTTTGATTTTCAGTGATTTAATGATTTAATCATCCTTATTATATAAACTTATCTATAAATATTTAGTTAAAAATTAATGTTATTTTAATAACATCAAGCGGAAGAAGAATCCGCCCCACATTGAAACGAGGGTTAAATCTTGGGTGAGTTTATTAAATAAATCTTTTTACTTCTTTAGCATTTTTTGTATTTCTTTACTCCAATACCTACATGGCAAAAGTTTTGTGTTTTGAAAATAAACCTTTTATTCTTGTTTGCAAATAAATTAGAAATAACTTATTTTAGGTTTTTCCATGAAAAAGTGGAATAACATATAGAAAGTGTAATATACAAGCTAATTATTACTTTATGTAACTGACTAACTGACGATATTTGCTTAGGTTAAAAGTAACATATTTCTAAAGTTTATTATAACTTAATTTTAATCATTTCTTGTGATAGAACAACATACAAATTTAATACTAATAACCTAATACAAATATCTTTAAAATAATATAAAAAGTTCATTAATATTATACTTACTGTAAATACATTACCTTTGAATGCAACTTTTACATGCGTACTACCAAGTTTTGGGTTTCTCTAGCGAAAAAAAGATTTTAAACTGTAACTTCGGTCATAAAAATTAAATGTTATAATTCTCTACATGTATATTATAAAACCACAATCACTAAAATGATTACATACCCAGAAATGTTATATAACATATATTTTCAATTTTTTGCTTTAAAATTTCTTTATCAACAAGCAACAAATGAATATTATGACATTTTAATGCGATATGATGATATGGCTATGATTTTTTAAGAAAAGAAATAGCAATCAATTAAACACGCTTTCTTGTGAGATTTGGGCCCAAAGGGTTATTAGTTTGAATCCATTAGATTTGCACACGGTTAAACAACAATAATGCTGCCAGCCCAGGTCCACTGTCCAATTTTTTCTTACAGTTCTTTAACAAAAGGACATTTATTTGTATTATTTATTAAATAGTTTTACCCAAATTGGAATAATATTGATTATACTGGGGTAATAACGTTTAATCCTTGAATAATTTCAGGATAATGTTTTTAAATGCTTATGTAGCCTGTGTATACTTTATTTTATAGAAAAAAACACAAAAATAAGGATCAAACTACTAAATTTAAAAAAAAAATGTATGTTGTCCGTGTGTATTTTACTATTATATATCATTCTAGTATTTTTATACTTCGTGATGTTTCAAAGTACCGATGATAATTCTATCTTTAATTAGAATTCTTTTAAAAAGTAAAAAGCCAGTTTTTTTAAAAACTTATAATTAAAGGTATAACCAAAATTATATATGTTATAACCAACTCTTAACAAGGATGAAAATTTCTTTTTTAGACAGACAAAAAGAAAAGATTGACGATTATTTTAACCAGGAATAATTGTTTTGTATAAATATATTTTTGTTAAAAGATGATAAATAAGGTTTTGTTTTTCCTCACATTTTTGAAAGAAAAGATTCAAATGAAAATATATTGTTATCGTTTATTCTTTTTTGGGTCGTATGTCTTTTTTCCTCAAAGGGAATAAATAAAAGAGAGTAAGCAAGTATGTATTGGTATTGGCAAAGGCAAAGGTGGCATCTTCAATTGCTTTTGACTGTTTGTTACTGGCCTACACACACACACACACACACTACTTTTATCTTTTGTCAGCATATTTATGGCTAAAAAGTTGAACTACAATTACTCTCTTTTTTATTTCACTTTACGGTTTTAACTTTTATCATCCTAACTAGTAACTACTACTTTTATTTTTAGAGGCTTCCGTAAAAAAACCCACATTCGCCAAAATGGTAAGTAGTTTTTTCAATCATATAAGTAAAAAGTAAGAATGATTTGTAGTTTTTTTGTTCTAAGAAACTTAATAACAAAATGAGTTTTTAGTATTTTTCGTTTGGAATTACTAAAATAGAAATGGTTTGAGATTTAAATTTACAAAAAATATATATTTAAATATAAGAGATTTAATAAACATGTATTGATGATGATGATAGTAGTAGTGGGAGTTTGAGAAACCGTTCCTTTAACCGTAACTACAAAAAAGATACATTCATTCAAACTTACAATTTTTGCAACATATTGAAAGATAAAGTACTACAAATGCAATATTTTTGAAAAGGACGAAACTTGCAATTGGTGGTTAGTTAAAAGACTAATTATGCGATTAACTCTTATTATTATTATCTTCTAATAATGGTTATTAATAAAAAAAATTTTAAATGTTAATTTATTTGTTCAGTTCAATTTCTATATTTTAATATATTCTGTTAATTTAGAATGGAACTTGAAAAAAAAAAAAAAACAAAAATGCAATCCATTGATAGTTAAATGACCCTTTTGGTAATTTGATCTAAATAATGGTATTACAAATTGTAAATATACAACGTCTTGATGGCTCATCGGGTAGAGCTCTTGTATTCTTAATAAGATTAAAAGTTCAAATCTCATGATGTTTTCAATTAGGGATGAGAAGGGGATATTTCTGAAATGACCAGAAGTTAAGATCGATAGAACACATACATCTTATAAGCCAAAGGCTTGACCTTGACGTCCCTGGGTTAATCTAACCGGATGACATCCTTTAAAAAAATGATATTTGATATGATATAAGAACATATACACCGAATGAATTAATGAATCAAATTTAATAGAGGTGGCTTATCAAAGAACTCTTTTGACGAAAATTATATTTCTAAAGAATGTTTATAACAAAATTAAGAAAACAGTGATGTGTGAAATTGATTCATCTGTCGGCAAGGTACGAAGAAATTGTTACTACCTCTACATGAAGTGTTGTGTATAATTATTAGTGATAATTGCGAAAAAAAACTCCAAACTTGTCAGTTTTTTGTGATTAAAACCCATACCATTTTTGTTGCATTATTAAACCTCGAACTGACTAAAAATCAATAAATCAAGATTTTATCAATGGGGTAACCAGTTGAAACCAGATATTAATCCTACGTGGACCGGTAAATTACATACGTGGAATAAATTTTTTAATTGTTGAAACCGGTTGTCAAATATTACACATCATTCAAACCCCCGTTGATGATGTAAACCCGTTTAAAAATTACAATTAAAAATTATTAACAGGGGTTTAAATGATGTATAACACTTGACAACCGGTTTCAACAATTAAAATTTATTCAACGTAGGTTATTTACCGGTCCATGTAGGATTAATAACCGGTTTCAACCGGCTATCCATTGATAAAACCTTGATTCACTGATTTTTAGTTAGTTTGGGGTCTTCTACGCAACGAAAAATGGTTTGAGGTTTTAATCACAAAAAACGGACAAGTTAAGTGTTTTTTGGGCAATTATCCCTAATTATTAGGAATGGAAGGATTTAAATCGTATTGAATTAAATGATGTATTTTGATTCTTGAAATTGAAAGGACGAGAGGCATATATAATTATATATATATAGATATGTTATTGTTCGGTGAAGTAGCGCTGTATATATGATATGGTTCTAGAAGTCGATCGGATGTATGGATGTATACTCATGAAATGAATTGAAGGTGAAGCCCACTTTGTTTGAATTGAAGGAGTGTGTGGTAGCGGTGATAATCCATAACATGTCACTCGTTCAAGTTGATATAATAATAATGATATTAATAATATTCTCAATTTTTTTATGATTTATTTATCTTTTTTTAAATATAATAATGAATTGTATATATCCTTTTTTTTTTTTTTTGAAAAGTGAAGGTGACACGTAACATCTGATAAATATTTTTTCATTTACCAAAGGGTTTATAGCATAGCAGATCATAAAAATAAATATTTTTCCATTTACCAAAGGACTTATAATAGCCTAGCGGTACCAGGTGTTAAGGGACACCCTAAAGTTGGGGGTTTGAGTCTCATTGCGGACAAATGTATAGATTTAGGAGTAAAATTTGATAAGATTGTGTTTTGCTGTTTTTTTCATTCAACAATTAATGAAGAATGAACTAACAATGTAATGTTGAATGAAGCCACTGATAATTAAAAATGAACAAGCTTAAAGGCTATAATTAATATAAGTATATAACAATTGTTGAGTTATTTACCTAACCATTGTGTTTTCAAATTTTATTTTCCAAAACATAGTAGTTTCAATTTTAATTGCTAAAAGATGTTAGTTTTGAATTTAATTGCTAAAATATGATGGATTTATCATTTGTTACTTAATTTTTTTCCCCAAAATTAATATCTTCTTTCTTGAAAACACAATGACTAGACAAATAACTCAATATTTGTTGGAGTGTTACTAATAGAAATTTTTTTATATGAGATTGCCCAATTGTAATACTTTGCAAATAGCGGCATGTCACGATTTAAAATTAGACCTTACTTGAATGTAAACTATACTAAATCGAAATTAAAAATTCATGAAAATTGATCGAAAACTAAAGTTCGATGCATCCTTTTGGCTTTTACAAAACTCTAATTGCCATTGTCATAGGCAATTACGGATCACGATATAGATATAATTACAATTGTTTATTTGTAATTTAAAGTAAAAGTATGTTAGTGGCACATTAATAATATGATGAAAAGAAAATTATTCATTATATCGTGTATTCATCCATCAAAAATCTATAATCTTGCTATAAATTAATTGGATTTGTAATTTAATATATAGAAAATTTCCCCATGATGTAAAAAGCTGATTAAAACTATTGAAACTTGATAGTGTTAGATTTAAGATATATTGATGGATGACACATAATATATAACAATAATAAAATGTTTTTTAATTCATGAAATTTGTTGGTGTTCGATTTAACATATATTGATGTATGACACACAATATATAATAATAACCAAATATTTATAATTCATATATTTTATACATATATAAACACACTAAATATCTATTATGAACAAACTATAAGATGTGAACAATGTGCGGCATCGTGCCAAATCAGCATTATCTCAATTAATTATTAAATATTAAGATAAATGCACCTAAGGGCATCACGTCTTTAATAATTTAATTTTGCGGATGTTTTTTCCACAACTGTAATCCCTGAATTCATGTGAAACTCTTTTGACTTTATACTGATAATGCTTGGTCGATTGAATTTGGTCGAATTCTTTAATTGTTGATCTTCTTTGTTCAATTCGTTAATTCATGCGAAACTCCTGGTCGATTGAATTTGGCGGAACTCTTTAATTGTTGATCTTCTTTGTTCAATTCGTTAATTCATGCGAAACTCCTGGTCGATTGAATTTGGCAGAATTATTCAATTGTCGTTGTTCTTTGAGTACTTGTTAGTTTCATAGCATTCGTTTATCATATCAAATTCTGGTTGTCCTAAATCATTAATTGGGAAAATG
Organism: Centrapalus pauciflorus; assembly: GCA_020465985.1. Taxonomy (NCBI): domain Eukaryota; kingdom Viridiplantae; phylum Streptophyta; class Magnoliopsida; order Asterales; family Asteraceae; genus Centrapalus; species Centrapalus pauciflorus. Next base: position 316,355 of record JAANYP010009066.1, on the reverse strand, counting down.
TATGTAAACAACCAAGTTCTGATACGATGAATGAGTAGCCGATTGAAATATAACCAACAATTGGGAAATACGTTTTAAAACGATCAAGTTTTGACTATTTGATGCTTTGTATTTTTAGTTTATTCAAGATGTGTGTGAGCGAAATATGACATGTTAAATAAAGATGTTCTTGGCGAGTTAATTGTCATTTCGTGGCCAGTAGAAACTTAACATATAAACTTCCGTCTTAGTTTATGAAATTAGGCCTAAAAATTGTCTTTTGAAATTAAATTATTATATTATTTAATAAAAATATTAAAAATAGTTTAATTACTTAATTCATTAATTGTAAGATACGAGTTAATTTAATTTAATATTTTGTAATTTAATTAAAGACAATATATGATTAATTTGACTTGATATAAATTTATCTTTCATTTTAATCTATATATATATATATATATATATATATATATATATATATATATATATATATATATATATATATAGAGAGAGAGAGAGAGAGAGAGAATAATAATGATAATAATAATAATAAAAGAGAACAAAAAAATGGCACATGGCGTCACCACATTACACCTTAAAAGATAAATACATTTATTATTTTAAAAGTAAAAAGATAAATACAATTTATTGTTTCTAATATCCATAAACATTATTAAATAAAATAATTAATTCTATCTACTATTTCACATTTGTTAATTTTTCTAACATCCCGTTTTTGGGATAGGTACGTGGAATTATTTCATTGGATTAATTATGTAATTTGGGACCCGGGGATATAAATTTGTATTTTGGGGTATCAGGATCGGATATCGGGTGTTGGACCGGGTTTAGTCCAAAACGTATATGTAGTTGAGGTGCTTGCTTGTTGTTTCATAAGTTACTTCTAAATCCAGAACTGAAAAGTGTGTTGTGTGTGTGTGAACTGATCTCCAGCATTTACAAGCAAGGATTGAGGCTTCAATTTGTGATTCAAGCATCCAATTCCTCCATCATCTTCTTAGTTGAGTGTTGAGGTAATTTTGAGCTTAAATTCGTGGACTAATTGTTGTTGATTGTGAGTAATTGATTCAATTGAGTTTTTGTATGTTAATGAGTAAATTCGGGCATGTATCCTTGGTAAAATTGAGCTGAAATCGGATTGGGGTTAAAACCCCTGGTCTGTTAAGAAAACAGAGTAATCTGCTGCTGTTCGTCCGTGAGCGCGGCCGCGATCCCTTGATTGCGGGTCACGATGTTCTTGAGTGATCGTAGGCGATTCATCTTGATCGCGGCCACGATGCGGCGGGTCCTCGGGTCCGATTTCGGGTTCTGTAAGTCGTGTTTTCGGGTCTTTTGGGGTCTCGGGAGTTGTTGAGAATTGTGTATATAGTTGTTGGGTCGAGATTTTGATATTAAGTTATATATTGTGATTTCAGGGTTTCGGGTTGATAGGGTCGGGGAAGGGCAGGGAACCGAGACCGAATAGTATAGCTAGCTGAGCAGGTGAGTTTGCATGTTTTTCTTGAGATACTTATACGATTATTATTTATACTTGCATGATATTTTATTGAGCATTTTACGAGATATTACAAGTTTTCTTACAAGCTTTTTATTGAGATACTATCATGCATGTATTGTTATGCCTTATTGAGAACTGTGTTTTATAAATATAAGATTTGAGACACACGAGCTATCGAGATATTAAACCGTACGGCTGGGCAGGGGTTGCGTCGCTCCCGATTCCCTTTGGAATCCTGACAACTGCTTTGTGCGGTCTAGAGATTTGGGTACGTGGATTCGTCCACACGAGCTGAGTGCCTATCTGAGCTACTTTGTGGGATCTCATATATTTGTTCAGTAGAGAACGCTGAACATTTTACTATCGAGTTATTCATTTTATTGAGTTTTATAATCGTACGTTAACCCTTGCATTCTCACCAGCTTTAGCTGACCCTGTGCGTGTTTATGTGTGTGTCCCAGGTGACCGGAGCGCTAGTAGGCCCGCTGGACCAAAGTAGGTTTACATATGCTATCTGAGGAGTATTAGCTACCTGTGCTAGAGGTAGTTACATTTTGGAGCTGATATATATATACTTCGGATAGGTTGTTTTACTTTCAGGGATATCTGTGACTGTTTATTGTATAATTAATGTTTTAAAATTATCGCGTATCTCGTATGTGCTTTGGGAATAGTGTAGGGATTATTATATTATGTCACGAATGATGTGTTATTTACGTGGCATTTGAGGTTAGTTTGAGGGTGTTACAGTTTTTAGCTTATCTATATCTAATTCAAATACAAATACATCCAAATTAAATCTTATGTACTTAATTATATGTCTAATTAAAAAAATATTATATTTTTATAAATATATTAGAATATATTAAACATAAATAAAGATTATACAAACAAAATTAAATAAGTAAAGACTAAACATAATATAGAATTAATAAAATCATATTTTATAACATTTATTTATTATAATAAAATAAATAAACGTTATTCTTATGTAATATTAAATACATATAAAATTAGAAATAAAATACTCTAAAAATTGTTAAAAAAGTAACTACTTTTAAATAATATTTTAAATAAAAGATAAATACAACTTAATTATTATAAAAAATAAATACAATTCATTATTTCTAAAAATATAAATACACTCTATTATTTAATAATCTATAAATGATAAAAGATAAATACAATTAAAATTTTTATAAAGATAAGTACGCTCTATTATTTTCTATATCAATAGTTATTAATTTGCAGTAAAATATATTAGTATTATATTATACATAAACTAAAATATCTATTTGTATAAAATAAAATATATTAAATTAAAATAAAAAGTAAAAAAATCAGAGAAAACAACTACTATTTATTTTGATTTATTATTATATAATTAACAAGAACACCAAATGTCTTTAATTTTAAGTTAAATACATTTTATCTAACAAATTATTTATTAAAAATTATTCACGTAATACATGAGTTCATAAAGTAGTTAAAATATTAAATTCGTTTCAAGTTTGATAATTTAAATGTAGAACCAATTCATCTTAAAAAGACAAACAACACCTTAAAAAAACTGAATAAAGAAGAAAATACTTGACTTATGCAATTGTTATATATCAGGGACTAGGGGTGTTCAAAACCGGATATCCGAATTTCGGATATCAAAAATTTCTGATAGTGAATTTTGTTATCCGAATCCGAAATTTCAGATTCGGATATCGGATTATCCGAATATCCGAAAATTCATAAAAAAAATTAAATCAAGTTTTTAGATATCTAAAATACAAATTCATATATCCAAATACATATTAAAGATAAATATATCACAAACTAAATGTATCCGGAATTATTTTACTCAAAACGACTAAAAAAAGATTTAAAAAACTAAAATATATAAAATATTAGTTAATAAGTCTATAATATCAAGATAAAACTAAAAAATATACATTAGATTAATAATAAACACTCATATATTATGTAAATAATCAATACTAAAGATATAAAAAAAATTAAAAAAATATTTTTTTGGATTTTCGGATATCGGATTATCCGAATATCCAAAAATTTGGAATTTTACTATCCGAATCCGAAATTTTGGATATTCGATTTTCGGATATCCGAAATTTCAGATAGTTTCGGATCGGATTTTCGGATATTTTTTTTCGGATGCTCGGATTCGGATTTTTATGAACACCCCTATCTGAGACTCATGTTGAATGCTTTATTTTATGTGATACTTTTAATGGTAATTCAAAATTTTCACTAAGACTAATGTGACAGCCTAGAATTGGGGGCTAAAGATGTAACCGAGTCAAACCAGAATTATTCAAAATTGGATCAAAAATGAAATTAACTCAAGATAAGTTGTGTGAAGCTCTAGTTATTGAGTAGTTTGTAGAGTCGAACTTGAGTAATAAAACACCTGACTTCTGATGCTTGGAATCCTCTATGAACTTGTGGCTGACACCACTATTAATAGGCTGTCGACCAATTAGTGGTTGCTCATGGTCCTCCAGAAAACGTCGCAATGGTTCAAAGGGCCTCCTTAGGGATTTTGAGTTGTTGAATGTATCAACATTTTTCATCAATAATTGAGTCAAAACGTATATGTAGTCGATTTAAGTCATTTAGAATCAAGTTATCTAGCACACTACAAGAAAAGTGTCATTTAGTGACACATGCTTTTAGTGACACAAAAAAAGTGTCACTATCTATATCTTAGTTTTAGTGACACTTTTTCAAAATTAGTGACACAAATACATACATTTTTAGTCACTATATATCTACACTCACTCCACTTTTACCCATTCTTTTTGTTGTCAAAAAAGTGTCACTATAGGTATCAAAATATTTTACCTACACAACAAAAAGTATGGTTAAAAATGGAGTGAGTATAGATATATAGTGACTAAAAATGTATGTTGGTATAGGCCTCAAGTAGTTTGTGACAAAAATTTTGTGTCACTAATTTAGAAAAAGTATGGGTAAAAGATTACTCTATACTTACACTTTTTCATAAGTGTCACTAAAAGTAAGATATAGTGACACTTTTTTTGTGTCACTAAAAGCATGTGCCACTAAATGACACTTTTCTTGTAGTTACATATGCATATTTATTATTCAATTGTTTCATATTAAATGTCTATCGGACGATAAGATATATTTTTATGAATTTATAATGATTATAACTTTAAATCAAATAGGTAACAGTTATCCTTAATTTTTAAAAATCAAATTTTTAGACCTCAAAATTATAATTGAAACGCATAATGAAAATAATAATAATAATAATAAAAGTTTCGTCAGTAAGGCTTTATTTATGGTCCATAGGGTTGGACCAACTGGCTGTTTATTTTATTGATTTCACATGAACTCACATTAAAACCTCCCCCCCACTTTTAAGATCCCACCAAACCATTTCTCTCTCTCTCAAAAACCATTTGCCAATTCCAATTCCATTTCCAATCCTCTCTATTGGAGAAGAGAAGAGGATACATCATATCATATCATATCAAATCAATCAATCAATCATCCAACCACCTTCCAAGAAATTTACAGATTCACTCGCCATGCTTTCTAACTCCTCCTCCTTCTTCACCACCACCCCTCCCGGCGCCGCCGCTGGTTGCAACAAGCAAATGTCACGCCCATGTGCTACTAACCGTGTTCCTGACTCCATTGCTCGATGCCACACCCACCCAGTTGGTCAAAACCAGTGCTGCTCCGCCGTCATCCAACACATCAACGCCCCCGTCTCCACCGTCTGGTCCGTCGTCCGCCGCTTTGATAACCCACAAGCTTATAAACACTTTGTTAAAAGCTGCCACGTTCTCGACGGAAACGGAGATGTCGGTACTTTACGAGAAGTTCATGTTATTTCTGGTCTTCCTGCCGCTAAGTCCACCGAACGACTGGAGATCCTTGACGACGAGCGTCATGTTCTGAGTTTTAGCGTCGTCGGCGGTGATCACCGTCTTGCCAACTACCGGTCAGTCACTACCCTCCACCCTACACCAGCCGGAAATGAGACGGTCGTTGTGGAGTCTTATGTTGTGGATATACCGCCGGGAAATACAAAGGAAGAAACTTTTGGGTTTGTTAATACCATCGTAAAATGTAACCTTCAGTCGTTAGCTAAGATCGCCGAGAACAAATTCCGTCCAAATTGATTGGCCAAATCAAGATTTAACAAAACAGTACAGACAACAATCTCCAATCAAACACACATCCATAATCAGAAAGAATCCCAAGAAGAAGGAACCGAAGAACAAATCGATGGTGTATATTAGCATCTTCAAAAAGTTATGTGAATCTGTCTGGGTTTGATTTCAATTTAAGATTTTTTTCTACTTTTTGAAGATGGTGGAAGAAATTTAAGATGATCTGTTTGATTGGCTTAGGAACGATGATACCGTTGCGCCTCTTGTTCTTGTTGCTTTATTATTATTTTCTCTTTCTCTTTATTCTTGTTTTAAATAATATATAATGAGATTATCATTAAGGGTTTTCTTTTTTAAATAGCTTTTTTTTCCTATTAAATAATAGGATCATACATTTTTCTATTCTGATACGAGGAAAATCTTATTGAACTATTTATTTCAATCGATACATGAATTCCAGACTAACACCATACCATGCAAACTATACTATATGTTGTATATAATTACACTAAACAAGCAAATAAGTGAACTACACATTCAATTTGGTATAAACGTATGCATTTTATGAGCGAATCGATCTTAAATGGTTTCTTAATAAATTTGACGTAATCTATTATGATTTGCAAACACCATTTGAAACTTACTCCGACGATCATATCAATGTTATGGGACAAAACTGAATTAATGGTTTACAGACCAATTCAAAAAGCATTAGATTAAAAAGATCCAATTAATGATATTTAAGAAATATATAGTTATAAGAATGTTATAAGGTAAATAATTATTAAGGAGATTTATGTAAGAGTAATAACTTGATACATTAATTAATCCCAAAATTAATAAAGGACAAGTTGAATAGATATTGGAATAAAATAAACCAAGTATCAAGTAAAATACACTGAAAATTTTAAAGTTTCCACGTGAAATGGCCGACTTTGATAGCTGTTTCCTAAATTTAAAGGGGATACAACCGTATGGTATGGTCAATTTTAGCATCCTTTTTAATAAAATATTATATATTTTATAATAATTTTCTAAAATACGGTATATATATATTTTTTAAAATTTATTTCTTTGATTCATTAACAATCTACAAGCTCACTTACTTTATTATTATTATTTTTTTGGGTATTTGCTAACATATTTTATGAATTTATGTGCTCTTTCCTGGGGAAAATGCAAAATTTTTATATAGAAAAATGCATATGGCTCTTCCTTTGTCATAAGAGTCATTTTCATTTTAGGATTCTCGCAGTTACTATAAATTACACAAAATAAGTTAATGTATTTTATCTTGATTTTTATTTTTACGTAATCAAAATTTAATTTACATATATATTGTATAACCAACATTAAGAAAAGTTGGGTGCTGTTTGTTTTTTAAAAGGTTAAATGTCTGAAGTCTGAAAACCACGTCTGAAATTAAGAGGAGGACTTAACATCTGAAAATTAAGAGGCTCAATGGAAAACAAATATATATTGTATAACCAACATTAATTTATTATAGATCTGAACTTTAGATCTCAGACGTGTTTAAGAGACTCTTAATGGAAAACAAACAAGGCCCTAGCGAATTTGATGTAGATATGAAAATTAATTTATTTTGTTTTTAAAATCCATGTATTAATTACATAAGAAAATTTTATTGCGACCAAAAATAGTATTAAAGTTGGTTATCCTAGATTAAAAAACATGAATATTTAAACTACGTTAAAAATTCATCACCTAAATTAAAAGTTAGCTTAAAATAAGTTATCTTTGTACATGAAAACTTTAATATAATTACTTTTAATATTTTACTTATTTAGATTCGATTACAGAAAATAAAACTATAAAACGTAAATATGTTATCTAGGATTTGTTTGGTTTTCACATAAATATTAAGGACATCCTATGCCATATATGTGGAACTAGAAAGTTTACAAACAAATAAAAATGACTGTACATTATCAACGATTGTCATATCATAATTATCATAAAAATGCTTTAAAATGTATATTTTGAACGGTTTAAACCTATTTACTATGGTCAATTGCGGATCCAGGAAATTTTTTCGTTGGGGGAATGAGATTGTATAAGGTATTCGTCGTGTTAATTTTCCTGATCACATAGACTAAAATTCGTCAATTTACTCAAATCGTTGGGGGTCTTTCCTCAATTCCTCACGTTTCTCTCCACGTGGCTCCGCCACCGTTACTATCTTTCAACAATTTGTTTTTCAAAAAAAAAAAACAATTTATTACGAATTTTTGTTATACAACTTTCATATGTTGATACTTGATAGATTATATGACCTTTTCCTTATTTCCATTTACAAATTCTTTTGTATGTATTCAAGTTTGTCATTTTCATCTAACAATATCATAAAGAATTGTTTTCTAAATTTTTTCGTTTTTGAATAGATATGAAATAAATACAAAGGTATTGTTATACGTACACCACTTGTTAAGGTAGATTAGACATCTATAGTAAAATATAATGTTATGTATTATATATAAAGTAATTAAATAACTCAGCTGCGTACCTATCTGTTTGAGTTGCCTAATAGGTAGCTTTACTATTATTGAACAGTAACCCTCTCTCTAACTATATAAAGTACAGTAATACCATTATCAATTTACAATCCAATATTGTCCTACTTTTCAAGGTTGAAATTTTCCATTATTTTTTTTTTACCAAGTGTTATTAATTAATTATATAAAAAAAAGCTAGAAGCTTCCAAGTTATGGGAAAAGTAAAAGGTTTACTACTTATTTTATGCAAAAAGCAAGATATTATTTATTTATTTTTATTGTATTCTTAAAAATGTCTAATCTAACTTTACAAGTATTTGAATTTGATTATTGAGAAATATTAATAGATTATTACACTATCATCTTACATCTACATAAATAATTTAATTAAAATGTTCTGATTTCATGAATTTAAAAATTAAACCAAACACTTAAAAAACTGATTAATTTGATAAACGTAATAACAAACAGTAAAACCAAACCAAACACTAAAACGTCAAGCAATAATTTTTATAATAGTTATATCTGCTTAAAATGCTGCAGCACATCTTCAAACATAAATCTAGAAACTTCCTCTAGCTTATTTTTAAATATCACTCTATGAAAACAGTAAAAAAAACATCAAAAAGACGTTATTATTCAAGGAGATACGGGTCCAAAAAGTAAAAGGCGAGAGGTGGAGGAGAAGGAGAGAGGGCAATATTGTAAATTGATGAAAAAGAAGAATAATAAGATTTTAAAAATAAAAAGTGACGGGGAATCAAACTCAACAACCACCCTGTGCAAGTTGCGGGTTCTGATGACACAACAAACACAACTTGCCTAAACTTAACATTACATTACAATGCAGGTTTTTCTTATAATATATAAATATACACACACATGTAAAATGGGATCTACTAAGCACCATTTATATAATAATCATCATGAACACCTATTTAAATTTGACACGTTAATATCATTTAAAATTTGTATGTTACATATGACTTATTTTAATGATTCGAATCTAATTGAACCCAATAAAACTTATTTATATTTGATTCGTTGAATGTAATGAACACCATGATGCTTTTACATATGAAAATATCAGAATGTAACGAAACTAATGAGTCTTATATATATTAAAGTCAACGATTGAAATGAACTATCTGAAAGCTTAATTTCCCCTATATATTACCCAAGAAGGAGAGAGAAAATTTTCTTCTGGGTGATTAATAGCCATCAGATCATCCTACTTTCAATCCTGACCGTGTTAATTGATGTACTTCTGTTTAAACATGTATTACAAGCCTTCATTGCACAAAAATGGGAAAAAATCAATTAGAAAATTTCATCTATAGCCACGTCCTCAACATTTTCTGCACACGTCTTTGACCGGTTCCCACAATCTCCACATTTTTAACCGCTCCACATTTTCAGCCTAAATATTTCTTTATAATTGACGTCCGTCATTCCCATTGTCATTATGAAACACCCTTTATGAGCATCAGGTTCCCTTTTCTTTCAATTTCATGTTACCTCATTTTCATATTCGCATGCTTTGTTTACTAACTTCATTGCGACTTGCTTCGGAAAGACATAAATCCTTTGAACTGCAGCAATCAAGTCAACATCACTCATTGCGACTTGCTTCGGAAAGACAGAAATCCTTTGAACTGCAGCAATCAAGTCAATCACGAAAGAACATGTAAGAAAATCTAATTGTTATAATTTACATCTTACAAAACATTCTTATTATTAAACATCTTTTTTTGCAGGAAAAAGATAATTACTTGGAAAAAACAAACAACTGAGACAAACCACATGAAAATCAAAATATGGCAATCATATAATTTTCTAGGAAAGAAATAAATGCATCATAATTTATTAAATAAATTGTCTTTCAATCAATTTCAATTTTTGATAATTTTATGTAATCCCATTTTCAGAAATTGCATGCTAAGCTTACTAACTTCATTACGACTTGCTTCGGAGAAACAACAATCCCTCAAACTGCAACAATCAAGCCAACATGACAAAAGGACAGGTAAAAAAGTCTATTTTTTATAATTTAAACCTTGCAAAACATTCTTATTATTAAAAATGTTTTTTTACAGGAAGGAAGCCATTATTTAGAAAAAAAAAACAAACAGTTGAGGCAAAACACATGAGAATCTGGTATACACATTAGTTTCTAGGAAAAGAATAACTGCATCATCAATTCTTTACACACACACACACACACATATACATATACAGAAATTGAACTTGATAGTTAGAGTATTTCATAACATCATAAACACATGTCAAGTGCTAATAAGGATACTGATAACATATAATCATTCCAAATTAAGAAGGTGTACGAATGTCAGCAACACATGTCAAGTGCTAATAAGGATACTGCTAACATATAATCATACACATAATTTTATATAAAAAATATTTTCTAAGAAGATTTAATAATAAAACTACTTCACATATTTATAATCTTTTCACAATGCAGGTGGTTGATAACAACTTTGACTTGTAGCATTCTAAATTTCTAATTCAGAGAGACATGAAGTTTCATTCAAATTGAAGTAAAATGTTTGACTAATCATGGAGCTTTTCTAATTCAATTTCAAATTAAATGCAATCATTGATTTTTAAAAGGCTATTTTCCAAATTACTGCATGAAAACGAAAGACTTAAACAATATACATCAATATTCATTTGAAAATCAACACAGTAAGCTCTCATGATTAAGCTACGCATTTGAAATTTCCAAACTGTAGTTCATATTTTTTATACACTTTTTTCTTATACAATATTCCTTTAATAATATTTAAAATATCATTCTTAGAAAAGTTCAAACATCATTTCATATTACAAATTTTATAAGTTCTTTAATTTCAAGAGAGATTATTGCAACTTATAGTTACCACTTTTCGGTTATTAACTTTTACTTTGAATACAGGGTGCTTTTGCATTTCAAGCAATACAAACATTTGCATTAAGTAAAGATAAATGGTATGTTCGTTCATTTTTTGATGTGAAATTTATAACAAAATTTACAACACACTTAAAAACATTTAGTCAAACAAAGTAAATAAACCATATCACTAGGGTATTACCCGGATTCGAATATGATGAAGGTCAAGATCCAAATGAGAATCATGAGATATAGAATAGGCAAAAAAAAAAAAAAAACATTGCGAAAGAAGTAATCATAAAGAAAGTGCATAATAATTAAAAGAAAGATTTAAGAAAACTATTAAAGCACTTCAAATCCAAATAATGAAAGCAATATTTAGATGCGTTGAGCAACAAGCAAATAAGCAACTTCATGGAGCTAATGCGTTCATTTCGGTTTATGTTCAGCAGATGCATAAAATAATAATGTGTAATCAGATTCAAAATTTTTTCCTTTGATCGTGATATTTATATATCCAAAATTATTTTAAACAATTGATCTTAATCGGTTGGTTGACCACCGTGACTGATGTACCTTCATAGGCTACAATATTGAACCACCACCAACACCATGAATATGGATTGTAGGTGGAACCAGGGCCTACGAATAATTGCAGGCGAGAGAAGAATGGCCTAAGGCATTTGCCTCTAGGTCGTGAACAATGACAGTAATATTGGGGAGAGTGGAGAGTTCAAAATAAGATGCGAAAAAACTCACCGGCTAAACAGTGGAACCATCGAAGCCATGACAGTGTCTGGGTGGTTGACGCATCGGAAAGTCATCATTGCTCTAGAGAGGGACATAACTTCACCTGTTAGAAGATTGGAACCACCGACCAACATCCTACAATCCGAGTGGTGAAGTTGGTATAATCGCCGGACGAGGAGCTAGGAACCGGAGGTAGCCATCGACGGTGGTACTTTATTGGGGAGACGAGCGAGTTGCGGCTATGAAAAGTAATGATAAATTTTAGGGTTTATTATGTTTATGTTGTTTACAGTACTTTCGTCTTCGGTTCATGGGTGATGGGTTTGGGCCGTTTCATGTGCTATTGGACATTTGGACCGACCATCTTCATCAATATATATGAGTCATATATATATATATATATATATAGGTGGGTTTAATGGATAACCTCCATGCATCGAAGAACCTTGAAGAACCTCCATGCACCACCACAAATGCATCACAATCCCCCGTGATGCATCATTATTTCCACGTGATGCATCAAATTACCGCGTGATGCATCAATTTCTACGTGATGCATTAAGATTTTCCAGCGATGCATTGTGGTTCTTCAAGGTTCTTCGATGCATAGGGTTTTTCATTGAATCCACCCCTATATATATGAGTCACTTTATATATATATATATATATATATATATATATATATATATATATATATATATATATCGCGATAATTTTATATTTAGAATTTATCTATTTAGGATCGTAAGTTATATTTTCATAAATATCTATACTATATATAATAAGAAAACCACTTGGAGTTTCTGGACCATTAGATTGAAAGAAATCAATGGTCCAGATTAATGACAACTCATAATTATTTATGAAATGTCTCTTATACCCTTAATTAAAATCAATAATTATATTTATGCCATTTTTTTAATTCATTTTCCAAATTTACTACATTACCTTAATTACATTAAATTTTGATTTTAATTTTTTCATTAATGAATTAATATTTACCTAAAATAAATATGTGTCATTATTATCATCAATGATCATAGTTAAATTCAAATGTAAAAATTTGAATTTAAATGTAGAAGTGTAGTAAATAAAGTTAAAAACTTTTGTTAATTATTTTGCTAACAAGATTTAAAATTCAATTGATAAAACTTCAATTGTGAATATGATAAATTTTGATTGTTGATTTTCAAATATTCCATTTTTATATTTTATCATTTTCTAAATATATACACATTCACATAATTGAAGTTTTTTATTTTTTACATTGATATTTCATATTTGAATTTAATAAAAATTAAAAGAAACATTTTTTGCAAACAAATGTTATCTGTTTTTAATAATACAATATAGTAATATTTTTTTAATTAATATCAACCAACTAAGTATTTTTTTTATCTTTAATTTAACTAGCTTTCAATTTTTTTTATTATTATTATATATAAATTTTATAATAAATTATTTAAATATAAAAAATATATATTTTCTAAATCAACCCATGTAATACATGGGTTAATTAACCTATGTATTATAATAAAACAAAACAATTTATGTCACATGTCACTTCTACAATACAATAAAATTTTATTTTTCACCTCTTTTTCCAAATTTAACACCTTAACTTAATTGCATTAAAATTTTCCTTTATTTTTTTACTCATATACATTTTATATAAATAAATTTAATTAAAAATATTCACGTAATACGTGAGTTATAAACTAGTTATGTATAATAAAAGAAAACATCAAATGTCACGTGTCACCTCTACGCTCACCAAAAACATAATTACAACTTATAAAAATAAAAGATAAATACAATTTAATATTTTTAAAAAAGATAAATATACTCTATTTTTTAATATGTAAATAATAAATAATAAACACAATTATTATTTTTGTATGTTTTTATTTTTACTCATATACATTTTATATAAATAAATTTAATAAAAAATATCCACGTAATACGTGGGTTATAAACTAGTATTAATTTAAAAGCTATAACACAGAAACAAAAGAGTTAAAATTGTATAAAAATATTTAATATAAAATATTTTGTTATTAAACAAATAGTTTGGACAATAATTGATTTTACACCGGATGCTAAATAAAAATATTGTGATCATAATGAGGTATTAAGTTTATAAATGGAAAGAGTGTGATCGATCAAATGACATCGGTTATAATTTGTGAACCGGGTTTTTAAAAACTAAAAAATCGGGTTCTAATGTCCAAATTTCACTAAACCGAAAATGAAAAAAAAAAAAATAACTTGAAGACTTTTATGGAAAAAAAATAACATGGACGGACAAAAACGCAAAAATATGATAACATGTTGGTTTTTTTCATAATAAACCCTAAAAAATAAAACAATAATGTATTATATATAAAAGGGAAAATTATACGAAAAACCAACGCACTTTTGATATTTTTCGATTAAGTCCCTGTACCAAAAGCGTTTCCATAAAAGTCCTTCAACTTGAATTTTTTATTTATCGTATTCACATGTTTATTATTTTATCATTATTTATATTTATACTACTTTACTTAATTCAACAATTTTATCGTTATCAATTTAAACATTTTTTAATTTATAATTAACATTACCTAAAAAAAGTAATGTCATGTAGACCCTGTGCACCGCACGGGTATTACACTAGTTTCAACTGGTTTAAAAGTTATAAATACAAAAAATTGTTTATATAAAAACTTATTTCAGTTCGTGTTTACTGTATAAATGGTGCTCGATCATGGGATCTCATATATATATATATATATATATATATATATATATATATATATATATATATATATATATATATATATATATATATATATATATATATATATATATATATATATATATATTCAGGTTCTATGAGGCACCTATATGCATTGGGTATTTTGGGAACATGTATGCACCGTTAGATCTTAATTTGTAATGGTTCAGATTGCAGTGGCAAAAGGGTAATTAACTTGAAAATGGGTGCACGGGTGCATAAATTCTCGCGCACGGAAGGGCAAAATCGGAAGATGCTTGAATTCAGAAACTATTCTATCCGAATCTAAACAAACATGATGCATCTTCATCCAATTTATTGGATTCGTCTTCAAACACGATGTATCTTCATCCAATTCAATTTCAAACATGATGCATTTCGACCATATTCATCCTCGTCTTTGTTCCATCATTATGCATCACCAAAATCGTGATGCATTTCGGCCATATTCATCTTCGTCTTTGTTCCATCATTATGCATCACCAAAATCGTGATGCATTTCGACATTTAAACGTGTTAATTTCGTGATGCATCTCTGAAATTTAAACGTGTTCATCAACGTCTTCAATGTGTTCATCATTGTCGTGATGCATTGCTGTTGTGCATCATGTTTGAAACAACCAATATTTTATTTAGTTTCCTAAATTAATGATAAATATTAAATTAAATCTTATAATTTAACAATATATATTAAACATTCCCAAAATGCCCTTAATGCACCCTTTTTAAACAAGCAATGCATTTTTTGTTCCCATTTGGTTCCCGATGCATATGGTGCCCCATAGAACCTCAATCTTTCTCTCTCTCTCTCTCTCTATATATATATATATATATATATATATATATATATATATATATATATATATATATATATATATATATATATATATATATATATATATATATATATATATAGGCAGGTTCAATGAAAAACCATCATGCACCTGAAAACTTGTGAAAACCGCACTGCACCACCACAAATGCATCAAAATCCCGCGTGATGCATCAAATTTCCCGCGTGATGCACCAAAATCCCGTGTGATGCATCACCTTATTTACGATCATGCCACCGCGTTTTTCATGAAATGCACCTAATCGGACGGTATGCGTAGGTTTCCATAGTTTTCAGGTGCATAGTGGTTTTCCATTGAACCCACCCCTACATATATATATATATATATATATATATATATATATATATATATATATATATATATATATATATATATATATATATATATATATATATATATATATATATATATATATATATATATATAGGGGGTTCAATGGAGAACCTTCATGCATCGAAGAATATCGAAAAACCTCCATGCACCACCACAAATACATCACAATCTCCGCGTGATACATCATTATTTCCACATGATGCTTCAAATTCCCGCGTGATGCATCGACTTCCACGTGATGCATTACGATTTTCTAGCGATGCATTGTGATTTTCCAAGGTTCTTCGATGCATAGAGGTTCTCTATTGAACTCACCCATATATATATATATATATACACACACACACACACACACACACACACACACACACACACACACACAGAATATGGTTTGAGAGAGTACCACCCATTATGCAGCGCACCAGAAGGTACCACCTTTCAAAAAACTTTTTTAAATTTTTTTTCATAAACATTTTTTATTAACATTATGAAGATCCTAGCTCCTAATTAGTGATGTGAACACACACTTACATAATTTTGAACATACGTGAACGTGCATTTATGTGATGCGTGATTTCATGCACTTTGAGTGTTCGAATTTACGTGAAATTTGTATATAATCTGTGCAACGTTAATTTAAACATGTTCATTAAATTTTTTTTCAAAAAAAATACTTTTAAGAGTGGTACCTTCTAGTGCGCTGCATAATGGGTAGTACTCACTTAAACCTAAATATCTCTCTCTCTCTCTCTCTCTCTCTCTCTATATATATATATATATATATATATATATATATATATATATATATATATATATATATATATATAGGGTTAGGTTCTATGGGGCACCTGTGTGCATTGTGCAACTTAGGAACCCATATACACCGTTAGATCTAGAAAATGAATGGCTAAGATTACAATGGCAAAAGGGTAATAAAGTTTAAATTTGTGAACGCATTATGATGCACGATTTACATATTAGATGTGCATAAGGGTATTTTCAGTAAAAATAATATATCAAGTCAACTCAAAATTAAATTTATATTGATTGAATATTTAATTCAATAATCAAGTATTAAATGCTAATAAATTTATAAAATGCACTTATACGTTCATAGGTTCATGAGTTCAACGTGATGCATCATTTTCATCTTCATCTCATCATCGTCTTCTCAAACTCGTCGGTCAATTGAGAGAGAGAGAGAGAGAGAGAGAGAGAGAATAATATATGGAGAATGGTTAATGAGATTGATTTAGTTTTCTATTTTAATCCTAATCTATTAATTAAAAGAATAATTAATTTTTTCAAATAAAGTATTCCAATATTACCCTTATTGCATCATTTGTAAACAAGCAATGCATTTTTGGTTCCCATTTGGTTCCCGATGCATAAGGTGCCCCATAGAACCTCAATATATATATATATATATATATATATATATATATATATATATATATATATATATATATATATATATATATATATATATATATATATATATATATATATATATATAGAATATGGTTCGTGTGAGTACCTAAAAAATGCAGAGTACCGTGAGTACCTGTGAACACACGGGTTTAACATGTGAACATGCTCCGAAAAAAAGTTTTTTTTTTAAAAAATTTTTTCATATTCATTTAGATACAAATAATATAAGCATATTTGTAAAAGAAATACACGCATTCACACTTCGTAGCCTCTTAAAAGTCATGTGAACGTGGAAAAATTCATGTGAACATGCTTAGCTGTGAACATACGTTCACAACAGTGCAGTTCATGTGAACTTGCACGTTTCACATAGTTATAGTGTGTGTTTATGTGTGATTTTTTGCAAGTAGTCTTATATTATTAATTTAAACATAATTATGAAAAAAAATTTCAAAAAAAATAATTTTAAGCGAGGTACCTCCGGTACTCCGCAAAACTAGTGGTACTCATTTGAACCCAAATCTATATATATATATATATATATATATATATATATATATATATATATATATATATATATATATATATATATATATATATATATATATATATATATATATATATATAGACTAAGGATCTTTTGTGAACACTTTATTCGTTGTGCACGTTGTGAACAACCATAAAATAGCTTCTGAATCTTATGAATCTTGTTGAAAATAGTACTGGACTCTTCTATTAACCTATTAATACTATTGGAAACTTTGGATATTATTGAATCCTATGAATTTGTCGAATCTTATGAATCTTGTTGCATCCTATGCATCTTGTGCATCTTGTTATAAAAACTACGTACTATGAACCTTTTGAATGTTCTGAATCTTAAATAGACACTTCTATGAACCTTTTGAATCATATGAATCATATTACAAACACTTGTTGATATATATGAATGATTATATGTATTTTTTTTATTTGTTCACAACGTGCACAACGAATAACTTGTTCACAATGGATCCCATCCCTATATATATATATATATATATATATATATATATATATATATATATATATATATATATATATATATATATATATATATATGTTAGTTTTAAAATTCCCAAGTTGCAGATTTCTCTCCCAAGTTGCATGTGTGTGGGACATATTCTGATTTTGTTTCGACTTGTATTTGCGTATTATAAAAGATCCTACCTTCACAACTTATTATTGACATGTTCTATGAATTACTAAAAAATACATATTAATGGATAAAGGATAAAAACAATTTATTCCTTCATTTAAATATTGTTCTATATATGAATATCTCCAAAACATTAAGTTTATTTTTACAGAAGAAGATTAATGGGTAGCAGGATAAGGGATATATAAAGGTAGTTTTTCCTTAAAAAAAAGATATTATGGTTAATAATTAGGGAAATGTAAGAATTCATTCATTTTTTGAATCACATGATATTTTCTTTAAACAAAATCTAAAAAGGTTGAAGTCTAAATAGAATTCTTCAAGATCTCATTTGAAGAATTTTAAGTCTCTGTTAGTAAACAATTCTTTATGACCTATATAACGTAAGTAATTGAAATTGGAAAAATGTTTTAATTTCAACAAATTTTTAGTAAACAACGTTTTCCATAGGAAAGGTTATTTATTCATCATAATGATTTAGGATCTTGATGTTAAATAAAAAACATGTTGCATAAAACGGAACATGGATGGAAATTTATTAATTAATATTCTATGAAATTTATACTGCTATTGAATATTGATATTTTAAGGGTAGAATATATTCTTTCAAATGAAATAACCGGGAAGGTTTTATCACCTTTGATTAATATTACCCTTTAGTCGTTATGTTTTATGAAAGCAAGGAAATCATATATATTATGGATTTACCTAATTGTGCTATGATAATACTATACTAGGTTATTACCCATGTAAATGGGTTAATTTTAGAAAATTAATATATATATATATATATACTAGTAAAGTTTGCTTAATTTTAGTTAGTTATTAAATTAATTCATTTTAGATTTAGATAAATTTGATTTGCTTTAAAATTTAAAAATAAAATCAGTAAATGACATGGTAAAAGGAAAGAGCGACATGTGGCAACTTAAATGAGAGCATGTCATGTGACATTTAGTTACTCTTTTAATTGTATAGATAGATTATAAACTATTTTATTAACCCGTGTATTACACGGATAATTTTAATAAATTTGTTTTCTTAAAACTATATTAACTTAAAGTTAAAAGTTAATATTCAAACTTTCAATATAAATTTATGTATAAATCATTTAAACAAAAAAAAACTAATCATTAATAACTTTTAAGTTTATTATTAGTATTATTTTTAAATAATGTTTGTTGTGATTTTGTGGGATTTATGGATCTAATCATAGTCTTATCTTAAAAGTAATTTGATTTAAAATTTTTAATTTAATCATGAAGTACCAATTAACATTTGTAATTAGTAGAGATGTCATTTGGAATCATGAGAAGATGACAAGTGACAATTTAGTTACTATTTAAATACTATTTATAGAATAGATTTATTTGGATACAAAAAGAAGAAATGGACATAAAATAAAAGATTATAATTGAACAGGGGAGATAGCGATGTGGAAGGAAGGAATCTGTACGATAACACTGTATACCAATAGAAACAATGCATTACAACTTAATATTGTGTTTGTTTTGAGCACAAAATGTGACATGTTCAAATCATGCATGGCATCCCACTATCAACTAGGAAGTTTTCTTTTACATCTATTGAAAAAAACTTTTCAAAAATTAAATCTTGATGCTCCATCAAAATATGTTTTCGTTTTAAATAATATTTACTTTTTTATTAACTTTAACATAATCTTTAATTATTTTGGATCCATAATATAATTACTTACTAATCAATGTTTTGAAAACGATTAAGGGGAAGTTTGGCTCGCAGAGTGTAATTCGAACTAATTTAAATTTAATTCTTAAATATTATTATGTTTGATGGTGATAGATAAAAAAAATAGTTTTTTAAGTATCGGTTTGTAATTTAATTCATATATGAGTTAATTAATAAAATCTAATTTATGTATGAGTTGGTAGTATTACCAAATTCCTATAAACAAAATTAATAACAAATAAATAATTTTTTACTCCTTATATATGTTTCCAAAAGTTAAAAACAAGCTAAATTTAAATATAAAATTCTTCGAATTCCAATCCTCAAACCAAACACCCACTAATAATTTTTGACTGTTCAAATGTTATATCCTACATTCATTTGGATAAGTTTCTTATTTGAATTCCAAGAATCTTTTAGGGATGATTTAAGGTTAAGAATTGAAATTATTTAATTAAAGGATGTCTCAAGTTATAATCATGTAAACTCTAGCTTATTGGATCTTATCTTTCAAATAAAATAACTATCATTACAAGGTATTTAAATATAATTTATTTCATTTTCTTTTTCTTATTCAAAACAAAAAAAACAAAAAAACATGTCCAATATGCATTTTCTCTAATTTTGACTAATCGGGTCACTAATTTTAGTTGGTTATTGATCTTGGTTATGCTTAGACCTTATGATTAATTTAACTATTCGATCTCGTGGAGCCTAATTATAACATAATTCATTTAATTAAGTCTTGATATAATTAAGCATTACACATTACTAACTAATTCATGATGAATCATTACATACTTATGAGATTTTGCTATTTGGTAAAATGGTAATTCCATCATTTACGTTGTTTGGGATGATACGGGTAAAAGCTAAAAACTCTCATTTTATTTGCACATTAGCGCAACAGAAACCTAGCTCTTAGAGTCTTAGACACATTTCTAATTTTCTATAATTACATCCCCTTTTGTATTTCTTCACACGTACACATGCCGGTGCGCGCAGTGTGGAGGGAGTGCGCTCAGGTGAATACATTACCGGTTGCGCAATAACACTTTTTACAAGAATTATTATTTGTTTGTTTTATATTAAATGATTTTTTGTACGTGCTTTATTTAGGTTTGATTAATTATATTAAATTAACAATTATAAACCCAATTATAACAATTATAGTTTTGATGGTTATAAACCCAATTATAACAATTTGTTTAAGTTGATAATAGAATCAGATAGTACTTTTTACATGTATTTATATAAGATTATTCTAATCATGATCTATAAACTGTTAATACTTTTATAGAAAACATTATTATAATTAATTGGCTAAAATAATTTGTACAAGTTGTAGAAAACAAATAAGAGGAACCAATGCTAGGTAGCTACACGTACAACCTAACAACTAAACTAACTGCTATACAAATTAAAAACAGTATTTCACAATTGAGGCCCAAAATCGATCACAGAAAGCAAAGACTTCAAGCGGAACATATAGAACTGATCCAGCGTTGATATCGTGATGACTCCCTCTATAAATTCATGCTCACAAATTAAACAATAAAATGTATAGAAATAACATATAAATAGCATTCCTATTTGTTAGCACCATCCACGCAACTGATTTACCATGAAAAGATTCAATTGAAGCTCAGGAAAAAAAAAAAATCAAATGATGAAGTTATGTTTGTCTTGATTTTATTATTATCGTATATTTTTAATGTTTTCGTTGATTTATTAAATTAAATGTGAAATTTGCGCAAAAACCCTAAAGTTGGACAATTTTTGTGATTAAAACCCTAACAATTTTTTATTACACAAAAAACCTAAAACCGCTAAAATATTATGAAATTAAGGTGTTACCGGTTATAATAATAGATTGCTATGCTTACATGACACACACGTGACGTCCACATGGCAAACCTAACTTACGTGGCGCCTGCGTGACATAACATGTATAATGTTTAAACTGAATTTTTGCATAAAAAACCCCGAATTTGGTGTCTTTTTCAATTAAAACCCTTAACTATTTTTTTCTCACATCTAAACAACGATCATATTTACCTCCTTTCTTCTCCTCTACCTCAGGCAATTTCGATTACTCTATCTCATCTTTGTGTTCAAGGTTGTTTATTTTATTTATGTATGTTCGATTAATTTTTGCCACTTAATCTTGAATTTCAACTTCATTTGTGCCGATGGAATCGATTTCGTTTTGTGTTCACAAGTTGCATTTTTTTGTTCAGTTTTTTGTTCGATTTAGTTTATTTATGTTCCATTTTAGTTTCTGAATATGATCAGCCAGAGCTGTTGGTTCGCTAGAGGGTGGAAATTTTATTGGAGAACGAATTCATTGTTTAATAAATAAAATTTTAAATAAATATCATGTCACAAATGCAATCGGTGAAGAAACCTCAATTTGTAATTATTTTGTTGGTTGGATGTTTTTTTTAATGAAAAATGATTTAGGGTTTTAGTTGAAAAAAACTAAACAAGTTGAGAGTTTTTTTTACGCAAAAAGCTATTTAAAAAGTTTACATTTCATCAAGTTGCAACCGGCTAAACCGGTTGCAAGTCATATTTTTTGTAAAAAACCTAAAATTAAAAAGTTTTAGCCAGCTAAACGGGTTGCGCAATTTCCCCAATTTAAAAATTGGTCATCTCATCAAATAACATTAAGAAATAAAAAAATATGAGAAATTGTGACGATTTAATACGACCTTTTTCTTTTCTTACTAATCTATGAATATATTTGATAAAACTAGCTACAACTTTAAGTTGGAATTGTTTAAATGGAACTTTTGGTAGCGAAAGCATTTAGGAGCTAGGTATGAGGATTTTTAAATGAGCTTAAGATTTTAGTTTTACAAATATATGTTTGGTAAAAAAATTGTAATTGTAGCTTATAAATTTAAACGATATAAAAGACTATTGATATAAATTAAGAGCAGTGGTTTATAACTATCATGAGATAAAAAATAATTATTTATTTCACCATAAGCTCTAGAGACTTTGTCAAAGCTACTTTTTCTTATAGAAGTCTGTCTTTCAAAAGGAGCTTTGAACTTGAACATTCAAAAAATAAAAGTTGAAACTTCTAAAAAAATTATTACCAAACATATTGTCCTATGTGTTAGGCTTCAGAATAGATGGATTTAGATTGGATTATCCTTTCCTTACCATAATTCACTTCCACCTCACTCACTTTACTATCCCCTAACCCACCCAAATGTGGCGGCGGCAAAAGCAACCTACGATGGTGGTGGTTGCAGCCACCGCGGTGGCATCGGCGGAGCCGGTGGTGGCGGAAACGGGCGGGGTGGCGCTGCAGAGGTGGTTAAGAAATACTGATCAAATTTGATTAATTGACAGACCTACAATATGTTAAGAAAAAAATTCTTATACCAACTTTTACTTAATTTTGTTGATCAAACTAGTTATAACGAACTTTTAAAAGGTAATAAAGATATTGTTAAGAAAATATTGAGCACGACTGCATTAACTACTAAGAAATTTATTCACATTAATTAAATACAAAAAAGAACATGATTTTATTGCATAAATAATTTAATATGTCATTAAGCTAAGTTAAATATATAAATACTGATTCTAAAACATACATATAATTGGAAAATGGTAATTTTTTCAAGCGAAATGCCTGTGAGTTGTGAACCATAAACATTTATGGAAAATTGCTTTTAGGAGTCTGAATTCGTTGTTCTATATATTTGGACTGCACAAAGTTCTTCCTCAGGAAAGATTAACATAATCCATTGAATTAGGTGTTGTTCTTTTATATAAATGATACATTGCCGAAAACTGATTATAATTGATAATAAAAACAAAACGAAAAGGGATAGGAGGCAGAGATATAATGAAGGCAGAGATAAATGCTTTCTTGTTACTGATAGATAAAACAAAGGAGCCTATATAAAGGCTATAAACAAAACTGAAAGTAGCTAAAAAATAGGCATAATCACACGTCCTAGACACACTACTTTTACTGGGTAAACTGATAAAGTAAACCTAAATAAAGACCAAGTAAATAGACTTCCTAAAGTCTAGGACAAATCACAGACACATCACGTGCCATGCAGATTTTACTCAACATTTCCTCCCTTAAACTGATGTTCCTTAGAAGCATCCAGTTTAAACTTTGAAGCTCCAACTTTCTTCTGGTGGGCAAACACCTAGGAGCTCCCTAAGCCTTTTAAATACAGGAAACTTGAGAGGTTTTGTTAGAATATCAGCAATCTGGTCCTCACTCCTGCAGTAAACAAGATCAATGGTTCCATCATTCGTTAGATCCCTCACAAAATGGTACTTCACATCAATATGCTTGCTTCGACCGTATAACACCGGATTCTTCGAGAGCTTTATTGTTGAAGTGTTATCACAATAAATCTGAGTAGGCTGCCCATTCTTCAAAAATTGCAATTCTGTGAGGATATTCTTCAGCCAGATAGCTTGACACGCACAACCTGTTGCAGCAACAAGTTCAGCTTCGGTAGTTGACAATGTGACAATAGGCTGCTTCTTTGAAGACCATGAAACAGCTCCTGTTCCCATCATAAAAACAAACCCAGAAGTACTCTTCCGATCATCCACATCTCCTGCATAGTCACTGTCTGTAAAACCAAACAAATCTGACTTTTCTCCCTTCTCGTAGAAAATTCCGAACTCTTTAGTACCTTGCAAGTACCGTAGAATTCTCTTTGCAGCCAGCAGATGCATCTCTGTAGGACACTCCATGTATCTGCTGATGACACTTACTGCAAACATGATATCAGGCCTTGTTGCTGTTAAGTACATTAAACTCCCCACTATTTGTTTGTAGAAAGTATCGTCCACCTTTCTTCCTCCCTTGTCTTTGCTCAACTTTACACCAAACTCAGCTGGAGTGTTTACAGGATTGCAATCCTTCATCTGAAACCTGTCCAGAATTTCTCCTATGTATTTCTTTTGAGAAAGAAATATACCAGCAGAGGTTTGCACTACTTTAATTCCAAGGTAGTAATGCATCATACCAAGATCAGACATCTCAAATTCAGCCATCATGGATCTTTTAAAACTTTCAAACATCACTTTATCATTTCCAGTGTAGATTAGATCATCTACGTACAGACAAACAATGAGCATCTTTCCTCCATAAGCTTTTATGAAAAGTGTATATTCATATGGGCATTTTTGAAATCCATTCTTCAAAAAATAGGTTTCTATACGATTATACCAAGCTCGTGGAGCTTGTTTTAATCCATATAGAGCCTTCTTTAACTTATACACTTTATGCTCATTGCCAAGTTTCACATAACCAGGAGGTTGAGTGACAAATACCTCATCTTTCAGATCCCCTTGAAGAAAGGCTGATTTCACATCTAGTTGAAAAATAGGCCATGACATTTGAGCTGCAACTGCAACCACCAACCTGATTGTATCATGCCTTGCCACCGGAGCAAAAACTTCTCTATAATCAATGCCAAACTCCTGCTTGTAGCCCTTAGCCACCAAACGTGCCTTGTACTTGTCAACTTCGCCGTTCTCCTTTAACTTTGTCTTGTAAACCCACTTCACACCGATTGCCTTCTGGCCCTTTGGAAGATCACACAACTCCCATGTATGGTTTCTTTCAATGGCATCAATTTCAACATCCATTGCTTTTCTCCACTTTGATTCTTTGGCAGCCTCATCAAAAAAAGTGGGATCACAATCTGAAAACAAAGCAAAATGTGTAAGTGGGTCATCATCTTGATCAACTCCAGGTACCTCATAATCACCTATTGGTCTTCTTCGAACACGTTCGGGCCTTTGTAGTTCAGCCGCCGGTTCATTTTGAACGGGTGTCGGTTGATTTGGAGTCTCCTCCTCTTCTTGCACATTTTCCATGGACTGCTGTCCAGTCTCATCATCATCAAAATCTGTTGGAATGCCCTTTTTTATGCCATCTTGATTCCATGAGAAAGTGCTTTTTTCATCAAATACCACATCACGGCTGATAATAATTTTCATGGTGCTAGGATTGTAAAGTTTATAAGCTTTTGACTTATCACTAACACCAAGAAAAATGCACCTTTCTCCCTTGTCATCCAGCTTCCTCCTCTTCTGGTCTGGAATATGAGCATAGGCTATACATCCAAACACTCGGAAATAATGTACGGAAGGTTTCCGTCCGCTCCAAGCTTCTTCGGGTGTCATATTTTGGACAGCAAGTGTAGGACTTCTGTTCAATAAATGAATGCTCCAATTTACAGCTTCAGGCCAAAATCTTCTTTGAATGCCACTCGTTGTCAACAGACTTCGTACCATATTCATAATGGTGCGATTCTTCCTTGCACAGACACCATTTTGTTGGGGGGAATACGCTGCTGTAAGCTGCCTTTTGACACCCTGGTTCTCACAAAAACTTGCCATTTCATGCGAGATGTATTCTCCACCACGATCGGTGCGAAGAACTTTTATCGGGTTCCCAACCTCTTTCTCAACGAGCGCTTTAAAGCATTTGAAAGCTTGAAAAGCTTCAGATTTTTCTCGCAAAAAATAAACCCACGTCTTGCGACTATAATCATCAATAAAAGTAATTAAATATCTTTTACCTCCATTAGAAAGTGGTGTTATTGGCCCGCAAATGTCAGAGTGAACAAGCTCCAATGCCTTCTTTGCTCGCCAAGATCTTCCTTGTGGAAACGAATTACGATGTTGTTTGCTAACAACACATTCTTCACAGATTTGAGAAGGAGCATCTATATGAGGAAGACCTGTCACCATATTCTTCTGTTGCAGTGTTCTTAATCCACCAAAATTCAGATGCCCATAGCGAAAATGCCATAACCAAGCCTCATCATCCAGCTTTGTTGATAAGCATGAATGAGTTGAATTGTGGAGATAAAGTGGAAACATACGATTTGCTGTCATGCTAACTTGTGCAATTAAACCCAACTTTGCATCATGAATCTGACACACTCCATCTTTTATAATTATCTCATAGCCTTTTTCTTGTAGCTGACCCACACTAAGCAAGTTGGTTTTTAAATCTGGTACGAAAAAAACATTGGCAATAGTATGAGTGGAATTTCCTTTGGTTTGTATCATTACCTTTCCTTTTCCCATGACAGAAACTTTGGAGTTGTCACCAAACTTGACACTGCTACGAAAAGATTCATCCAAATCAGAGAATGCCGCCTTCTCTCCACACATGTGATTGCTGCAGCCAGTGTCTAAATACCACATGTTTTGATGGGTTTCCTCCTTTTCGTGACATACCATCAAAAGAGACACTTCTTCCTCTTCTACAAAGTTAGTTTGATCTCCAGATGGACATTCTGATCTGTAATGGCCAAAGTTATGACAATTGAAGCATTCAATGTTGGACTTGTCTGCTGACTTTTGGTACCCTTCACGTCCTCTGCCTCTACCACGAAATCTGCCGCCTCGACCTCGAGATTGGCCTTCTTGACGATGTTAGTAGTTGTCACGATCATTATTATTTCTGCCTCCTCTGCCTCTGTAACTTCCTCTGCCTCTACCTCTATTCCCTGTAGAATGGTTTTCTGCCTTCAATGCTTGTTCTTCTTTTTCTTCACTTTCCTGCTGGAAAAATTTCCTTTCATGAATTAACAAGGAACTTTGTAATTCATCAATTGACATCTGAGTAACATCATTTGCTTCTTCTATAGAACAGACAACAAAATTAAATTTTGGTGTCAAAGACCGAAGGATCTTTTCGACAATGTGGACATCATCAGTCTTGTCCCCATGGATCCGCATCTTGTTGACGATTGCCATCGTTCTTGAAAAGTAGTCCGTAACCGATTCTCCTGACTTCATCCGAAGCATTTCGAACTCCGAACGAAGAGCTTGAAGCTGCTGCCTCTTAGCTCTTGTGGAACCTTGGTACTTTCGCTTCATGGAATCCCAAATATGCTTGCTCGTGTCTTTGCAAAGAATGGTTTCTAAGATTGTGCGATCAATGGCTTGGAAAAGAAAATTCTTTGCTTTAAGATCTTTTAACTTCAGCCCTTCAAGTTCTGTCCTTTGTGCTGCCGTTTGCACAAGACCTGCTGCTGGTTCTGCTACTCCAGAAACAACAACTGCCCACAACTCCTTGGACCTTAAGAAGTTCTCCATTAACATACTCCAATGATCATAGTGACCATCAAAACGTGGAATAGCAGGTGTTACAAATTCAGAGGCCATATATCTGTCGACTTCTTGGAACCAAGCTCTGATACCACTGATAATAAAAACAAAACGAAAAGGGATAGGAGGCAGAGATATAATGAAGGCAGAGATAAATGCTTTCTTGTTACTGATAGATAAAACAAAGGAGCCTATATAAAGGCTATAAACAAAACTGAAAGTAGCTAAAAAATAGGCATAATCACACGTCCTAGACACACTACTTTTACTGGGTAAACTGATAAAGTAAACCTAAATAAAGACCAAGTAAATAGACTTCCTAAAGTCTAGGACAAATCACAGACACATCACGTGCCATGCAGATTTTACTCAACAATAATACTTGTCTATTGGTGGTGACGTTGAATACTGAATCAAGACTGTTTCTTTTGTTTGTGTATTAAAATATTTTTTTTTTATAAAATAGCGACCAGTCCCAAAATCAAACAAAGTAACAAACAACACACATCCATTCTAGAGTTCAACAATCAAAATAAAATCAATAATTTGACCCAAATAAAATGAAAAAGAAAGATATATGTTCGAAATTAAACCAAAAATCTATTGAAAATCAAACCAAGAACACACATATTTGTTCCAAACCATACCAAATTCGTACAAAATAAAATCAAATTTACACCTCCTGGTTTTCTTGACCTCCAGAGAAGAAAAACACAATCGGTTCCTAATCAAACAAAAACACATAAATATGCTCCAAATCAAACCAAGAATACATAAATTTGTTCAAAAAGCAAGTCGATACATACACTTCTCATCGATCTCAAGAGAACAAGAACACATAAGCACCGTTGAGTGGAGACATTGGTGCTCTTTGGTCTTTTCAATTTACAAAGAACAATAGTCATTCCATATTCTCATATGTTAATCCAAGAAATTAAAAGAGAACACCCG
The DNA here is from genome assembly GCA_020465985.1 of Centrapalus pauciflorus. Taxonomy (NCBI): domain Eukaryota; kingdom Viridiplantae; phylum Streptophyta; class Magnoliopsida; order Asterales; family Asteraceae; genus Centrapalus; species Centrapalus pauciflorus. Next base: position 287,167 of record JAANYP010009066.1, on the reverse strand, counting down.
CATAGCAAACCAACTAACCAAGAGTCTCAATGAGTTTGTAACAAAATACGTACATCATAGAAATAAAATATTAAATTTCAATAAATCGAAGATAGGGATACCCAAATGGGACCCCAAATTTGTGCGCAATACCACACTCACTCGGTGATTAGTGGAGTCTTAGGTGGTATTTGTTTTTTAAGAGGTTAAATGTCTGAAGTCTGAAATTAAGAAGAGGCCTTAAAGTCTGAAATTAAGAGGCTCTGAATTTAATTCAGACTAGTCTCATTCTCTTAAAATTCAGAGAGAAATTCAGAAGTTGTAACCTCTTAAGTCTGAATTTAAACAAACAATACAAATTATGTTAAGATCTGAAATTCAGACTTCAGACCTAATTTAGGGTCTCTTAATTGAAAACAAACACACCCTTAGATTCATCTTTGACCTTTTAAGTATAATTAGGAATGAAGCATGTATCTTAGAATTATGTTGTAATTTCATTTTAGTTGTAACCATTTATTATATTTCTTAAATGATGTTGTAATTTCAGTTCTTTACTTCAATGGAATCGAACCATTATGAGACACGTTCAAATAACATCTTAATTATTATTAAGAGGTAAATAAACATAAGCTTGTATTATGTTGTATCATTAATTATATTAACTGAGTTAGTTTGTTGCTGAAATTTTTAAATACTTATGCCGAATTTGACCTTTATATTTTTGGATACCTAGAAATTAAGAGGCTCATTTGAAGGTTAGATAATCTCTTATTGATTCCGTTCAATGTTAAACAAGCAGGTCTAAGTTGTGTTGATAGTGTTTCGTGACCACAGTTCCATTGGTTTCTGGCATGCATGAGGACAAACAGGCCCTCTTACACATCAAATCCTACATTTATTTAGTATTTGTACTCTATTTGTTAGGTTCTAGATAGATTTATCATTATTTTGAAAACCTGCAGATTTAATGAATCTGGACAAATTGGATTAAATTCTTTTTACACTTCAGAAGTGAATTATTTTTGTTTCTTTTGTTTTCTTGTACGTGGTGCATGTTTGGGCTTCTTGTGTGTATCATTTGTATTGGATTGTAACCCCAATTTTCGTCATTAATTTGTTATGGATGTATTTGTTCAGAATTGATATAAATCCGTTTTAGAACCAATAATACGAGTTCTAATTTTTAATGCATTATCATATATATATCAAGAAGTCATATGAATGTTGAGTCATTCTGAATATATTGCTTTCCAATCATTCTTAAAACTCAACCATCAAGACACTATTACGTGGTTTTATATAAAATTAGATCGAGGACGTATCTAAATGGGTCAAACTCTATTAATTGGTTTAATGAATAATCAATATTTTCTACAATTTGTAAAATTCAAAATAAATAGATCAAATGATATATATGAAATTCACAAACAACTTTATTTTCACTCCACCAGGCGGTCTCGCGACCAGACCAGCAGGGAGAAATAAATCATAATATCCTTGGAACAAGGAAGGTGATGTCCAGACTTGAACCTGAAACCTCATTTATGGATTCTCTAATTCCTTAATTACTATATCCACATACAACTTAAAAGGCCTAGTATTGTTGTGAGTTGTGACACAATCAAAACAAATTTACACGACATGTTTAATCATATTCAAGGCGAACCGTTGAATACAAAGGAACCGATACTCTCTGCAAGCATTAGCTTATTGATAGACACTTTGTCACCAAACCTGTACGTGAAACAAAGTTGGCCTTGTGACTCGACGGAGCCCTTCAGCACAGGGAAGTAAACGACCGCACTACGACCCATTGGATGCGCGTAATCATAGAGCTCTTTCAACGACCGATGAACTTCTCCTATGTATCTATCGCCAAGCTTACGTTTACAGTATAGCTTGATCACCAGCATCGTGCCATGGTGCTCCAACCATGACTCACCTATAGCATACTTGAGGGTGTGGTTCCATGCTGGATTTTTTCGACCATTTCTGTCCACTGGAGTTCGCTTCTCTATACCCCCAATAACTACCTGAATCAATAACATTCAAAATTAAAAACGTATTCTTTCTTCTTCTTCTTCTTCTTCAACAGAAAACTGAAAATAAAATTTTTAAAAAAACATGAAATGAAATGAAATGAAATACCTTGGCATAAACTTTCATCTTGAAAACTTTCCTTACGTCTTCTAAATCATTTGCGGAGTTAATGGTTAACTCCAGTTTTCTGCAGTCCATGGTTGTTGGTTTTTCTTTGCGTTTTGAATGGTATTGAGTGTTCAAGTTTCCAAGTGTCTCCATTCATATATTTATATATATTATATAAAGAAGACTTTGAACTAGTATATCAGCTTGACTTTTTATAGTCAACACATATAGATAACAATATTTAATATTTATTTATATCAATTGTCCATTAATTAAGAAAGACACTGGAAATTATAGTTATACACATAGTTGCAAAAACCCTCCCTTTCACTTATCAAACTTATGGACCGATATGCTTCCAAACTTTTCATCCCTGATTGTTAACTTAACAATAGTTTTTCATTTATCACTTTTATGACTATTAATTCGTTAAATACAGGGCCAGTCCGATCATTTTCGAGGCATTGGGCAAGAACTTAAAAGGGCCCTATAAATATATATGTATTTTCAAAATAAACAAAATTCAAGTAAAAATGGTAAATAAAACACAACAAACTTATAATTATATAATCTAAACTAAAATTTTTGGCAAGTCAATAATCTTGTTTAACTGTTAATAGACATAAGTATATATAATAGATTTTTTTGAAAATGAGCCCCTATGATTGATGGGCCCTGGGCGGTTGCCCGTGTTGACCTTGCTTAGGGCTGACCCTGGTTAAACATTTGTGCGCCCTTCTATTTCCATTTAATATATTGTATTGATAATGTTTTTTTATGTGTTTAATATTATGACTATTGGTATTGTATTTTTTTAGTAATGAAAATCACATTATTTTCTTAAGAGCCGCTATAAAAAAAAATTAACTACAACCTTTTTAATTAAGGGCCATACACGTATAGTACATCCCAAAAGAGTAAACATGGTCAATAATTGTAACATCCGGGATCTAGTAGCTGGCACGTGGAATTTATTTACTGGCTTTAAGAGTTGTCTCGATGAGTTGGTAAATTCTAATTGATTAATTGCATGTGAGTTGGTAAAGTAGATTGTTATTGCGTGTAACTTTAATCGGTTGAGATAATAACCGGTCTAGTTGTAATTGGGGATTTGGGGTTGTTTTATTGAGTTAATTGGCATTCTAAACTCAAGTTGTTAATTTGAGATTAAATGGGTTAATGGGTGTGTACCTAGTGATTAATGAGTATCGTACCCGTTTTAATTGAGTTCGGGACCGGGAACGTATATATATCGTGTTATGACTCCTCCTTCTTCATTTTACATTGAAACCTAAAGGTGTGAGTGTGTGCTTATGTACTTCAACTGAAATCCAAAGGGAAAAGATAGAGGAAAGAGATCAAAGGCAGCCATAAGTGAAGGTCTTGACTTCTCCTTCAAATTTGAGCAAATCCAAGATCGAAAATCAGATTTAAGGTTAGTAATTTGTACCAAATGAGCTGAATTATCATATTAAGTAGTTAACATGTCTTGGGGTTGGATTATAACCCCTGAAATGCGTAAAATCGGGATTAAAAGCAATTCCCGTAGCTGTAGAAAAACAGAGCATAACCTGCTCTGTTCGCGCCGCATCGCGGCCGAGCTCCCCTGGTCGCGCCCGCGATCAGGGTGAGGCGGTTAAAGGTGGTCGCTGGCAGTGGAACGCGACCGAGACGTTAGTCGCGGGTCGGACGAGCACGGGCGTGCTCAGTTGAGCCCGGCCGCGACGAGAGGGGCAGCACGGAGTCATCGCGTCCGAGATGACTGGCCGCGACGTGGAGCCCGCGACCACGATCACGGCCGCGCTCCTGGCCGCGCTCGTGTGTCTTGGCTTGTTGATTCATGTTGAGCTAGGGAGTCTAGTAGTGTAGTCGTTATGAGTTCCGTAGCTAGTCGTTACAGTGTAGTTGTATTTATTGTTGCCAGGATTCGTAGCTAGACCTGGGACTTGTAGAGACTGTCGTTGATAGCGAGATTGTAGTCGTGCTTCAGGTGAGTTACTTACTTTTAAATAGAGGCGTTGTTGTTGATTACTGAGTTTTTAAAGAGGTACGTTGTTTATTATTCGGGTCCAGTGTGGACTCCTTTCATATGTTGATATTTGTTAGCACAGAGCAGAGTTCGTGGATCACGCGTATAGTCGTTGATACGCAGAGTAGAGGCCTGTTGGGTCATTCCCAACTCAGTGGACCTGACAACCCACTACTTTGTGGAGTGGGCTATGCAGGCTGTGCCGGGTCGCTCCCGATGAGGCGTCGGGCCGTTGATGCCGGCCGCATGTAGAGTTGTTTACCAGTTGTTACGTTGTGCTAACTGTTTTATAAACTGTTTTAAAGTTGTTTATAGTAACTCACCAGCTTTCCGCTGACTGTTGTTTAACTGTGGATCTCAGGTACGAGGACTGAGGCTAGTGACACAGCGGGCAGTAGCCGAGACCCGCCGCGTGGACAGTAGTTAGTGACTACTTTCGTAAGTAGTCTCGATGTTTTGTGGTTTGGCTTATTAGCCAGTGACTTATGGATGACTATAACCTATACATATGTTGTGGTTGCTGGACTTTGTTGACGGGGGTTGGTTCCCGTCCTGCGATACTTATGTCCGATGTTGATATACAGTAGTAATTAGCTGTTTAACCCTTGATGACGTTGCCTGTGATTTGATGACGTGGACTGTAAGTCCTATGTGGCATTAGTCGTAAAAAGTAGGGTGTTACAATAATGGTTGTGGTTAAAGAATAAAAAAATAAGTAGGCATTAAAGTAGTTCGTAATGGTATGTGGATTGAGAGTATGAGAGATTTTTGTTGAAAAGTAGTTTGTGGTTTTTACTATTGCAGATGCCCCAAGGCCCAAGTCTTGTTTTTTATTGTTTATTTTAAAGAAAACTAAGTAAGTATTAACAAAATACAACCACTCATCCTGTATCTGGGAAGCTACAGATAGACAAAGATCACCAAACTTTGTATTAAGAGTAAAATACAACCACTAGCTCCTTTTCTATTGCATATGCCCAAGGCAAAGTATTATTATATATACCCAAAATACAACCACTTCTTATATCAGATGCCCCAAATCTTGTAATTTTTAGAGTATTAAAAAGTTCTTTTTGTCTGTTCATTGATGGATTCATGATTGCCTCATACTTAAGTCTCTTTCATTGGAACAATCCTCCATCTTGCACAAAATAAAACTTTAATTTTCTTCTCGCATTAAGAGTAAGGATATGTAATTAAAATTGTAAGGGGTGTATATTTAGAATAACCCATAAAACACTTATAAAGAATTTATAAGAAATACAAAATCATAAGAACAAAATGATGATAACTAGCTAGATGGTGTAAACTAATCATTAAACAGACGATGATCTTCATAGAAATTATTGATGTTGTAAACTCCTAATTACTTTTAAATTTCAAAATCACACATATGATTAGATTGGGCATATGATCGATCAAGATAAGATAAATGAAGTGAAGATATAAACATTGAACAAAAAAGAGTTAAACCAAATATACATTCAAGCTACTAGAATCAAGCCAACCAACAGCTAAAAAATTTATATAATATAATAAAGAAAACAATTTATGCCACATATTACTTCTTAAATGCAAGAAAATTTTGTTTTCCTGTATATTTTTCTAAATTTAACACCTTAACTTAATTTTATTAAATTTTGGTTCTAATTTTTTTCAATAATTAATTTGTAATAAATTAGATGTTGTAACATGTTAAATTAATGTTTACCAAAAATAAATATCTATTATAAAATCTATATATATATATTATATTATATATATATATATATATATATATATATATATATATATATATATATATATATATATATATATATATATATAATAAAGAGAACATCACAAAAGATAAATACAACTTTTTTATTTTTAAATAAAAGATAAATACAACTTATTATTATAAAAAAGATAAATCCTAAATAGATTTATTTTTAAATAAAAGATATATACAACTTATTAGTACAACTTATTATTATAAAAAAAGATAAATGCTAAATAGATTTATAAATAAAAATACACTATTAATTTTTAATGTATAAATATTAATTTATAATAAAATATATAAGTAGTATGTTATATATAAAGTGAAATCTCAATTTTTATCAATAAAAATTTATTAAATTAGAAATAAAATTTTATTCACGTATTTACATGGGACATAAACTAGTTTATGTAATAAAAGAGAACATCAAATGTCATGTGTCACATCCACATTTCATTTGGAAAGATAAATAAAACTTATTATTATAAAAAAAATAAAAGATAAATACAATTTATTATTTTTAATCTATAAATAATAAAAGAAAAATATAATTATTATTTTTATAAGATAAATACACTATATCATTTTTATTATATAAATAATAATTTGTAGTAAAATATATAAGTACCTTCGGGTGCACTTGATTTCGAGAGGTACCTTTTTGAAGGTACCTCTCGAAATCATTCATGTGAAGGTACCAACCTTAAAAAAACTTTTTTAAGGTTCAAAAAGGTACCCGAAGGTACCAACCTTAAAAAATATATATATATATATATATATATATATATATATATATATATTCAGGTTCAAAAAGGTACCTCTCGAAATCAAGTGCACCCGAAGGTACCAACCTTAAAAAACTTTTTTTAAATTTTTTTTCTCATAACTATGTTTAATTTAATGTTATACGCATGATATATAAATTTTACATACATTCACACTTTCTGTGTCCTTAAAAATTATGTGAATGCTTAATGCATATTTATGTGAATGGTCATCGATCCATGATGGTCATTTCACACCATGGGAATGGTGTGAATGACCATTCACATGATCTTTTTTTACCATTCACAAGATTTATGATGTTGCTTCTTTTGAAAAAAAAGTCTTATAATATTATCTTATACATGTCTATTTAAAAATAATATATGTGAATGATCATTCACATTAGGGTACGCTGGGTACGCGAGAATCTTACAGGTACGCTGATGAACCTGATTATATATATATATATATATATATATATATATATATATATATATATATATATATATATATATATATATATATATATATATATATATATAGAGGTGGGTTCAATGGAAAACCAACATGCATCGGAAAACTTCGGAAAACCACCATGCACCACCACAAATGCATCACAATTCCCGTGTGATGCATCAAATTCCCCGCTTGATGCACCAAATTCTCGCGTGATGCATCAAATTCCCGCGTGATGCATCGACTTTCTGCGTGATGCATCACCTGATCCAATGACTATAAAGTGGTTCCCGGGTTTTCCGATGCATATAGGTTTTCCATTGAACCCAACCCTATATATATATATAGAGAGAGAGAGAGAGAGAGAGAGAGAGGGTTCAATGGAAAACCAACATGCATCGGAAAACTTTGGAAAACCTCCATTCACCACCACAAATGCATCACAATTCCCGCGTGATGCATCGAATTCTCGCGTGATGCGCCGTCTTTCTGCATAATGCACCTGAAAATTTGTGAAAACCGCACTGCACCACCACAAATGCATCAAATTTCCCGCATGATGCATCAAAATCCCGCGTGATTCATCAAATTTCCTGCATGATGCATCAAAATCCCGCGTGATTCATCAAATTTCCCGCGTGATGCAGCAAAATCCCGCGTGATGCATCACTTTATTTACGATCATGCCACCGCGTTTTTCATGAAATGCATCAAATCGGACGGTATGCGTAGGTTTCCACAGTTTTCCGGTGCATAGTGGTTTTCCATTGAACCCACCCCTATATATATATATATATATATATATATATATATATATATATATATATATATATATATATATATATATATATATATATATATATATATATATATATATATATATATATATATAAACTAAAATCTCAAATTATATCAATTAAATATATTAAATTAAAAATAAAAAGTTTAAAAAAATTATTGACAAATAATAATACTATTCTTATATTATTCTAAATAATTAATAATTATTTATTTTAATTAAGTAAATTTTATTAAAAATATTCACTAACACGTGGATCATACACTATTTAATAACTAAAATCAAAATTACTTGTAAGACGAACAAAAAAAAGAGTATTTTCATGGGAAGATATGCTCCAGGAGTGAAGTCAATGCAAGACTCAATTACAAAATGCAAACCACATACATACATGTGCTTTCTAAAGAAAAGAAAAGAAACAAAACAAAACAAAACATCGATCGTCTTCAAAGCAAATTAAAATTAAAATAAAGCCAACAGAATTGAATTTGACTGAAAAAGGATCGATGTGTTTTCATAGTATCTACTAAACCATGCATGCTCCATCAAACACACCACATATATCCTTTGATTCATAACTGACATTTGCCTTTGTTTTGTTATTTTTAAGGTCTCACCTTCCTTCTAGAAACGCTAATCAAGATTGGATTATAAACAAATAAGACAACAATAACTAAAGACAATGTATGAGATGGACTTTACGTCTTTACTCAATTGAAAAGGCTGGCCAAATTGGTTTTGAAAGTTGAATTAAAATCATTAATTATAAATAAACTATTTTTTTATTAATTCTATCAAAGGTCGAAGTAATTCATAATTCCTAGCTCTTTGTATATGTATTTAGAATCCTCATATTTCATGCAACTCATATCTAATCTTACGTATCATTTCATACATCAATCAATCAACTGTAAATTAAATTTCAATTTCTTTAATTTCTGTTTCATGACCAAAACCGGATTTATTAATAGTTTCAAGACTCAAAATTGATTGTACTGTACGTAACTATCCGTTAAAATAAAACTGAAAATCTCAGCAAAAAAAAAAATAATAATGAAATCATAAACAAACATAAACATTAGATGAAAACCTATATGATTGGCCGCGTTGTCTAGTCCAATCGATTCAACGATAAAATCTTGAGCAATTGAGATTTTTCGGTCTCAAATCTGCAAGCAAACTCCTCCAATCTCTTATCAAACAAACCCCACAATATACTCGATACAATATTAAAAAAATGTATGCCTAATGCTCAACTTAGTTTTGTCGTCTTAGCTATGTGGGTCATGGGGTACTTTGTTTGTGTTAGGAACGGAACTTAGGATGGAATTAGAGAACATATTAGTCAATTTTAGTTTATGGGCTTTTTTGGCAAGAAGATTGGAAATGGGTTCAACATCAATTTGGAAAGAGGTAGAAGTAAATATGGCATCATCATCTACGTGATCGATCATCATTCTCTGTGTTCTCGTCATCAAAATCTATATGATGAACCTCATTCAAAGAGTTGTTATCTATAGACGCTACCACAAAATCTATGCCACTAGCACTTACAACTTCAAACACTTGATTCCGTGTTTGCTATAAGTACGATAGATATATGGTTGTTTTTTTGGAATTCTCTTAATGTTTTGATTTTTCTACAAAATGATACAGTGAATTGTTACATTTGAGAATAATAATAAAAAGTACTTAAGCATATTAAATATTACTTTAATTTTCTACCATTGATGTGATGTACATCTTCTTATGATTGACAATCACAATATTCTTTTCTCTCTTAACTAACATCTACTCGATCTGTATTTTTTCTCATCTCTCTTTGTGTCTCTTTAGGTGGGGATGCCAACAGCAACCCCCAATCAAAATAGATATATCCATTGTCTTTAATTTTCTAAACCTTGTGTTCCTAATTATGATATCCAATTCTTCACTTTCTGCCATCATGCGCCATTCATTTTCTTTTAATTTCATCATACTAAACACCCCCTATCATTAGCTAGCCAATTAAGTAAAGAAATTTTACATTTTTCCGGTCTATTTAGTAGACCGTAGCCTAGGGTAGTCTTTAATATATATTACGTCATCAAGTGACTGTCGTATTTGATAGGGAGCTACAATGAGTAGTCATATGAACTACAAGAAAATCAAGTTTTCGCGATTCACATTAGTGACAGACGTTGTGTAAGCATTTTTTGCTAATTTACTTTGCAACGGATTTATGATGGACAAATGTTTTGATGGGTTCGCATATGTGTGGGCTGCAGGATGTTATGATTGGATACCTACCGAATTGGATTTAGCAATAAGTTGGTTTTAGGTTCTTGGATTTTGTATGCTTTTCATAATTTTAAAAATATATTTGCTTATGAAAAGAAATAGTCGTAAAAATAACAATTTAAACCATACAAATGCAACTAATTATTTTTTTTAAAATTTAGTATATGCAACTAATGTTTTTTTTAATCGTGCATCTCGTGTTCATCAAATATTGACAAACTTTTAAATATAATTTGATTAAAATATTTTATAACATCAATCCAAACAAATAAATTTATAGTATATATAATATCCAAACAAATTTAAAAACCTATTAGTGATTTGGTCAAATAAATAGAATTCGCATGACCTAATTTTTGGCCCAATAACTAAACACATGTCCTGTCCTAGTACGGTAGTACCGTTGCTCCAATAACTTTTGTATTCAATCAATCCCAATGTTAAATTCTTAATTATAATTGTCAATTGTAGAATTTATAATCATATCGATGTAACTATTTTTGAAAAAGAAAGCATTGGAAGGTAATAGTAACAATGGACAATCTTTAAGATTAGAGAAAACGAAACTAGCAAACCGTGAATGAGACAATTAAGTTGTTCATGATTAAATACGCCCAACCTTTAAGAGTTAAAAGGAAAGAAAATTAAGTTATCTATCTTAATTAATAACATTTTCACTCATAATATGTAAGTCTATTTGATATTTTATGATTATATTTGTTACTTTAAATTAAATATGCTCATTCGTAGGTCCGACCTGATCAATATAATCAATTAAAATTTTGAAATGTGAACATAACATAATTACACAACAGATGACCTCCGCCATTGATAAACACAAATACTGATGATTTCCCTTGAAATCCAGATGATTTCAAAACATTTTCTATGTTTAACCACTTAGTTCAACCATCACCAGGCATGCAACTACCATATTCATCATAAATGAATTATTTTGTGTCATATTCAAAATAGGGTCATGACACAAAATTTGTAACATTCAATAGTGACATCGAAGCCTTAGGTGGCTTTTGATTCACGAAATGTAATTAGGATGAATTTGAATTTTATTTATTAATATGGTTGATGGTGTAGGTAGATGACATTTTTTAGTATTGGTTAATGATGTAGGTTGGAATCTGATTCATGTAATGGTTAGAAATTAATTTGTGTATGAGTCGAAGAAATGTCAAATTCCTATAAACAAAGAATTTGATTAAAATACATAAAATTTAGTATTTGTCTTAGTTATCAAAAATTCTAAAGAAGCTAAATTCTAATTCTAATTCCATTGCACGAATCAAACACAACATTAGATTTTGAATGTGTAACATTTAATCGAGACGAGAAACGACATATATCTGTAACATCGATTGAACATATAACAAGAAACAAAACAAAAAAAAAAACAAGATCTGCAACACGAAACCAAACTATAAACAACGGATCTATTTGAAATCCTATAGATAAAGAATTTCAAATTCCCCTAATTTTTTATAAGGAATTTCAAAATCTTAGAATTCATAAAAATATAAATGATGTGAAATGCAGTAAACCAGTACATATACATGTTTATTTATTCTTTCAATGAAAAACCTCATGAATTGAAGTTATTACTAATGCTAAAATTTTGACTTGAAAGCCAAACAAATATTCCCAGTTTTCGTTAATTTCACCAATTGCAACAATTAATCCGGCCGTTTGCTTCGCTCATTGTTATACGTCTTAAAAGATGGAGAGTAGAACTAGAAATGAAAAAGCATGGAAGAAAGAGAGAGAAAAGTACGTGAAAGGAGGAGACACAGTCAGAATTAATCCAGAATTAAAAATCTGAGATGCCAATTCTCTTCACCAATCTCAAGATCAAATTAATTTCAAAATTAAAACTTAAGTAACGTGAGATATAGAATATATATATTAAATTTCTGAACATAAAATGTATGCACGCAATACCATGCACAGTAGCAGTACTTCATATCGTAAATCACACGTTTAACTACATCTCCCGATCTGTCGCCGGAGGAGGTGGTCGACATACAGAATCTCTCATTAGTCATTTCATTTCTTTCGTTACTAATATTTATCTAGTCTTGTTGTACGTTGTTGTTGTTCTTGAGAGAGAGAGAGAGATATATGGAGAAGAAGAAGCGAATGATACTATGGGATGTGAAGCATATGTTTGAAAGCAGCCTCATTATCTTCTTCATAATCGGTGCATTGGCAACCACAACTGTTTATTATGTTAATACCGACGAACAAGACTACACCACCAGGAGCAGTACTCTTCCGCCACCACTTTGCCATATTAATATTAATACTTCTTCCGTTTATGATTCTTTGGATGGTTGTGATTTGTTCTCCGGCAAATGGGTCCATGACAACCGGTCTTATCCTCTATACAAAGAACTCGATTGCCCTTATATTCCTGGTGAGTTTGCTTGTGGACACCATGGTAGGATGGATTCCAAGTATCAACAATGGAGATGGCAGCCCCATGGTTGTAACCTTCCAAGGTCTCTCTCTCTATCTCTCTCTCTCTACAGGCACACACTGCACACACACACACACACCTATCTGAATTGAATTTGGTTTTTCAGATGTTTATTGTAAGTGATCGTTAATTACTTAGAGATGATGTAGGTTTGATGGTAAAGAAGTTCTTGAGAGATTGAGGGGGAAAAGGGTAATATTCGTAGGGGATTCGGTGAATAGGAACCAATGGGTGTCGATGGTGTGTATGGTTCAAGCAGTCATTCCTGTCGGACGAAAGAAGATGGACAAAGTTCCTGATCTCTCCTTGCTCACATTCAAGGCATTTGTTAGTATATATATATATATTTCATTTCCTCCATCTTTTTATCTTATTTATTTTTCTTTGATATATATAGGTAAATACACATGCATATTCTCACTTAAGTTTTAACTTTAGCAGAATTATATATAATGAAATTGATGATTATTAATTAAATTAATGACGGACGGAATTCAAAATATATATAATGGTATAAGTATATATATATGTATGATACATTAAATGACGGTGAGACGAATTTAAATTCATCAATTCCTTAAATATTTCTTTTTCTTTGACATTTTTCATTTATAAGAAAACATTCTGCACTCAAACTAGTCAATCATGTCTATAAATGGTATAAACAAACGGAACCGGAAAGAAGACTAATCAAATATTAGATCACAAAACAGAGTATCCAATGTATTTTAATATAACCATATGAAATAAGCCTATTAACTTCTAGCTGTGTGTTTGAGATAGCTTTTTGGTTGTTCTAGACATTAAAAAGGCAAAAGACTATAGTTTGGAGATACTTTTGTCATATTGAGATTACCAAAATTGTATTGGATATGATATTTTCTTACCATAATACTAATCTGATTTCACAAATTGTTTCATTTTTCCCCCTAAAAACAGAAAAATATAAATTAATGATATATCTTTATTGGTTGTGAAGATCATTGGTTTGCAACTTCCTACCATCTTTCAAGCCATTTAAGCAAAAGAGCCCTTAATTGTTATACTTTATATTTGCAACAAAATGTCAATGGCTTTATAATGATGAACATAATAACTCCTTACATATTGAAAGCATAAAGTGAAAATGGCTACCAGTATATGTATGCATATGTTGTTTATGATCTGATCAATTCTCATATTTAACCTTAAAATTAAGTCATATTAATGCAAATGTACAGGATTATGATGTTTCAATTGACTTCTACTGGGCTCCGTTGCTCGTGGAATCTAATGCTGACCATCCAACAAATCATAAAAGGACCGATCCGATAGTTCATATCCAATCCATAGAGAAACATGCTAAAAACTGGATGAATGCAGATGTATTAATTTTTAATTCTTATCTTTGGTGGGGGATGCCTACACTCAAAATCTTGTGAGTTCTAATCACTAATTTAACCTTAGTCTTAATAAATAGCTGTCTGTATGTTGCAATTCGTGATCGAGTTCTAACTAAAGTCTGTGTAAGTTATCAGGTATGATACATATCAAGATTCCAAAAACTATAAAATAGTCACTAATCATCGAGGCTATTGGATGGTACTAAAAGTATGGTCGAAATGGATGCATACTCATATCAATCGTACAAGGACTCAATCGTATTTCATGAGTATGACTGCAACTCACCAAAGGTAGTATATCTATTCATCTAGCTCAAAGATTTTTCTATATTTTTGTACCTATATAATGGTTTTAATTGTGAATTTGTGTTTAGAGGCGCAGATTGGGACGTGGAAGCTAATGAGAAATGCTTGAATGAAACGGAGCCCGTAATGAAAGATGGGTTTTGGGAAAGTGGGTCGGATTTGAAAATGATGAGAATATTAGAATCGTCGTTAAAGGTACTGAAGGCAAGAGGAATGAATGTTCAACTAATGAATATAACACAACTCACACAATATAGGAAAGATGGGCATCCTTCTATTTATAGGATGTTCTATTCTACGTTAAAAGCAAAACAACTATCCAACCCCACACGTTACGCTGATTGTACACATTGGTGTCTTCCGGGTGTACCTGATGTTTGGAACGAGCTACTTTTGGCTCATATTCTTCGAGGCTCAAAGTAATTTTAATTATAATTCTTTGAACTTTTTATCATGATGATATACAAATTAAAAACATATAAATACCTAGCTAGTACATCTTTGGTGAATTGTGTTATCTTTGGACATCCGTGATGTTTTGCATCATGAAATTCTTGCTCCAACAGACCATTGTTATTAATTAAATTTGGCGAAATGACCCGATATATACTCCTAATAACTAGTAACATTACTAGTTAACTATTTTTTTCGAACAAAAATGTTATTGTTGTTATTATCAATTATATCAATTAAAAAACAAATTTGAAGTGAATAGTTATTTCTCATGAAATTCAACAATAGCTCATAAATTTTATGTTATTTTGTTACAACATCATAATTATTATTTTTATTAATAAATGGATCTCTCTAATTAACAATGGAACATCTATACTATATAAAATAAGAAAACTACATCGAGAATCTAAACCATTGGATGGAAAGAAATCAATAGTCCAGATTAATGACAACTTATAATTATTTATGAATGTCTCTTATACCCTCAATTAAAATCAATAATTATATCTATGCCATTTTTTAATCTATTTTTCAAATTTACTACCTTAACTTAATTACATTAAATTTTGATTTTAATTTTTTCATTAATGAATTAATATTAAATTAATATTTACCTAAAATAAATATATGTCATTATTATCCTTAATGATCATAGTTAAATTCAAAGGTAAAAATTTAGATTTAAATGTAGAAGTGTAGTAAATAAAGTTAAAAATTTTTGTTAATTATTTTGCTAACAAGATTTAAAATCTATCTATACTATATAAAATAAGAAAACTACTTGGAGATTCTGGACCATTAGATTGAAAGAAATCAATGGTCCAGATTAGGGGTGACAAATTGAGCCCATCCAAGCAAATGAGTCAAACGGGTTGACGAGCAAAATTCATAAATTTTACATAATTTTGAAATTTTTTCAAAGAACAATTTTTTTAATACATCGTATTATATATTTTTACTTTTTTTAAACAATGATGTTCTATATTAGTTTTTTACAATGGGTCCATTTAATTCTTCGGCCCGTTTAGCCCGTTGGGTCAAGATTGCCAACCCTAGTCCAGATTAATGACAACTCATAATTATTTATGAAATATCTCTTATACCCTCAATTAAAATCAATAATTATACCTATGCCATTTTTTTAATCTATTTTCCAAATTTACTACCTTAACTTATATACATTAAATTTTGATTTTATTTTTTTCATTAATGAATTAATATTAAATTAATATTTACCTAAAATAAATATATGTCATTATTATCCTTAATGATCATAGTTAAATTCAAATGTAAAAATTTAGATTTAAATGTAGAGGTGTAGTAAATAAAGTTAATTATTTTTGTTAATTATTTTGCTAAAAAGATTTAAAATTTAATTGATAAAACTTGAATTGTGAATATGATAAATTTTGATTGTTGATTTTCAGATATTCCATTTTTATATTTTATCATTTTCAAAATATATACACATTCACATAACTGAAGATTTTTGTTTCTTACATTGATATTTCATATTTGAAGTTAATAAAAATTAAAAGAAACATTTTTAGCAAACACATAACTGTTTTTAATAATACAATATAATAATATTTTTTTATTTAATATCAAACAACTAAGTATTTTTTTTATCTTTAATTTAACTAGCTTTCAAATTTTTTTTAATTATATATAAATTTTATAATAATTTATTAAAATATAAAAAAAATATGCATTTTCTAAATCAACCCGTGTAATACATGGGTTGATTAACCTATATATTATAATAAAACAAAACAATTCATGTCATATGTCACTTCTACAATACAAGAAAATTTTATTTTTCCAAATTTCACCTTAACTTAATTCATTAAATTTTGACTGTATTTTTTTTCCGTTAATTAGTTAGTAATAAATTAGATTTTGTAACATTTAAAAATAATGTTTACCTAAAATTAATATCTATCATTATTATCCATAATAATCATAATTAGATTCAAATGTAAAAAATTGTGGAAATTATTATTATTATGTATAATAAATAAAAACATCAAATGTCATGTGTCACCTCTACGTTCACCAAAAAGATAATAACTTATAAAAAATAAAATATTAATACAACTTTATATTTTTAAAATAGATAAATATACTCTATTGTTTAATCTGTAAATAATAAAAAATAAACACAATTATTATTTTTGTATGTTTTTATTTTTACTCATATACATTTTAAATAAATAAATTTAATTAAAAATATCCACGTAATACGTAGGTTATAAACTAGTTTAATATAAATAGACGGTGCTAATTAACATGTACAAAGAAAATATATCGTACACTATTTATTTAATAGTAAAAATGGTTTAAATTTAGGGTTTTTATGCGTAAATTTCCCTATTAGTAAAAGTATATTTCATAACATTTGCTTGTTGTAATAAATATAAAGAGATTATGTTTTATATAAAATTAAAACTTCAAATTATATAAATAAAAAACGTATTATTTTAAAGTAAGACTATAAAAGAATTTAGAAAAGAAACTACTATTAAAATATATTTTTAAAACTAGAAACACTATTATATATGACAAATTTAACAATAATATTTTTCTACTTTTAAAAAAAAAATTATATTTGTTTGTTTTATTTTTGAGTTTATATAAATTTTATGTAAATAAATTTTATTTAAAAATTCACGTTATGTGAGTTAATAAACTAATAAAGTAATAATGTACGAATTAAGCGCTTCTTACACCATAAATTTATAAAACTAGCCAAAACACGTTAATTTAAATAAAAATATTATTTTTCACCCGCTACCACTCACTTGTTATCTTTTTATTGTTGAGACTTGACAGTGGCTTCTTCCTGTTTTTTTCTCCGTCATTCACTCACGTTATCCTTGTATTAGTTTCTTCCTCACATTCATGATAATATTAATATTCTTCTTCCTACTAAAATAAATATATATGAGGATTTTAATTATAGACTAAATTACATAAATGGTCCCTGTGGTTTATATGAAATTACGATTTTCGTCCCTGAAAGAATTTTATTACACTAGCAGTCCCTAAAATCGAAAAGTTGTAACATTTTGGTCCCTGAAACTAACGGCCGTTAACTTGAGCCGTTAATTTCAGGGGCATTTTTGTCTTTTTGACTTTCAAGGACCATTTATGTAATTTTCAAACTTTCAGGGACCATTTATGAAATTTTCATACATTTCATATATATTTATCATTTCTTTCTTTTTTATAATTTAATTGTCCAAATATTACATTTTATTTTTTTTATTCCTTTTTTATCATTAATTTTCATTTGTATGTTTATTGTTATTATTAATGTTATTTTTGTTTTATACATTACTATAATTATTTATTTAAGTTTATTATATGATATACCTGATTTATTTTTTTCAATTATTTATTGAGATCCAAATATTTCTCTATTGTTTTTTTCATTTAAGAAAAATAAATATAAAAACTAGTTGTAGTTTTTTCGTTTGGAAAATCTAAAATCGAAATGATTTATTTCTTTTCTCCATTAAAAAAAATTCAAAATAACAACGTCTTGAAGGTTTTTTTCGTTTGGAAAAAGAATATAACCAAAATGCTTCGTAGTTTCTTCATTGCAAATAATTAATAAAAAATTTTAATTCTAAATGGTTTGAAAAAATCAAGAATTGAAATGGTTCATCGCTTTTTAGTCAAATAAATTATATTGCAAATGGTTTGTTGTTTTTATTGAAAAAATTGAGATCGTATTGAACTTTTTATCTACGTTTAATTAAAAATCAGAATTATTCATTTGTTTGAGAGAAATCAAAAATCATAACGGTTTACCATTTTTTGATCAAAACAATTAAAATCAAAATGGTTCGTCATTAAAATCAATATGGTTATCCTTGTTTAAAAAAATCAAAAATCATAATGATTCATCGTGTTTTAATCAAAAAAATTAAAATCGAAATGGTTCATCGTTTTTTGATTAAACAACGATAAAAAAATTTACGAACCACTCCAATATTGTTTTTTGGATCAAATAAACGATAAACCATTTCGATAATTTTTTTTGATCAAAAAATGATGAACCATTATAATTTTTGATTTTTTAAACAACGATAACCATCTTGTATTAAAATTTCTTTTATAAAAAAAAATGACGAACCATTTTGATTTTAATTTTTTTGATCAAAAATCGGTAAACCATTATGATTTTTGATTTTTTTTCAAACAAAAGAACCATTCTGATTTTTAATTAAACGTTGATAAAAAATGAATACAATTTCAAATTTTTCAATAAAAACAACAAACCATTTGAAATTTAATGACTAAAAAGCAATGAACCATTCCAATTCTTGCTTTTTTCAAACCATTTAGAATTAAAAAATTTTATTAAGTATTTGCAATGAAGAAACTTCGAAACATTTTTATTATATTCTTTTTCCAAACAAAAAAAACTTCAACACGTTTTTTTATTTTGAAATTTTTGGAATGGAGAAAAGAAATAAATCATTTCGATTTTAGATTTTTTGAACGAAAAACTACAACTAATGTTTATTTTTCATTTTCTTAAACGAAAAAAATAATTGAAAAAAAATGAACTAGGTTTATCATATAATAATTTTAAATAAATAATTATAGTAATATATAAAAAAAATAACATTAATAATAACAATATACATTCAAATAAAAATTAATGATTAAAATAAAAGAAATAAAAATAAAATGTTATATTTGGATAATTAAATTATAAAAAAGAAAGAAATGATAAATATATATGAAAAGTATGAAAATTTCATAAATGGTCCCTGAAAGTTTGAAAATTACATAAATGGTCCTTGAAAGTCTAAAAGACAAAAATGCCCCTGAAACTAACGGCTCAAGTTAACGTCCGTTAGTTTCAGGGACCAAAATGTTACAACTTTTCGATTTTAGGGACTGCTGGTGTAATAAAATTCTTTCAGGGATGAAAACCGTAATTTCATATAAATCATAGGGACCATTTATGTAATTTACATGTCGTCGATTTTTTTCTTTCCTGTCTAAAAGCCTGTCCACAAACAGCACATGGATTTCAGAGACCATATATATATATATATATATATATATATATATATATATATATATATATATATATATATATATATATATATATATATATGTTAGTGCGAGTACCTAAAAAATACAGAGTACCTATGAACACACGGGTTTCAGATGTAAACATGCTCAGAAAAAAAGTTTTTTTTTTCATATTCACTTAGATACAAATAATATAATGTTATTTGTAAAAACTTGCACACATTCTAGCATCTTAAAACTCATGTGAAAGTGAAAAATCTATGTGAACATGCTTAGTGTGAACATACGTTCACAACTGTGCAGATCATGTGAACACACACGTTTCACATAGTTCTAGTGTGTGTTTATGTGTGATTTTTTTTGCAAATAGTCTTATATTATTGATTAAAACATGATCATGAAAAAAAATTAAAAAAAATCGTTTTAAGCGAGATATCTCCGGTCATCCGTAAAACTAATGACACTTATTTGAACCCAAATCTATGTGTGTGTGTGTGTCTATATATATATATAGTTCGAGAGCGTATCACCCCTTATGCAGCGCACCAGAAGGTAACACCTTTAAAAAAAATTTAATTTTTTTTTCATAAACATGTTTTAATTAACATTATGAATATCATATGTAAATTTCACATACATTCACATTCTCCTATCTCCTAAAAAGTGATGTGAACGTATACTTACATAATTTTGAATATATGTGAACGTGCATATATGTGACTTGTGATTTCATGCACTTAGAGTGTTCGTATTTGCATGAATTTGTATATCATCTGTGTAATGTTAATTAAAAAACACAATCATCTTAATTATGAGGAATCAAATTTTTATAAATTAGATTGATATTTAGACTCTTTATACTTTTTTGTAGTTGTGTGTGAATTTTAAACCAACCCTTATTAAAGTCAAAAGAAATGACTCTCTAAAAAGAATTCTAGATCCGCTACGAGGTGGTAAAATCAATCAATTAAGCTAGGTATGCTTTCAAATATAATATGCATGGATCAAGACATCAAGTTGGATTCGTTTGCCAAATGCCAACCCTTTCTGTCTTTTTTCATTTAATTAATTAAAATATCAAATTAAGAATAAAATGTATTTTCTTAAAATAACAACACGCTTTTTTTTTTTTTTTTAAATTGAACGATTGAGCAAGTGTAAACCTTCGATTCTAATTAAACGAATTTTAACCCAAATGATTTTGTAGTTTTAAACTCATTTGTTCAGTTTGAAACTTTGATGATAAATTATAATTCAAATACACCAAAGTTTATGCAAGTAGAGATAATGTGTTCGAATTTTCGTTTTTATATAATATCATTAACTTTGACGCTCTTTTGGTTGATCGTTTGAATCGATCAAGTCTTCAAGGAATTAATGCAAGGGTTCTTTGGTCAATGAAATATATATGGTGAACAAAATATGTGGACTTTAACCATGTGACATTAGAGCATTCAATGATTAATACTACCATATGTGGACTATATATTGGTATTTGTATTTGTATTTACAAAATTAAAAGAAAAATGTCATATAAATTTTAAAACTTGATAATATAGACATCATAAAATATTTGAAACCAAGAAACGATGATGAAATTCTTTTTTGTCAGGAAAATACATGATATTCAACTTTAGGCTACCGATCGATACCATTTTTTTTTAATTAAAAGTGGATTTTATAATCTTTTCTTGGTCTGAATTTTTCAATTACCTTTATTTTCAAACTAAAATCTTTATATCAACTTTTCTAACCGTTTGTCCAGTAAAAAATCATGATAAAATGTCACCAGGTTAAATAGCAAGTCTAGTTAACTATTTGTTATTATTATTATTATATATAAAACTATTAAAAGATACGTTTAAAAAGAAGATGACTTATTAATAATTCAATTTAAAAAAAAAAATTAAAGTTGTGTTTAGTAATATATTAGATACCAAAGTGTTGTTGATTGCTTGTCGTTAATGCGTTGAAAATAATTATACCATAAATCTAACTCACTAGATAATTAGGTTATAAATATAGGTAATTAAATTTATAAGTAATTAAATATATGGTTAAAATCTTGACCAAGAGGGTTCATTTACATTGTATGGATCTAAGTGTTAGTATGCATGGGTGGTTGGTGTTTTGAGCATATGACATAGAGGTGATCAGTTCTTGGTCAGGACCTAGTATACTGAAAAATCAAATATGTCAAATGAATAGTATAATTATGACAAATAATCAAATATTTAATTAATAACTTTTTAAAATGATAATATGAATTGAAGTATAATTATGACAAATAAATATTTTTTTTCATAAAATTCATAAAACAAATGTCTCAAAATGTTAATATTAATTGTTACAACATAAACAAAATGATATCCAATGAAAGTGGGTCGAGTGTCGTGTAGGGGATGTATGGGTGGGATATGATTAAGTAGGGTTGGTGGGTTAAAAGCAGGGTTGAAATTTGATGATATTAAGTACGTGAGTGTGTGTAATATAAGGGGTAGGAAGAGATGTGATAGATTGGTGATAAGGTAAAATATGATGTGGGGTTGGGGTATGTTATGATGGGTATATAAGGGTGGGAAGAGATGTGATGAGTTTTGATGCATGGGTGAGTAGATTGATTGTAGGGTAAGGTAGGTTGTGTGTAATATATGCATTGGAAAAGATGTGGTAAGTTTGATGGGTGGGTAGATTTTGTGGTACTGTAAGAAGGGTTGGGTGGGATGAGATGGAATGGGGTAGGATAGGGATAGAATGGGGTGGATAAGGTATTGGTAGCGTAGGTGGGGTATGGTTGAAAAGAAATTGTCGTTCCATGAAATTTGACAAACATGTATAAGAATGAAATGTTTATTATTATCATTGGATTTTTTCAGAATCTGTGAACCAAACACCCACTATGGATGTGTTTGTTTGCTCTTAAGAGCCTCTGAAAATTGTTTGAAATCTGAATTTCAGATCTAAACTTGTTTTAAACTGTTTGTTTAAATTCGTATTTAAAAGTTTTTATGACTTTATCCTCTGAATTTTAAGAGGGAGAATATAGTCTAAATTTCAAATCTTTAGACCACCCCTTAATTTTAGACCTGATTCTTAGATTTCGGATATTTAATCTCTTAAAAAACAAACAACACTTAAGTGAGGATCTCGGGTAAGTAAAATAAGCTCCTTCATACGTGTTGATCCAATTAATGATTTGAAAATTTTGTGTTGTGAAGATAACCAACTTATATGGAACTTTAAGGGAACACCTCCAACATATGATATCAAGTATGAAATTTTGAATTATACCTTAATTTGGTGGTAACAATTGTGATTCTAGACGAATTCTTATGTTATATATCTATGTTGAACTGTGTTTCATAGATATGTATTTTCTGTTACATTTTATAGGTAATGTATCCTTTTATATACGATCTAATAGATAATAATAATTGTATTTATTATGTTAGCTTTTCTAAATTTGACGTGGCATTTATTTAGAGAGCCACGGCCTTGGTTTGCCAGAAGAAATGAAGAATTATAGGATATGTGAACGGAAGAATAGAGATATAAATATGGTCGATTTGAAATTATTTTAGTAAGTTGGAATTTGTATGACAATTTTAAAAAGTGTTTTGATCAAAATCTCTATTCTCGGATATTTATTATTGTAGCATGTTACTTAAGTGACGTTGTTTGGAAATTGGAATATTTGGTGAGCAAAAAACGTGTTGGTTAGAACTTAGATTCTTGGAATGAATAATGAAATGACCCCTCCACCCCCACCTAAATTATTTTACTTTTCTTTTGTGGGGAATATTGAATAATTATCATTATTTTAACTTTTAAACCTTTCTATAATTAATCATTGGAATATGTACGTCTTTTCTTTTTCCCTTTACTAAATTTAGGTTTATTATCGAAAAAATTGTTTTAACTTTCGGTTTATTCATATTTTTCCAACCGAACAAACACTAACTTTTCATTTTTATTAGGTTGGTCATTTTACTTGTAATCACGGGTAATTTGTTTGACGTGACGAATACATGATACTTTTTATCATTGAAAAAACCATCTAACTTTCAAGATTTTTTCGGTTTAACCACGATTTCCTTAAACAAAAAATTAAAATTCCAAGGACCCATAATTCAATGAAATCAAACAAAAACAAAAACTGATCATTCAGTAAATATTCAATAGGTAAGACTTAAAGAAACAAACACCCATTCAAATATAAAGTTCCTTTATCTAAAACTCTAATAAGTTAATATAATTGTGAACAAATTTAATAAAAGCTACCAAATTCTATAGAATTATGAACATATCGAACCCCTAAATCAAAATCGTAAACAAACTCTACAAATCATGAACACATTGATCTCATAAATAAAAAATTAACAACCTTATAGAATGGTGAGCATATTGATCCACTCAATCAAGATCCTAAAGAAGTTCAATAAACCTCACAGGATCATTAAGAAACCTTATAAATATTCTGTTCGACTAAAGTTTTAGAACAAAAAAAAAAAACAGAGACAAGAGAGATGAGATATTGCTCAAGAAGAAACACAAGAAAAAGAAAGTGATAAACGATTTTATCGAATTTAATGTTTATTTGGTTATTTAATAATAAAAGCAATCTAATAATAAAGTTTCAAAAAAAAATTGCAAATCAACATATTAAAGTAGAGAGTTATTAAAAAAATTAATAGATTAGTTAAACATAATTTTTTTTTAAAAATTTGAATGGTTTTTTCGACAATAAACTTAATTCTTTATCTAGGTTACTAGTCAAACATGTTATTATTTAAAAATGAATAGCTAAACTAGTAAATTGAAAGTTAAGGGTTAAGCTAATAAAAAAGGTAAAGTTTGGTACTTTGTTTAATTGGAAAAAAAAAAAAGATAAATTGTTAAACCAAAAAAATCATGAAAGTTCAAATGATTTTTTCGATAATAACTCTTATATCTATATATTTAATTATATTTTATATATTTTTTTATCAAACCTAGCTGCAGAGTTAGGTATGCTTTTACATTAACAGGATGTACTTTTAAAGACATAATGCTTAAATATACTTTATATTACTTATTACACGTGTTAAAAAAAAGGTAACTCCATCTACTATAGATTTCATATCACTGATCAACTACCAGACTACAATCATCATACTATTTTTTAAAATTAAGATCTCAAGTGTTGCTTAAAATCAGAATTAAAATTATAAACTGGCTGAGATCTATAAAATTACAATGTTTTATTCCATTTATTTTTTGAATAAGCATGCGGATGTTGTTAGATGCTTTATGCTTACAGTTTTATAACACAAAATAGTAAAATATTCATTGATTAATTTTTTTTATGGTGAATTGATGCGGAAACGAATGATATTTAATTTCTTTCATTTTCAGAGATTATGAGACCATTTTCTCCCTTTTTATAACCACCACTGGTTTCCTCAGAGTTGTCGTCAGTCATCACCATTCACCAGTACAATGTACATATTTGTAATTATCCTCATCGTCAATAAAGGAATTCATCTAATAATTAAACACACAATCCATATTCTCACTTAATTCAATACTAGTTTATTGTCTTTCTGCGCAGATATTTTTAATATATATAAAATATAATTAATTAAAAAGCAAAAATATAAATATTTTTTTAAATAAAAATATATAATAATTATATTTATATTTCTAAATATATATGAATATTATTATTTATTATCCTGATTTAAGTAAAAGATTTTAGAAGTTTATGTGTTTTTTTGAAAAATAAATTCCCACAAAAGAATTATAAACTTAAAGCTACTTGAGGTATTCTTTAAAAGAATTTAAACTTTAAACCGAATAAAATTACTTGTTATTCTTGTAAATAATTACAAACTAAAACTTCTAATCAATATAAATTAAAGGGTTAAAACCGTATAAATGTATGTTACTTTACCAAAGTTATCGAAATGACTAATCTAGTTTTTTCTTTTCTTGAATGGTACTTGTACTCAAAGTCGATATGATACATTTTATCCGGTTACGGGGTTGACGTGGAAGTTTTTATTAACTCGAATGATGACATAACATGTTTTTGATGATGTGGCGCTTACATGGAACTTTAATTTGAATTACTTAATTAATTTTTTTAAAACTAATTATTATTATTATTTATATTACATTAAACATTTTAAAATTATAACTAAACATTTTAATCAAGTAAAAATATAATGAATTTTTTGATGTTATGTTTAAACAAAGTCCTCTAATGCTCTTCATTTTCATGTTCAATAAACATTCATAGGTCCAACAATATTCAAAAAAAAAGAGTAAACTCACAAAATAATAATTATAATGATAGGATAATATCATATTAATAAATATACAATAGAAGAATAAATGATTTAAAATATCCACATAAGATTATGCATCCTCATCGTACTTTGAGAAAATAAAAAGATAAAAGTTTTACCAATAGAACCAGTAACCGGTCACAATATGTATCATCTCAACAACGAATTCTGAGTATAAGTATTATCCGTGCAAAAAAAAAAAAAAAAAAGACTAGATTGGTCTTTTAAGTAATTTCAGTAAAGTATTATACATTTCTACGACTTTAACTCTAAATTAAATGTTAAATTTGTAAGTTAAAAGAAGAACTATTTTTATCAAACATATTTATAAAATAACTCTAGACATATTCATACATGATTAAGTACAGCTGTCAAAAGTTTCCATCAGCTTATGATTCCAACTAATTTTCCTAAACATATTCTTACATGAGAGATGATTTTGAATATGTAGTAACTTCAACATGTATAAAAAAAACATTTAACAATCTACGGGAGACAAATAATGTTGTAATTTTATAATATAAAATCGTAACAAATTCAAATAGTTGACTTTCTTGAAAAAGACCTGTTACTTTATAAGCATTAGAGGAAACCAATTGCAATTCCACATCTCTCTAAAACTCTCAGGTATTAGCCAGAGAGCCGATGACGATGAAGAAGAAACAATTAGTGGGAATATGTGATGTGAAGAATATGATTGAAAGCAGTGTGATGATGTTGTTGATAATTGGAGCTTTAATCACCATTGCTTTTTATTACGTCAACATCGATCAACAAGAAAACAAGAGTTTTAAAAGATTCTCTCCGGTCGTTCACAGCACTCTGGTTTACGATTTACTAGAAGGGTGCGATTTGTTCTCCGGAAAATGGGTTCTAGATAACGAATCGTATCCGCTCTACAAAGACACCGAGTGCCCTTATATTTACGGTGATTTTGCTTGTGGACAATATGGTAGAACGGATTCCAAGTATCAACAATGGAGATGGCAGCCCCATGGTTGTAACCTTCCAAGGTCA
Organism: Centrapalus pauciflorus; assembly: GCA_020465985.1. Lineage (NCBI taxonomy): Eukaryota > Viridiplantae > Streptophyta > Magnoliopsida > Asterales > Asteraceae > Centrapalus > Centrapalus pauciflorus. The sequence continues at coordinate 259,910 of JAANYP010009066.1, read as the reverse complement.
CTCTCTCTCCTCTCTATCTCTACATATTATATACATACGTATATATACATACATAATATATATATATATATACATACAGAAGAAGATTCAATGGAGAACCTGTGTGTGTTATAGAACCTTAGAAAACTACGGTAATACACAATCCATTCTGTGTGTGCATAATTCCCCTTGCATGATGCACTATCTTTGTGGTTCTTAAAAGTACTACCATAGACATTGGTTAATTATAACTATTGAAAATCATTATATACACGTACGTACATATAAGTGTATTTTTAATAAAATTTCTGTAAAGTTGTTCATGAATATAACACACTAATTTCTTTAAATCCGAAAACCATTTTCCTTAATCGAAAACTAATACGAATATATGCTGAATAATTAAGGAAACCAAACCTCATATTTGTATAATTTGCATTATTAATTATAAGTTATTTTCATATAGTTAATTATATATTTAATTAAACGTCTTAATCAAACCTTCTGCAATTATTTAATCACACGACATACTATATATTTTTGATAGAGGTGGCCATAACTACTCTTATCCTTTAATTATTTGACATATCAGTACGTTGTATGGTTTAATTATAGCAATATATGACTTAATTTCCAAACAATAATTGACAAGTTTCATTATCACTGTTGCTCTAAAACTATATCTTATAATATGTGAACTGTGAAACAAATATTCCAATTATGTTTTGTCATTTGTTATACAGATTATAAGTATTGAGTTTCTTTTATTAGAACGTACTATCTCTTATCGAATAATAAATGTGTACGTACGTAATGTAGGTTTGATGCTAAGGAAGTTCTTGAGAGGTTAAGGGGTAAAAGGGTAATTTTCGTAGGCGATTCGGTAAATAGGAACCAATGGGTATCAATGGTTTGTATGCTTCAAGCGGTCGTCCCTCTTGGACGAAAGAAGATGGAGAAAGTTCCCGATGTCTCTTTGCTCACCTTCAAGGCATTTGTGAGTATATATGTCCTTTCATTCTTTTTTAGTTCAATGCATCACCACAAATGCATCACGATCCCCGCGTGATGCATCATTATTTCCACAAATGTATAGAGGTTCTTCATTGAACCCATCGGCCCCTATATATATATATATATATTCGATTATATTTGTGCGCGTATGCTTATACTAATATAGTTTTATTCTTTTTTCATTCTCTATCGGGTATATTATAGTACCATTAATTGTATAAATATTTCTGTTTTTTGAAGTATTTACATTGATGCAAAAATTATAGGAATATGATGTTTCGATTGACTTCTATTGGGCTCCATTATTGGTGGAATCAAATGGTGACCATCCATCGAAACATAGAACAAAAGAGCGTATAGTTCGGATCAATTCTATAGAAAAACATGCTAAACATTGGGTTAATGCCGATTTCCTTGTCTTTAACTCGTATCTTTGGTGGAGGATGCCAACACTTAAACTACTGTGAGTACTTAATTACTTCTAAAGCAACATTAACTTTGCTATTTTCGCAATATATAAGTTCTAAATTATCATTCCATTGCCAGGAACGGATCATTCGAAGATTCCACAAACTACGACGTAGTCAATAATCATCGTGGTTATAAGATGGTTCTTAAAACATGGTCTAATTGGATTCATAAGCATATCAATCATACAAGGACCCGATCATATTTTATGAGTATGACTGCAACACATCACAAGTAATAGATTCGAAACTTAGTTATATATTTCTAATAGTTAGGGGTGGGTTCAATGGAGAACCTTAATGCATCGAAGAACCTTGAAGAACCACAATGCATCGCTAGAAAATCGTAATGCATCATGCAAAAAGTCAATGCATCACGCGGGAATTGTGATGCATTTGTGGTGGTGCTTCGATGCATGAAGGTTCTCTATTGAATCCACCTCCTAATAGTTAATTACCTGTGGCTGGATGTTTACAGTTTTGTTCTTCTAACTTCATGTTTAGGGGCATAGAATGGGGAATGAAGGGTGATCAAAACTGCTTGAATGAAACGGAGCCGATAATGGATGACAAGTTTTGGGAGAGTGGATCCGACTTAAAAATGTTGAGAATGTTAGCGTCATCTTTAGATAAATTGAAAGCAAAAGGGGTGAAGGTGCAAATGATGAATATAACACAACTTACACAATATCGAAAAGATGCACACCCTTCTATTCATAGGTTGCATTACTCTCTACTAACAAATAAACAACTATCCAACCCCTCAAGTTATGCCGACTGTACACATTGGTGCCTTCCCGGAGTTCCCGATGTTTGGAACGAGCTACTATTGGCTCACATCCTTCGAAAACGGTTATGAATTTAATTAGAACTTGTATTACTGTATATAATTCTTTGAATTACTTGTAATCAAATTAATTTTTCGTTATGAAATGCTAAATTTTATTCGTAAAATGTAGTTTTGTGTTTTACAACCAATCAATTAAGTACAAAAAATCTCCATAGACTATTTTATTTGGTACTTCTTAGTCATGACTCTACTTTTTTTTTCATGTCGATTTATTTAATGAAGAAAAATGGTTGATATGACTAATGTAACTAATGTGCTAAAAGTATATCGAAAAATATGATGGTGAGACCAACACATGACAAAATTAAAGGAATATATATAAAGAGAGAATATCAATCATTGAATGAATTAGATATATGTTTCATTGTTCAAATCCATATTTTGCACGTGAACATGTTATGTCTAATGTCATCAGATTCAGGCATTTGCATCATACCGGTATAAAATAAACGTGACTACTTTGGATTATTTATACATCAGGGTTATTGGAGCCATGTCAAATGAGGATTTATTAATCACTCTTCTATTTATTTGCATGATGACTAACAAGAAGCAAGTAAGCCAAATGCATAATGGATACCATAATTTTCAATTTGTTGAGGTTAAATATATACATGTGAAAAGTATATGCGAAAAGTACCTGACTACTCAATTTCCATTCTTTGAATAAAATTAATTTTTTTAAATAGTTTGTTTGATGATATTAATGAATGATATATAAATTTATTAATTTGAAAAACAAATGGTCTTATTAAACTCACTTATTAGAGTTTAAGACAAACTCTTATAAATAAAAATTAAAATTAAGATATAAAAATGATAACTTTAACCAATCAATGGAACCGTTACTCTCTCACTTTTATCTCATTTGATGTGTTATTATATACGAACTGCCCTCTCATTTATCTATATATAACTTTAATTATGACTAACACATTAACCAACTAATGCTTAGTACAATTTACCCCCTAAAATTAATACAAATGCTCTAAACGTTCACAACAAAAATTAACAAAATCCATGACCAAATTTAACACAATTATTGCGCACAATTTCACACAGGGTGAGATTTTCTAATCACAAACCTCCCAATTATTAATTACACATCATCCTCTTCAATCATTTTTTAATTTCTAACAAAAGTACAAAAAGTTTATTAACTTATTTTGTGACCTAGTCTTTCACTAATGTAATTGATAACGTAATATTTAAAAGTATAAAAAGTACAAAAAAGTAATTATTTTACCAAAATCTTTTTGTAACGTAATATCTAAAAAGTACGAAAAGAGATTTCGTTACCAGATTTTTTGTAATGTAATTGGTAACGTAATATTAAAAAAGTAAAAAAAGAAAAATCAATTGATTTGATATAGAAGGGATTGACTGGTAGATCCATATCATTAAAGTTAATCAAAGGTGAAGGGGTGTTTGATTAAGAATAAAAAGTGAAGAGCAAGTGTATTTAACATAATCCTAAGAGCGAACGGTATACAGAGGCCAAAGCCTCTCGGCCTTGCCAGATGGCCTTGAGGTCGGCGGCCGCACCGTCCCTCAACCTCGGCCCCGCTTTCATTCGACCCCCCTGCGACTTTGTTACCCCGAGCTGCCCTTCACTCCTTCACCCTTCTTTCCTTTTTTTTATTATTATCAAACAGTATATACACACACATATATAATTTTAGTTTTATAAATTTTTTATTTTTATTATTATTTCTTGTTATAGTTTCGTAAATGTTTTATGTTTTTATTTTTAGTTTCGTAATTGTTGTTTCATTCGTACAGTTTCGTATTTTACGTTTGTAATTTCAGTTTCGTATTTTAAATATTTTAGTTTTAATTGTTTTATTAATATTTTAGTCTTGTATTTTAGGTTCATAATTTCATATTCTTATTTTACATTCGTATTTTAATTGTGTAGTTTTTAATTTTCTTCTGTAATAGTTTTTAAATATTTATGAAATTAAGTATTTTAGTTTTAATTTTTTGTTAATTAAAATGAATTTATTTTTAAAAAAAATTAAGAAATACGGAAATGTTTAGGAAGATAGTATTTTCAAGTTGGAAAGATGGAGAGGCGAGTAAAGAGAAAGGTGATTATACCCTTGCTCCAGCAATAACCGGCGTGAATTATTTGCTTTGTCGGAAATCGTCAAAACCGAAGTCAAAATTTATTCTCGAGTCAATTTTGGTAATCAAAAGTGCCAGTAATCACCGACCCTAACTCACATCGCTTCCGTCGTCTCTCTCTCCCTCTGTCTCTCTCTCTCTCTCTCTCTCTGGGTAGAATAGAATGATTCAGAGATGGCACAAGAAGAAAACCCAACTTCCACTCATAGCACTTGTCTTTTTCCTCTTCGTCCTCTCTACAATTTTCTATAACGAGCGCCGATTTCAAGAAATCCACCAGAAAGAAAATCGGAAAGGAGATGATATTGTTACTCATAATGATGTCAAGAAAACATTTTCATACAAGTCCGCACCCTCTTTCCTGAATAACAACCGCCCAAAAGCTCCGCCAGGTCTGTAATGCCTGCTATCTGTTCGATTTTATGTCTTAAAGAGATGTTTAGTTGTTTGGTTCACTACAGTTTATCCGTGCACATCATGAATCTGTTCTACTTGTGATTTAGCTTCATGGATTTCTTCGATTCAATATGTTTCTTGGTCGGGCGGATATGCCTTTACCTGGGTATGATTTCTGTCGTAGAGAGAACCAACTTTCAACTTCAACATTCACATGAAATTTAGGAAATTTTGATTAAATTTTGTAAAGATCCATTTAACAGTTAACTGGAAGTTATAGGAATATACATACAATTAAACATCTACTTTGGTAACCGCATTGTAGAACCATAACTTCTTGCCAAACCCATAATTTTAATGGGGTGGTTGGATGTGCATTTATGTATATTATTTGCCGTTTTGAGACATCTGAGGGTTTGATGAATGTGATTTATGATTCTGATGTATTGATTCTTTAGGATATTTTGATGTGCCTTTTGAGAGTGATTAATTAGGAGGTCTTGCGTAATCAGAATAAGATGACGTTTGAACTCTGATGATCATCTTTTATAACATGGGATACAGGGTATAGCGTTTCAATATGCTTATGTTGTTAGCAGTTGTAATAATCCAATAATCAACTATAGTAAGGTTTGATAAATTCAGTTTACTTAAAGAAATAGCAGATAAATGGACTCTCTTATGAAAAAGGAGATTAAATCTTGTGAGATGGGAGTTTATTGAATTAGATTATAAGAATTGTAAATAGGTACTTTTATGTTAATTTGATACTTAATCATGGTGCAGCTACATTTATTTAGAGTCAAAAGCAGAATCAGTTTTCCCCAAAACTAATCAGATTATCAGTTCCAAAATGCACATCCAGCACACCATTAGGTTCGAAAAATAGCAAGTAGTTGTCATTAGAATACTGGTTATTGAGATAAATTTATTCACCTTTCTTTTAAAAACTTTAATCAGCTAAACTATTTGATTCTGATTATTCGTATATTCACAATAATCAACTTTAGAACACACATCCTTCCACATCATTGTAAACTCAGAAAGCCATATTCTAGATCTCTAAAATGGTGGTTAAACTTGGGCCTGTTACTCTGAGTTTTCTATTACAGTTTCTTGTATTCTTGCGATGGCATTATCTTATCTCGCAATTGTCGGCGGAATCCAGTGGTTTTGGATAGATTCAGCACCTGCAACTCTACAGTCAAGTACAATGGACGGAGAGCCGAGTGGAATGCCCGTCTGCTTCAATCTAATGAAGAAGAAGAAAAGAAGGATTCATGTGATGTGTTTTCGGGCAGATGGGTATTTGACAACACTTCGTATCCGCTCTATAACGAATCTGATTGTCCGTACATGTCTGACCAATTGGCTTGTCACAAACATGGAAGGCCTGATTTGTGGTACCAGTATTGGAGATGGCAACCTCATGGCTGCAATTTGAAGAGGTAGTATGTTTCAAGTTACTTAGTGTGAATCATGGTGGCATAGAACATATAAAAGGGACTTTGGATATGTGTTTTTTAAAATGGTTGTCTAATAATACGTCTTTTATCTACTTAGGGATCAAATAATCAGTTTTGAATAATGAAGTTTAATTTGTGGGATAATGTGTGAAGTTGCATCTTTTGCCTATGTTTGGATTTTTTTCAAGAAAATATGAAATTGAGTTTTACGTACATGAATGTTAGATGGAATGCAACCGAGATGTGGGAGAAATTGAGGGGTAAGAGATTGATGTTTGTTGGAGACTCGCTGAACAGAGGCCAATGGATATCGATGCTATGCTTGTTAGAGTCGGTAATCCCTGCTGAAAAGAAGTCGATCACACCAAATGCCCCTCTTACAATTTTCCGAGCAGAGGTATAATGCTTATAGTTTTTATCTGCATTGATGAATCTGTAGTTCTGATTTTAGACTTTGAGTTTTTCTGTAAATAGGAGTACAATGCCACTGTCGAATTTCAGTGGGCACCACTTCTAGTTGAGTCAAACTCCGATGATCCGGTTAACCACAGATTGAATGAGAGGATACTGCGTCCTGATTCTGTTCTTAGACACGCGTCTGAATGGAAGCATGTTGATATATTGATTTTTAATTCGTACTTGTGGTGGAGACAAGGCCCTGTAAAGTTGTTGTGAGTGAATCTCTGCTTGGTTTAAAGATCATTTGGGTATTTCACTTTGTATCAAAATGAAACCTGGTCTTTTTATTTTAATTTAGATGGAGTGACGAGGAACACGGAGTTTGTGAAGAAGCAGAAGGGTTGGAAGCCATGGAGTTAGCGATGGACGCATGGGCAAACTGGATTGAAACTAACATTGATCCGTTAAAGAAGAAAGTGTTTTTTGTAACAATGTCCCCTACTCATCTGTGGTATGTCGATTATTTTGCCCGTTGCCAATAACACTCGTGTGGTTATTAATTCTTTTCCGAGTTTTGGAATCGACAGGAGTCGGGAGTGGGAAGCTGGAAGCGAAGGAAACTGTTATAATGAAAAATCTCCGATCGAAGAGGAAAGGTACTGGGGAAGTGGTTCGGACTTGGCAACGATGAGGATGGTGGAGAAGGTTATGAGTAAGTTGAAGTCTCGGGTAAGTGTTGTCAACATTACTCAGCTGTCAGAGTACCGAAAAGATGGGCACCCGTCGATTTATAGGAAGTTTTGGGAGAGTAGAACGGCAGAGGAGTTGGCGAAGCCGACGAGTTATTCTGATTGCATACATTGGTGCTTGCCTGGAGTTCCTGATGTGTGGAATGAACTGGTATTCAATTTTCTTCTATGAATATAATTGTTGAAGAAAACAATATTTTGTATCCTGAAATAGAAAGATGATTTTTGAGGTAACGGTAACAAAACAATGATCAATAATAGCATGCAACATAATGATAAGGTTATGAAACAAAAACGAATGACGGTGGGTTTGGAGAAACATCGAGGCCCATATTCATGTAATCATGTGTCTCCATAATGAACAATCCCTTTAATGTGGCTGACCCCAATACACACACTTCAATATCTTTAAATCCACATCCCAACATTGGGTTGAGAGCTTAATGTAGGGCAGGCCATCCTCGTTTAAAAAATCCACGGGGCTTTAACGTGGATCCCGTCGTGTAAGCGGAAAAAACCGCGTGGGATTCGGGGAATCCATTTATAACATATTTTTAATTAAACGGTGAAATTTTATTTCGAGATCATTGTTAAACCTAAACGAGTAAAATTTATAGTGACTCAAACCATAAACGAGTACAAAATGAATAATATTATAAACAAAACAATTATAAGCTTGACTAACAATTATATATATATATATATATATATATATATATATATATATATATATATATATATATATATATATATATATATATATATATATATATATATATATATATATATATATATATATAGGTATGTATGTATATATATGTATGTATATGTATGTATGTGTGTGCACAAACAAATAAATTATTATATGATATAAATATAATAAAAACATACTTATATAATCTAAAATATAAATAAATGCTTATTATTATGTAAAAACGGTGTTTTAATCGGGTTATTGGGACGGATATCATAAATTCTATTCCCGATCGGATATCATAAATTCCATTCCCGTTTAAAATAATTGGGTTCAGGGAAATCCCACCTTATTTTAATTAATCGGTTTTCGGTTTTCACTATCGGTTCGTTTTTTTTTTTATTTTGGTCATCCCTAGCTTAACGTGTGTGTACACATATATCTCCCATGTATAATGGAATCAGGTCAAGATTACATGCTTTTTGTTATCGCTTGATGATGATTTTAATTCTTGATGGAATAAAATACAAAATTGATTTTAACATAAATATGATTTATTTGCATTTATTTATCAACTTGAAGAGAAATAAAGTTTTAAGAAGATAATGAAATTTCATTATTATTTTTTTATATCATTTAAAAAACAAATAAAGGTTAAGTCAATCAGCAAAGCAAAAGTACATACAACACTTGTATTCTCAAACGAAAGCAAATATAAATAGATAGCCTTTGAATATAATATAATACCAAATGGGTGATTTCATATTTTGGTTTGGATATAAATTAAAAACCCCATTTCAGCTATCAAATTCTATGATTCTAATTTTCTACCACATATTTCATTATATATTCCACTGAAAGAAAACCTTCAAACATCCTATACCCAACCCTCCATCCTTTTTATGACACAGTTTTTTTTTGTTTCCATTTAACCCACTCGATCAATGTTTTCTCATCTTCTTTGTGTCCCTAAAAGAAATTCCTACTAATAGACTCAGAACTTTTTTATCACAGTTGCCAGGGTCTGAAAGACCGATAGATGACAAGGCAACACACTTAGGGGGTGTTTAGTACGGTGGAATGGAAAAAATAAAGATATTTGCATTGTATTTTTAGTCATGATACACTAACAAAAAACCGATTCCATTCCCTTTCCTAATCGATAGTGTATTCTCAATTCTCTACCAAGACGTGGAGAATCAAGCAAACCCTACAAATTAAAATAAGAAATAAAAATCAATCTTTTTGTAATGTAATTTCATTCTAATATATGATTAGAAAAAAATCACACAAATAATCTTTTTGTAATGTAATTTCATTCTTCATTTTCTTTCCTTTTCATTCCATTGTATAAAACGCGTTCTCAGTGTGGCCCTGCTTGATAACTTCTTGAACTTCTACAACAATAATCTGCTAGAGAATCTATCAAAAACACATTTCCAAATAGAATTTGTACTCGCAAATCCGCCCATCGGGAGTCCCAAGTATGAGAGTGGAAGTGAGCCATATATATTAATCTTATGAATTTCTTGTACCAAACGCCTCCTAATTAAATATCAATCCTAATAAAATGGGTCTGTATAACAACTATTAAGAATATATTATGGTATGATTGCAAAAGTTATATTTCTAATAAAATTAAGGTTCATTCATTCTCATTCTCCAACAGGATTTAAGTATCGTGCAACAAAAAAAAAAATTAACAAATCAATTAACTACTCAACGAATTAACCAGTGACATAGATTTAAATCTCCATCACTATATATATATGAACTATCTAGGATTTGGATTTGAAGACATCGACTTAAACTAAGATATATATGCAACGAAAAACAAGATTACTTATCATATTTCTTCTAAGACTTTTCAATTAATTTTAATATCTATATATAATGTTGCGTTTGGTAGAGAGAATCGAAGACAAAGAAAATGAAAACAAATTACAAGTTTGGATACTTGAATTACATATATAAATTATCTATGAATTCTCAAGTTAGATTAATATATATGTTAAAATTCTATTATTTCGTTTCTCTAGCAATGGTGGAGAATTAAGTATAAACTAAAATTAGATAAAAAAGAATTACAACCATCATGTGGTTATTGCATTTTCAAATTTGATAGTACAAAAAACCATTGATTTTTATACTTAATTCTTTTCTCTACGATTTTCTCTACCAAACACAACCTAAGTTTTCTCTAACTTGAGAAATCCAGATCTATATGGGTAAAAACCTTTGTTTCATTCTAGTTTCTTTGGTCGTATGCACCGGCCAATGTGAGCGAAAGTGTCAAGTTCATGTCACAGTCTTCTTCATGATCTGTCTTTGATCTAATTATGTCAACAGTCTCCATATTTTCAACACAATCGCAATACTCGCCATCTTTGTGCACCGCCTTTTATATATATATATCAGCAAAAAATAGCTTAAAACACAATTTTCAGCAAATGTAGATTATTTAGTTAAATATATATGACTTTATGGAAAAGGGGGGGAAAAAACCTTCTTATAAATGGTTCCATCTTGCTGAACGTGCCAAGCAGCTTCTTCACAAATTAAGTGCTTTCAGCAAGTCAATGGTATCAGCATTTTTAGGGAGTTGATAGTTTCCAAAAGCTCGTAGTCCAGAAAATATTCTCCGGGTTACAACTCGTCGGTTTCTCTCCCTATCGCGATTCTTTAGCCGCTCTCGATCAGAGGGAAACCGGAGCCTGGTGATGACATATATGGCCGTCTTTGGTGGTTTGGTGAACCACCCATGGCCCTTTTCCTAACCTGATGCACCCTTTTTTCTGAGTCTGTTGAGGATCACCACCTGCACCCATTGTTACCCACCCCTTCCAATGTATTTGGCTATTTCTTATTTATAGCACAGCAGGTGAAGTGAAGAACAACATAACATGCATGATCAGACAAAAAAGATGTTCAAAAAGATAGACAATTAACAACACTGAGGATTAATGATTTTATTCCTTGTTGTACATGATTTTATTCCTTTATCCTTAATGTTGTGTGTGTACACTACTGTTTTTAGTATGTGTTTTTAGTATATATACACTGCTTTAGGAACTTGTACTTTGAGAATTAGATGTTGTATTCTTGCTTGAGCTTGATTGTTTTTGGCTTTGGAAAGATGAAACCCATAAAGCAAGAAAGGGGGAGGTAACGGCTGCAACCTTTGATTATCTTCTTTTTGTCAGTTGGCTTTGGTGTACATCAATTGGACGGCGCCGTAGGCATTTTTTGAGTTCTAATGCGGCGTTTGGTTTGCAAAATGTTTGCTACATGAATTAAATCTGTTAAAGGAACAGAATTCTAGAACGATATCATCTGTCTATATCCATATATTGTAGTTTGTTTAGTTGGCAAAAAAATGGATGAAACTCAGATTCGATTCCTTTACTAGTTTTATGTTTGGTATATAAATCTGTCAAAATAATTAAAGTATGATCATGAAAATTGTCCAAAGTATATTATTAATAACTTTTTAAATTTTTTTTAATGATAAAAATATTTTTGAAGTATGTTTTTTTTCCTTAATAAAATAGTTCTTTTCTTTGTAAAACAATTTTTTATTTTCTTCTTAAATTCATACTACAAATATATTAAAATGATAACATTATATATAATGTTTACTACATAAGAAAAATAGTATCCGATGTAGTGGGGTTAAGGTGAACCAGGTGTTGTGTAAGAGTGGTATGGGTGGGGTAGAATTAAGTAGGGTGGGTTAAAAGCAGGGTTGTAATATGATATGATAGGATGATATTAAGTAGAGTGCATGGATATGTAGGGGTATAAAGAGATGCGAGAGGTTTAGAACGTGAGTAGATCGGTGGTAGGATAGGAAGTGGGGTTGAGGTAGGGGTATGATATGGTTTGGTGGGTATATAAGGGTCGGAAAGGATGTGGTATGTTTGATGGGTAAGTAGATTAGTTGTAAAATAAAGTGGATAAGATGGGTGGATAGGGTGGGGTAGGGTGGGGTAAGGTTGGGTAAGAGAGTGTAAAATAAATATAGATGTGGTAAGTTTGATGTATTGATAGATTGGTGGTAGGATAAGATGGGTGGGATATGGGTGGGTAATGTAGGATAGATGTAATATAAAGATTGAAAGAGATGTCGTAAATTTGGTGGGATAGATAAATTGGTGGTAAGGTAGGATGAGTGTGGTGGGGTGGGATGAGATGGTGTGGATAAGATATAGGTAGGGTTGGATTTGGTCGATATGATATGTATATATGAATAGAGAAGACATGTCATAAGAATACAATGTTCATTTCTTGACAACTTTTCATGGATTGTTTTTTTTAAAGATAATTGTTAAATCCATGGAATTTGACAGACAAACATGACATGAGAATTAAATGTTTATTCCTTTTCAAACAGATTTCACAGATTGGAATCTACAAACTAAACGCCTTCTAAGCTTATTAAGAGATTGACAGGATAAAAGGATTTAAAAAAGTATAGTATTCGTATATGTATAATTGTTCTTATGGCAATTTATAACATTATTTTTATAAATAAACAAAAATTATGAAAAATTGCTTACCAAATCCTTTGGGACTACAAATAAGTTTGAGTGAAATTAACCCAACTTCATAAACCATCATATCTTTAACATTACGCTTTTTTCTCTTCTTTTTCAACCGAACGAGTATCAAACACAATTTATATAACAAAATCAATCTTTCATTCAAACGGTCTCTTTACATCATTACATGATTGAATAAATATAGGTATTTTCTATCCCAAAAAAGGTCATGTAAAGTTGGAGCATTTGGAAGTCAAATGTTAGATACTATTGCTTAACAGATAATAGAAATCTGGTTTTTATCAATGTGTTGGTGTAATTCTATTTCATTACCCTAATGGATTTTATTTCTATTTTTTGAAACCATATAATGAGATTGTTATGCGCTACATAATGAATTATCAAATGATCAAGTGTTTTGATTGTGACGTTGTAGGTTGGGTTCAAGTATGAACTATGTTTTTTTATAGGGACCTAAAATGTCGTTGAATTTAATATTGAATCGTATATGAACATGTTTCACATGTATTAACTAACTAGGTTAGAGACTCATGTATTACATGGGTTGGTGAATAAAATACATATTTTTTTATATTTTAATAAATTATTATAAAATTTATATATAATTAAAATAAAAAAATTGAAAGTTAGTTAAATTAAAGATAAAAAAATACTTAGTTGCTTGAAATTACATTTAAAAAATTATTGTATCACATCAATAAAAACCGTAATATGTGATTGCAAAATAATGTGTCTTTTAATTGTTATTAACTTTAGATATGAAATATCAATGTAAGAAACAAAAAGATTCCATTAGGTGAATGTGTATATATACTTTGAAAATGATAAAATATGAAAATGGATCACTGAAAATTAATAATGTGATACTTATAATACTACAATTGAATTTAATTATGTTATCATCTAATTTTTAACTTTGAAAATGATACAATTGAATTTAATTTTATCATCTAATTTTTAACTTTTGTTATCTAAGTTAAATTTTAAATTTTCCGAGCAAAATAATTAACACAAAGGTTTATTTTATTTACCATATTTCTACATTATCCAAATTTTACATTTGAATTTAATTATGATCATTAAAGATAATAATAATAGATATCTATTTTAGATAAACATTAATTTAATATGGTGTAATATCTAATTGAATATTAAATCATTAATGAAAAGAAATTAAATCAAAATTTAATGTAATTAGGTTAAAGTAATAAATTAAGAAAAATATGCGGGAAAATGAAATTTTCGTGCATTCTGGAAGCGACACGTGGCATCAATTGTTTTGTTTTATTATAATATATAGATATAGATATAGATACTAAGAGGATGCTTGCTTTGTTAGAATTCGGGATAATTCACGAGAAGTGAATTCTTTGTCATTAGGCTAAGGAAAACACATTCCTTAAAAATGATGTGTTTCTTAAAATAAAAGAATTTTCATTTTTTTTCTTTTCACTATCAAACAACACATTAGAATGGAATTCCAATTTATTTTCATTAAATTAAGTCAGATTCAGTGAACCAAATGCCAAACAGCTATTTGAGAGATTGTATCTTAAAGGTTGCTAGTCAGTTTTATGAGTTGTGTATCCAGTACAAGTATTTGATATTGTAATTTTTTTTTTTAAAAAAAAAAAATATGTATATAACAAGAGAAAGGTAATAGATTTCATGAGAGGGAATAAATATTTTTCTTGAAAGTGTGTGGTTGATTATAAATATAGTCAGTCAAGTTGCTCCAGAAATCATAAATTGAGAGGAGATATTTCAATTGAAGTCCTTTGAATTGTAGCCGTTAAAATTAGTTGATAACAATAACTGTGTCCCCGGTTCCCGGTTGCTCCTTCTCATTCTCACTCCAAATCAATCATGACCAGCAGCTGCCTCTTCAACAATCATCTTCTTCGTTCACCCAATTTTCATTATGATAATTCCTATTTCAAAGTTCAGCCTTTCACTCGGATCCCTAACTCTTCAATTCGATTCCGAACATCATCATCATCACCCAGACAAAACCCTAGCACCTCATCGACACCAAGCCCCGTTGAAGAACCTGGATTTGATTCTGAAATTGCTTCAGATGATGATGAGAACTCCGTTCCTTATTCAGTTTCCGGTTCCATTTCATCCAATTCCTTCTTATTGTTAATTCAAAGCTTCAGGTAATATTCAATTGACATTGATCAAACTAGTTTATGTTATTGAGTATTTTACTTGTTTCCGTCAGTTTGTAGTGCCGAGCCAAAAATGTAAAACTCATTTTGTTAAGTTATTGTTTGAATGAAAACCACTCTAAATAGTCAAATAGATTTGAATGAAGACTCTTTTAAGCTCTAGCACAGTGAAACCAATCTGTATAGGGCAACATACCATTTCCCCATATGTATAAAAGGAGACACAGCTGACTTTTATAATTATCATTGTGTTTTATTTTGTTTTGGAGTGCAGAGAGAAGCTTAAGTTTGATGAACTTGGAATGGAGATCATGTCAATTGCATTACCAGCTGCATTAGCGCTTGCTGCTGATCCACTCACTTCACTCGTTGATACTGCGTTTGTTGGTCATTTGGGTAAGTTGTCTAAAACACATGTCTGAATTATAACATTAAGTTGTCTGACTGGTAACAGTCTGAAGTTTCCCATTGATAATTGTCGGATTGTAATACTTGTATGCTTGCATTTAGGTTACTTGTATTGCCACCTAGTTGGTATAGTGGATAAGAGGAAGTAACTTCTTTCGAATAGCCAAACAGTGATAAAGAGTGCCAGTCTTTTTTATGGATATAGAGTACTTGGTGTATGTTACCTTAACATGATTTCAATTCATATCTGATAGTTTATCTGTTTTTGCAAAACGTAAGTAGTTCTGAGAATATAAACAAATAGCAATATTGGGAGGGAACATTTGTTGTATTTATGCTAATAATGCTTTAATTTGTACCATTCTATAGAAGAAAATTATACAATTATCAAATACACTTATGATGTGCTTGGTGGTGCATTGTTGTAGGCTCTACTGAATTGGCTGCTGTTGGTGTTTCTATATCAATATTTAATCTGGTGGCAAAATTGTTCAATACCCCTCTGCTCAATATCACAACCTCATTTGTTGCTGAAGAACAAGCAGTATTAGTCAAGGGTGATGATGATTTTACTTGTGTCAGCCATGGTAATGTAAATTATGCATTCATAGCCATCTATTTCATGAGACTCCAGCTCGTAATACGTTGTTATTAACTCTTACAGAATTTTACATAATTAAGCTAATGAAGGTTTTGCTTGAATTTTCTTTGCTCAGATGGCCATCAGAAAAAATTTCTGCCATCAGTTTCAACTTCTTTGGTCCTGGCTGCTGCCTTTGGCATTGCAGAAACAATAGCACTTTCTCTTGGTTGTGGCTTCTTATTGAACACCATGGGTATACCTGTTGTACGTCTTTTGTAGCTATTTATACACTTTCTTCGTTGTTCTTTCCTGAAACTTCCTTTCTTTTGCTAGAAGCCTAGAACTTCTTATAAAATAATATTAACTTGAAAGCATCACTTTCTAGTTGTCAGTTTATAGATGTCGGCACTTATAGCTTATACAGAAACTTTTCTTGGTCTGTTTGTTGCCTTCGACACTTGGCAATTCAAATTATTGCTAATTCTACATAGGGTCTAATCAAGTCACACCAACTTAAAGGCTACCTCTGACGACTTGAAAAACATTTGAAATTGAGTAGATTCTAAAGTATTGAAATACTCAACTGGTGAAGGTTGTGTTAAATTACAGAATACCTTTGTGTACATGTTTTCATAATTACCTAAAACAAACTTTACTCAAAACTCAAACAAGATAATCGAATCAATCCATGCTTGAAAGTATCAATTACCTCATCAGGCTCTTGATTATGAAGAATCGATCAAGCTTGAGACAAGTTTTGAGGTTCTAGTTTGAAACCGGGTCAAGCTTCAGCTTGCAACTATAACGACTTGGCTCTATCATACCCTTAGCAGTGTCTCGATGATGAAACATTTGGCCAGATGCCTAATTCACTCCTACATATACTTGTGAAATTTCTTAAGCTTTACACATCCTAACAAGAACACATTTTGGATGAAACATTGAAGCCACATATAATATACTCGTCCAACAGATTCCTTCAGTAGTTTCTAACTTCCTAAAGAAACCTGTCCACAACATACAGTATGTTATTGAAACCTGCCCATTGTAACGTGTTTAACTTGATATTGACAAAGGCTACACCATTTTCAGGATTCACCAATGCGAGAACCAGCAGAGCAGTTTACCTCGGTAAGAGCCTTCGGTGCTCCAGCGATCGTATTAGCCTTGGCTGCACAAGGAACTTTTCGTGGCTTTAAGGATACTAAGACTCCTCTATACGCTATTGGCAAGTATTATGTTGTTCCAAATTCCATTAGTAGTAGTAGAATCTGCAATCATATCGTTCCAAACATACGTATATATTTGCATTTACAGTTTAACATTTGTTATCCAACTTTTTCCTTGAAGAGGGAGACATGATTATCGTAGAAAGAAACATCTGCCATGTTTATACACACGCTATAAGAGAAATTCATAATATTATTCAATCCTTTAAAGTTACGAGGACATTGTAAGAGTGGTTCTACTTTGGCAAGTGTGACCAAAAATTATAAATCCAAAAAATCAGATCTGATGAAGAATAATTCATACCTTTAATATCGTGTGATTAACAGAAATAACTCATATTATGCGATTAACCTAAAACAGAAACAATTTAAAATATCAAAGATGCGAAAAATGGAGCCTTAATGAAGTATTTTGGGCGCAATGATTGCCAG
Organism: Centrapalus pauciflorus; assembly: GCA_020465985.1. Taxonomy (NCBI): domain Eukaryota; kingdom Viridiplantae; phylum Streptophyta; class Magnoliopsida; order Asterales; family Asteraceae; genus Centrapalus; species Centrapalus pauciflorus. Next base: position 242,384 of record JAANYP010009066.1, on the reverse strand, counting down.
GCTCCATAACCCCTATGGGTTTGCCCATTTGAAGTTGAGTAATCCTCCACATTTGCCATGCTCCTAGCCTCCTACTGGGCCATAAACTTGTTGCCTAGTTGCTTGATTTACTCTATGCATCTATGTCAAATTGCCTCTATATCAAATCATGGACCAAGTACAATTATAATGGAGAATTAAGTATGGAAAAAAGGAAAAGAAATTTGAATAGATTGGCTGAGTATCATGTATTCATGTATGTATGAAGTTTAAATTTTTTATTCATTGACTTTAGTCCATAGTAACATTTCTCACACGGGACTTACAGCTGCTGGAAACTTGCTAAATGCGATTCTAGATCCAATATTGATTTTCTTTTATGGACTTGGCATTGGTGGTGCTGCAATTGCGACGGTAATTTCTGAGTACGTCATGCTATGGTCATTCTGACATATTTCTAGTTTCACTATAAAGTTTCTCAAAGTTATCCGTAATCCATTTGTTTTCACACTTTCGAACCTAAACTTATGTGCAGATATCTTATTGCCTTCATCCTACTATGGAAGTTGAATGCAGAAGTAGTGCTTGTTAGTCCAAATATAGACGGGGAAAGAGTTGTTAGATACTTAAAATCTGGTATGGTTCCTTAACATACTTAAGCAACAGATACTTGAATCTCAAAAGATTATAGGTCCTTGATGTAGGGAAAAAAAAAGTATAAATGTTTACTCGTATGGCATGTTTTTAATGATATTTAAAATATTAAAGTTGTGGAAATGAAAGTACAAAAAAGTAGTGGCGGTTAATCCAAGCCAGCCTAACCCATTTTGAGACATATTCTTACCTACCCAACCCAACCCGCCAGTTTGCCACATGGCAAGATGTTTACATGGATGTGGTGATTCATCATGTAATTTATTGGTGAAGTTTTAAACAAACCATTGAGAAATGGTAGAAACATTTACATCTCACATGCAAGCTCTTTTTTCAATCTTTTATCAGGTGGGCTTCTAATGTCGAGGAGCTTTGCTGTACTTGTAACCATGACTTTATCTACATCAGTGGCAGCAAGAGAAGGCCCTGTGCCTATGGCTGGTCACCAGATTGTCTTTGAAGTTTGGTTGGCTTTGTCTTTGCTTACTGATGCTTTAGCACTTGCAGGACAGGTAACTACCTAATACTTGTATGAATATGGAGCATCAAAGACTCATTGTTATGAGCATTAGTTGATCTGTTGATGTTACTTGTGTTAATTCTATTGTTTATATTGAAATATTTTTCGTATTTCTTTGTGTTATTGCTATTTTTTAGCAGCCAACTTCAAAAATGTCTATTTTAGTCACTCAATACATTTTATTCGCATTGAGCATTTCAGTCCCTCAACAATCATTTTTAGTTCCATTATTGTTAAACCTAGCAATAATGGATCTAAAAATAACCATGTCATGGTGCGAAATGGAGCTAAATTACATGCGAAAATTTGCACTGAGAAACTAATATGGACGTATTTGATAGTTGGTTGTTAACGAATAGCAATGACCTTCTTCTATAGGCTATTCTTGCTAGTAGCTACTCTCAAAGGAACTTTGGTCAAGCACGTAGAGTAATATACAGAGTTCTACAGGTTTGGGATATATTGTTCTCTTAGTGTTCCTTTGCTTCTTATTTTCGCTTCAGAATTTGGAGAGAAAATAATACTATTATTTATCCAACTTTCTCGTTTGGGTGGTGATCAGATTAGCTTAATAGCAGGAGGTAGCTTGGCATTTATTTTGTTGTTAGGGTTTGGACAACTATCTTGCTTATTCAGCACAGACTCTGAAGTTATAAAAATTGCAATGTCGGGTACCTTGGTAAGAAACGTGCATTTCGTTTATTTATGCATGGTAGAAGATCTTTAGACCTTTCACTTGTTTAAAATGGTATGCTACTGTTTCATGTAGTTTGTAGCTGCATCTCAGCCGATGAATGCTATAGCTTTCGTTCTTGATGGGCTATACTATGGACTTTCAGACTTCGGATACGCTTCATATTCAATGGTATCTTGCTAGTTTTATCCCATTGTATGCTACCTCGGTTTTTTATGTTGTTAAGTTGATTCTCAGTCCTTGGCTCTTTGATATAACATTTGAAAGGTGGTGATCGGGTTAGGAACTTCAGCTTTCTTTCTTTTTGTTGTTCCTGAATTTGGCCTTCCTGGAGTCTGGACTGGATTGTTTCTATTTATGGCATTGCGAGTAGTGGCTGGAATATGGAGGTAACTTGATACCATCTTTGACTCATAGCCAAATGACCAAACTCAAAACTACACCTTTGGGACCATAATAAGCAAAATTTCTGGCATTTAGTGAAAATTCTGATTGCTTACTCCTAAAGGAATTTTTAAAAAAAAAAAAAGGAATAGAATTCTAATGATATGTTTTTTGTATTTATATTCAACAATGTAATTATAAATAAAAATAAGAAAAAGTGTTTATGAGTCAGCCCAACCGGCAACTGATTTACCAGTCTTTTTCGCTCTCATGTTTGTTCGGTTCACTTACAACCCTAATGTTAATCCAACAACAAATATATAATAGTTTTTAAATAATTCATCATACCATTTTCTTTCGTTCTTCATGTACGTTTTTTCTTGGATCCACAATCACTTGTTCATTTCTTCATGCTTCATATAAGTAAGATTCATACAATGAAAAATGTATAATGGTGAAAACATCATATTCTCTAGAATTATAATTTATCACTTTGCTTCAGTCAAGATTCAATATTTCATAAGTCCTCGAGATTTGATGTCAATTTTTTATTTGACATGTGTAATTCTCCTCAGGTTAGGAACAAAGAGAGGACCATGGAAACTTGTTTACTCTGAAACCAATCAAGAAAACCGATGAACCATGCTGAAATCTTCATATGATATGATGATATATATGTTGCCATAAATGGTATTGTGCAAGTGCAACTATATACAAATCACAATCATATGGAGCAAATTTGAGTATACGATTGGTTTGAGGTTGGGGTTTTCAAATACCGAATGGATTTGAAGCGACCATGCAGGAACACAAGCAGAAAACATGAGGGGCGCCTTTTAAAGAACACAAAACTCCAAGAATGAGAATGGAGGGTATGCACCCATTCAAGAACCCAAGTCATTCTTAAAATCAAACTTTATAATTATACAACTACAGGACCAAAAGAACGTCTACGTAACCATGCCTGACAAGAACGAAGAAGGTACAACTCGATTAGAACTCTCTCTATATTATTATACACATTGTAGAGTTTATTATATGTAATGAATGTCAATTTTGAAATTTGTCACCTAATTCATTCCAAAAACATCATTTTATCATCAAGTTTGTTTCCCCAGTTATATATTGTTCTATGGGTTCATTTTCTTTCCTCGAGTCAAGGCCATGGTTTCTGAAATTTTTAGTCACCAACTATTCCAAATTGTTTCGCATACAGGTCTGCGAAATAACTAAAAACTGAAAAATTGAAAATAATAGAACCAAATACTGAAACAAGCTTAACTGATTTGATTCTGATCTGATTCAATACTGATGGAAATAGACAACCAGGTTCTGGAAAATTCCCAACCGGGTAGTTCCAGACTGTTTTTACATTTTTTGCACATCCCTAGTCATGCATGCCTGTCATGAAAATTTTAAAGGCTTTTTTGTTCAATAACTATATATAATCCTCAAGGGAGATGGATGATGCATCTAACAAGAATCCACTCAAAGCAGTACTAAAATACAAAAGATCAAATCAGAACCTTGAAATGGGCTTTGGCTCTAAGGTCTACATATTTCTTCAACCTTTGTCTAAATTTTTAAACCATCATCCGATTGTTATGAGTAGAATCCGGCAAGCACAAAACTTACAATTCAAAACCATTAAGAGAAACCATATCTCTCCTAAAATCTAAAATAACATTTCATCTCTTGACTCTTTGAGACGATGAATGGCTTCAAAACTTGCAGCAGAGAACCTTGTTGGCAGTGCCAGAACTCGCCCGGTAAGTTATCCACAACAGGAATCATGGGTTTCGCCCTTGATGCAACCAGACCTAATTCATAACTACTTGACCTTTACAAGACCATCTTGCAGTTTAACCCCTACAATTCTCAACAAACCTGAAATAAAGGACACAGCAGATTTCAACCTACCCATGTGGATGATAGTTAAATGCTACATTATGTTAGTACAAAAAAAATCTAAATGATGAAAATGAGTCATATACTGACAATAGGTCACATGGATACAAGTTAATAATAGGGTTATGCTATATGTACACTCTCCCTTCCTTAATTATTACTGATCATACACCCCGGTCTCTCACATGTTTTTTTGGTTAGTGACGTGGGGACCCACTGATTAAACTTAATATAGCTAAAAATCGAATGGGCCGAACACTTTAATTCTCATCCAAAGTATACTTTTTACAATCCTAAAGTGTTTTTGTTAAAAAAAAACTCATATCTTTAATAGGGTTAAATACAATACAATGCATCATACTCACCTTTAAACGAACTATGTAACACTCTTTTTTAATTAATTAACATATAAACATCACCGATTTAGCATAGATAGATAAAAATGGTAAGTTTGTTACATTGAATGGTAGATTTACATAATATGGTATGTTTGTCAAGAACAAAGTCCCATTTCGTACAAAGGTGTAGGGTGCGTAATAGTTCACCATTCAAAAACGAAACAATAACAAAATAATGTTCCCTAGTGTGCACCTGCAGTTAACACTTTTAAATAATAGCTTTTCAAACCTTATTTTATATATTATTTGCATGTGAGATTTAATGAAAATGAGAAAAAAAATGTTGGTGAGTCAACCCAACCTAATGACTAATACTTAAGCATATATGACACTTAGAACTCAATTCCTTGCAATCAAAGCGGTGTTAAACTTGAATGACTAATTAAGCAACCATGATAAATCCGAATCAATAGAGATGCTTGATGCCTAGGTGGCTGCTTAATCCACCATAAGCAGGGACTTTTAAAACTATGATCTATTGCAAGAATGCCTTTCCTCTTGTATATTCGAAGAGATTGACACAAATACAGAAATCTTATCCGTGACTATGTTTGACTAATTCAAAAGAAGATTGATCACAATTCACAAAAGTAGAAGTTCACTTAGCTTCTTCACTTGTTTTGCTTCATTTCCCATTTCCTTTTTACAGTAGGGAGTAAAATGGATACATCAAGTGAAAATAAGAACAAGATAATATTAAGCATATAAATACAATCAATGTGGTTTGATATTGAAGGGTTTGCTCGTTCTCTTCCTCAAAATACCATCCAACTCACTAAAATAGATTCTCAATCTCTATAATGAATCAAGAAAAGTACTTGAAAGTTTTACCTCATTCAAATCCTGCAACTTTATACCTCAACTTCGTATTATGATTTTCCTGACAATTATTTCATAAAAAAAATACATTGTTAACCAAACGTAAATATACCCTTAATTTGAAATTGAGACAAACACTAACCTGTTCGAGAACCCTAGCAGATGATTGTTCTACAAGCTTACCCAATCCGTTCAATTTCTTGAGCATATTGTTATACAACTCCTCCAATTCAGCAGTATAATTCGCTGCCTCTGATCCCATTAAGTTTTTCAATCTCCCAATGTTGAATCCTTCATCACATAATGTTCCAAACTTTTCACTCTCCTTTTTACACTCATCTTCAACCATGGATTCACAATCTAAACCCTTCACCACAAATGGCAAATCTGGAAACGGAGAATTTGGTGTGAAATTACCGTAATGCCCCCGGAAGGCTGGACCCAAATTCACCACATCTAGGGTTTTGGGCTCAAAGGAATCGGTTGATGATCGGAACTGAAAGGCTTTGTATTCATGAGTGTGGATTAATTGGTCATGAAACGGCGTGGTTAGGAGGAAGAAAACGCAAGGGGGAAAGGCGTGAGATTTGGGGGAATTTTGGATTTGAGAGGAGAACTGGAGTTTGGATGCGAGAGCAGAGGTGACGGAAGCTTCTCTCAAGGAAGGCCGGATGTGAGTTTTACGGCGGCCGGAGAACCAGCCGATGAGGCGATCGTCGGAGGATGCGTAGGCGGAGACAAGGTTCTCAAGTGTTGGTACATCGAGGTGGCCAGAAGGGGAGTAGAAGGTGGAGGTGGAGGTGGATGAGAAGAAGGAAGTGACGGTGGCGACGAGAGATGGTTGATCGGAGGTGGTGGCGACAGCAGCGGAAGAATCATCGGAGAGAGTTACGGGGCTGACGTGGGTTACACGGCCGAAGAGTAGGCCGTCGACATCGCCGGCGGAGGAGGAGAGACGTTGGATCAAGGAGGCAAGGGTTGGGCCAGAGATTTGAATCTTCTGTAAAGAGATGTCGTCCATGGGGAAGCTTTCGACTCACTGCGCATCTGTCACAGGGAAGTAGATGCGGAATGAATATTTAGGTGATGATGCTTTCCTGTATAATCATGTTTTACCCCTCACGTTTTTTGTGCAAATAACTTATTTTTGTTATTTTACGTGCAAATGACTTATTTTTGTTATTTTTATCATTAACTAGGGGTGTGCAAAATAACCGAACCCAAATAACTCATCCGAACCGAACATTAATCGGGTTAAATGTGTCGGTTTATTCGGTTTTCGGGTTCCTTATTCGGGTTAAATGGTACCCGAATAAGTAATTCGTTTCGGATTACGGATAGGATTCATGCTTATTCGGGTAACCCGTTTAATCTATAATTTTCATTTTTTATTTGTTTATAATTTTAACTAGTCTTGTTTATATATAGAATGTAAATACTCATTTTTTGATACTCAAACCATTTAACCCGTTTTACCCAAATTACCCAACTCATTTAAGCCGTTTAAACTACTTTGTTGATGATTTCATTTTTTATACCAAAACCGAATAACCCATTTAACCTAAACCGAATAACCCGATACCCATTTAACCCGAAACCGATTAACCCGTTCTCTTATTTGGTTCGGGTTCGGTTAGCTAATCCAAACACTCAAACCCGAATAACCCGATACCCAATTAACTCGTCCGAATAACACCCCTATCATTAACAACTACATTGATATCTGTGGGTTGTTACATGATGTAAACTATGTATTTATTAAAAGACGTATTTGGTAAAATAGTTGAAACTGAAACTGAAAAATATAAATTTAATAACAAATACATCAAATTAAAATCATAATTAATTAAGACTATTTTTGATGATTTCATTTTCATAATCTCAAACTATGGTTTATAGTTTTAAAGATTATATGATTTTATAGCTTTTGGAAACTAATGGCAACAAAAATTTGGATCTTTATTAAAAAACTTAAGTTCCTACAAAACAAAACAAAGCTTTTGAACTTTAAGCGACTTTTGGTTCGCAGAATGTTTACTTCAAGAATGAAATGTATCAAAAAAAAATGAAATTCTGAAAGAATTTAAATCTGTCTAAATCCAAATAATATAGCTTCTTTGATTGACAGGATATTAATGGAATTCATATTTAATTCTTTTATGTTTGGTTTATAAATTCGTCAATGGAATTAGAATGATTATAACAAATGATCAAAATATATTATTAATAATTTTTTAATATTTCGAATTATAAAAGTATTTTTAAAATATGTTATTTTTTATTTATTTTTTCATACAAATTATTTCTTGATAAAACAAATTGTTTTCTTCATAAATTCATAAAACAAATGTTTTAAAATTATAACATTAAATATTAATGTTTATTACATAACCAGATTAGTATGTGACGTGATGAGGTTAAGAGGGGCTAGATGACATGTATAATTGTTTATGTATATCCGGAGTCTTTCCCTCTATTAAAGGAACTTTTCTCTTTCTTGAGCAAGCATTTACAAAAATGTATATATATTAACTTAAAATTAAAACATATAAATAATCGTTTTAAAAAAAAATAGTATTATTATTTATGTAGTTTTTCAAAGACATGTGAAACCACCTGTAATTTCATACGGAATTCGAACAAATGCTTCAAATATAGTATCAGAAAGTACCGCTTGTGGAACCTCAATATTCACTTGTTTATTAGCAAATAGTAATTTTTCAAACACTATTTGATTCCATTTCAAAATTTTTGGATCTTACATGTTTTTACAAAAATATAATAATATTGTGGTATTTACAACTGATAATTGGAGCTTTGTTAATATATATGTGTTTGGTAAGATAACTTGAGTTCAAAAATATAAAAATAACACAAAATAAATATAAATTAAATTATAATCGTGATTAATTGAGGTTATTTGATAATAATATTTTTCACAACTTCAATTTCTTTCAAAACGTTACTTTTGAACTTTGAAGTATGTTTTAGTTAAAAAATGGGTCTATACGTACAACTTCACTACTTAATTTTTATAATCATACACTCATTTCTCTCACATCTTTTTTGTTAATGATGTGGGACTCACTGATTAAACTTAATTCTTTCTCTTACATTAAGAGAGGATATGTAACTAACGATGGGTGTGCATTTAGAATCTTTGTTTGAAAACTTATGATTTTAATAAGTTTTTAAAAAGATTTTTATCCAAAAACAACTAATAGATTAAAAAGGGATAATTGCGTAAAAAACCTTAAAGTTGGACCATTTTTGTGATTAAAACCTCTAACCAATTTTTGTTGCACAAAAAACCTCTAACCGGTAAAATCTTTTGAAATTAGGACTTGACCGGTTATAATAGGTTGTTATGCTTACATGGCACACACGTGGCGTCCACATGGCAAACCCAACTTACGTGGCGCCTACATGTCACTACATGTATAATTCTTAAACTGAATTTTTGCATAAAAAACCCCGAAATTGATGACTTTTTCGATTAAAACCCTTTACTATATTTTTCTCACCTCTAACCAAAAAAAATATTTACCTTTTCTCTACCTCCGGCAACTCCGATTACTCTATCTCCTCTTTATGTTCAGTGCTGTTTATTTTATGTATGTATGTTCGATTAACTTTTGCCGTTTAATTTTGAATTTTAACTTCAATTCTGCCGATGGAATCGATTTCATTTTGTGTTCACGAGTTGCATTTTTAGGTTCAACTTTATGTTCAATTTCATTTATTTATATTCAATTTTAGCATCTGAATATGATCAGCCATAGCAGTGAGGTTCGCTAGCCTAGAGGGTGGAGGTTACATTGGGAAACAAATTCTTTGTTTGATAAATATCCATGTCATCAAAATGCAATCAGTGAAGACTCAATTTTAATTATCTTTGTTGGCTGGAGGTTTTTTATCAAATTAAAAATGATTTGGGGTTTTAATTGAAAAAACTAAATAAGTTGGAGGTTTTTTCCGCAAAAATCTATTTAAAAGTTTTACACGTCAGCAAGTTGCAACCGGCTACACCGGTTGCAAGTCAGATTTTTTGAAAAAAGTCCAAATTTGCAAAGTTTAAACCAGTTGGAGGTTTTTTGTGCAATGAAAAATGGTTGGGGGTTTTAATCGCAAAAATGGTACAACTTAGAGGTTTTTTGCGCAATTTCCCCGATTAAAAAATGTGAAGTTTTTTTTTAATATGTTTCAGCTTTTTATTTTGGTTGTTGATCTTTAAATATGTTTTTTTTATTTAATTTCAAACTAATCTCCAAATCATATGTAGTCTTCTTTTTTTGTTCATGTTGTTGGTCTAGATTTAGGATTGAAAATTATTCATCATCTGTGTATTTGTTCGATTGATCTTTGTCACTTAAACTTGAATTTCCACTTCCGTTTATGCAAATGGAATCGATTTCGTTATATGCTCTCGAGTTGTATATTTAGGTCTCATATTGTGTTCGATTTTGTTTACCTAAATTTCATTTTTAACTTCTAAATATGATTAGTTAGAGTAGGGGGTTTGAAGGGTAGGGGTTTCGCTAGATAAGGGTTATTTGTCTAATAACAAAATTTTAATAAAAATTCATGCATCAAAATGCAATTTGAAAAGACCAAATTTGATTTTTTGTTGGTTGTAGGCTTTTGTGCAATTAAAAATAGGTTAGGATTTTAATTGGAATAAACTACAAGTTTGAGGTTTTTTATCCAAAAAACTCTTAAGAATGCTATTCATTTTTTTTTTAATATCAAAATTAAAAGTTTTTTATTCAATGAAAAATAATTTGAAGTTTTAATCTTAAAAATTATCCAACTTAAAAGTTTTTTACGCAAATTTCTCATGAATAAAAAAATTTACCACTATGCAATTAACAACGAATTCAAAGTCAGAATTACTGTTTGAAAAACAATAAACATCACGTCTGTAAATGTTACTGTAACCATCACGTTCACAAGGACGGCCCCTACTTGGTTGCCCGGGATGGCACGTGTCGTGGTTATTCCGCCAATAATTTTGTTTCATAGTGTATTTTTTTTTAAGATTTTTTGTTTGTGCAACCGGTGATTTTCAAGTATTAGAACAAATTAGAATAATTTAATCAAAAAATTTTGTAACTTTCAATCATATAAATAAATTTGTAGTATACTTATTTATATTTAATGTAACAAATAAAATTTAATGAATTAATAATATAATGCCAAAAATTAAATACTGTCATTATTATTTATAATTTTGATTCATTTCACCAAACTCAATAACATTATTTTTATTTAATCACAAAATTTATGAAATTTCAATTAATATCATCCGTTGTTAACACGACCCAACCAAACTAATTAATAAAATTATAAAATCAAAAACACAGTTTAATTTGTGTCACCGATAACCGAAAATCCTAAGTCTGTTACCGCAAATGTATGTCAAAATTTTGGTTACCAAGGCAGGCAAACTTCTTTCAAGACAAAAAAAATATTTTCCAATATTAATATGGTCGGTCTTTTTTATAAATCTCAGACAAATTAAAAGTACATGTTGTTGGAAGATTTTTTTTTTACCACAATTTTTAAAAATAAATTAATTAACCACAAAAATTGCCTTAAAATATGCACCTCTCGCATTGTAACAATCGTGCATCGTCTAATACAACAAGTACAACTTTTCATGCACGAAGACGTGAAACAGTTGGAACTAACCGTCGTCGTCAAACAAACAAATCCTCATCTCATTTCTTCCAATGTTTGTAACAATTTCACCATTTGATCCAAACCGATAATGGCCACCCCATCGCCGGCGATACTCCCCGTCTCTAGCTCAAAAACCGTTCCCGCCGATGAACCTCAGCCCCCCGTTGCCACCCCTGCTTTCCGTGTTTACATCAATCATATCACCGCAACCGTTCGCTCCGGCCTCTCCGAACGCCGTCCATGGTTCGAACTCGTCGACCGTTCCGCCTTCTCCAAACCTGACTCCATATCCGATGCTACATCACGAATTCGGAAAAACTATGCATACTTCCGCATCAACTACTTCACCGTTGTCGCCGCCGTCATCGGCGTCTCTCTCCTTACGAATCCGTTCTCATTGGTTACCCTCCTCGGCCTCCTCGCGGCCTGGATCTTCCTCTACCTTTTCCGCCCCTCGGATCCGCCATTGTCGATACTTGGACGTACATTTTCGGAGCGTGAAACTCTAGGCCTGTTGATTGTTTTGAGCGTGATCGTGATCTTCTTAACGAGCGTTGGATCTATTCTGATATCGGCGACGCTTATTGGAATGGGAATCGTGAGCGTTCATGGTGCATTCAGGGCTCCTGAGGATCTGTTTTTGGATGAACAAGAGCCTGGTGGTTCCACCGGATTTTTGTCGTTACTGGGCGGTGCTGCCTCCAATGCTGCCGCCTCGGCCGCTCCTGTCATTGCTCCAATTCGAACTTGAGATTTTGGATGTAGAAAAACTAATAAATGGTATGGAAAATTGAACTCATATACTTGAATGTGTTTTTTTGATGTATGTAAGAATCCATGATGCGTTTATGAACATTCTTTTTCATATTATTTATTGAAGCTTGATTGTTGCTTCATTAGTAATACCGATATATATTATCCCATATATTATTCTTGTAATCTTTTTTTGATAATAGATCCAATACAATGAAAACCTTCTTATTTCTCACTTGCTTATCTACTAATTTGCATTGCTTTATTTTTCTTTTTTAAATTAATCTGCATACCGCCCGTTGTTAAAAAAAAAAAAAAAAAAAAAAATAACCAACAGGCATTCGTTATTGCCACATCATTTTTATCATTTCTTTTATCAATTTTGTCATTTCAAGGCGTATGGGTTACCACTTTTGCCATTATTTTTTTATTTATTTTTAAAAAAGAGATGGCAATGTTCGACAATTGAATGCTGATGCCAATCCTCATGTTGCCTTTACCAAGGTGCCGGTGTGGTGTTTGCACTTTGCAGAATGGCAACACCTTTGCCAAGGGGAATGCCGAGCCACTCCCTATGACGCAAGGAAATTTAACTGTTGAAATATAAGTCATGTCATGCTCACGTGGGACTTTCTCCGCCGGCACCATCTACCCTTTTTAAGCTCACAACTTTTAATATTGCAAGCAATATTTTTTAGGAACGTTGAATATGTTACAACAAGTACGTTCTTATTTCTTTTTCTTTTTTTTTTTTTCCTAATTAAGTGTTGATTTTATTATTCATTTTTATTTTCTGGACATACTTTACTGATACTTCAACAATTTAATTGTAGACATACATCATTTTCTTGTGATGATGGTATGTACATATAAACTATGACGGATCCCCCATTTTAACAAAATATGGACTTCATATAGTTTGTTGGCCACCAGGTTCATAGGTGACAGTGAAATGAATAGTTATTGTAACTCGTCGGTATACAGTAATTGGTTCTAGTTAACTGAAAGCACAGTCCACGTATGTGTGAGCGCAGTATATATAACATAACGTTGTCGTTTATCCTTGCAAATTTTCACAAGTCATAAGGTTACAACTTACAAGGGAAGGCATAACCAATAACATCAATTGCAACTTGATTTCCACATTACTCCCAAACCAACTTTAGAAGGTGGACCCGTTCCATCCAAAGAAAGAACCCTGCAAAACACAAATAAATTACTGCCATCCATAAAATGATCCAAAATACTCATATCAAAATACAATAATTTGAATATATATACTCTGATGTAATACATACAAATGGAGGTTACATTACATGTTCCCAATATAATTCATAAATAAATATACTCCCTGCGCATTCAAATAAATGCAACACTTTTTCTTTTCAGATATCCAACAACTAATTTAATCGATTACAACCAAGAGACTATCACAATTCACATGACCACTGACACAACCCTGATTATGAACCAACAAACAAGTGTTACGACTCCTTCTCTATCAGAAGCTTCAACAAAAAATCACTGACTTTGCCTCTCTCTACATATTTACAACAAAATACTATAAAATATTGAGTTTACTCCATAATGTTTGTCTATTGTAATATTGTATCATTCTTAAGGGGTGTTGTGTTTCAGATTTTTAGCTGATAGTTAAGCATTAATAGTCCTTAACTATGTCTTTCTGTCAAGCGTTGCATTTATTCGTTGCTACGGAGGGAGTATATGAATAAATGCCTTTCTTGATTCTATAATAGTGAAGGGTAATTTACATGATCTAGGAGACTAGAACTGGTGTAAAGCATGCAGACATTGTGCATTTTCTTGACTTTGATGAGCCTAAATAAATACACAGGAAAATTAAAATGAGAAGACACGAGTGCAAGACAATGAATCATCTCGAGAAAATTGAGATGCTGTGAATAGCTTGCCTTGGTGTCGTAGAATTTCAGGAAGAATCGTGACTTTGGAACAGACAGCTTGGACTCGAGAATTTCCGCAACTGCTGCACTCAACTTTTTGTTGACATCAGCATTAAGTCCACCAATTGACACTAACTCGCCATAGGCTGCTGGCTGCTCGGTACCTCCAAAAGCAATGGGTATGGAGCCCTTCAACACAATCATCACATACTGTGCAATAAAAACAATGAGTTCAAAGGTCAGGATTAATGGTTTTGAAGTAAAATAAATGATTCATGTCATACATCACAAAGACCAGGAAATTTGATTTTCAAATTAAAAGCAATTGTCCAAGGAACAGATAATAATTATTACTCAGGAAATTCTACGAATCATTGCATTAACCAAAGAAATATTATGATTAAATGATGCTACTGGTTATAGTTTTAACTTTTAAGTATGTAGGAAGAACAATTGGTTTGTTCTTTACCACTCTTTCAAATTGTAACGGGAAGGGAATGATGATTCATGCCAAAGAAAAATACATAAGAAGAACAGTACTGCACTTAACTATTTTTTTTTTCAATCACATACTTGAACAGATCTTTTTACCAATCTCATATTCTTCCCATATCATACCAATGACATCACTATATTCCAATTTTACACAAATGAACTAAAATGAATGGTTAATTTGTGACAACAGGGCGAGTGGAAAACTGTGGAAGAACACTTTGACAAAAGGAAAATAATATCTTATTTTGGTTTATGTTTAGGCAATTTGATATAACTTGGATGTAAACGATTTAACATGTTGATGAGTATAAGTATATGATTGATACACACACACACACACACACACACACACATATATATATATATATATATATATATATATATATATATATATAGAATATGTAACAGAAAACAATGTGAAAATATATATAGTCATGTTTTCGTCTATGTTGCCTTGTACCAATATCAGCATTTTAAAACTGGCACCATTCCACCAAGGGTATAAAAAAGACTAAAATAGGAAGCAATAAGCAAATAAGTAGGAATACATGCCAGCATCAAAACTATACTTTGGAGTTTGAAATTAAATTATTTAAAATGATTTTAATTTACCATAAAGAAAGTATCCGTACTTAATTTTTTCATTTCTGAACCATGTTATCTGGGACCTCGGCCAACTAGTGCATGGTGTCCATGCACAAGTGCACAACGGCCCAGGCCCACCCATATGAAACAGGCCTACTTTAAGCCTTCTGGCCAGCAAGTGTGGCCTCTAAGGAGTTGATAGCTTCTATGCCATTCAAACAAACATCTCCTAAGCCAAGGTCCTATACCTTTTTTCTTAGCCCAATCACTCAGGGTTTCCTTCTTGATTCTTTTAAGTCACATAGATGACACAAAAGTCTTTTTCCCATGCTCTATACAGCTAGACAGAATCTAACAAATGCCTTTCAGAAGTTCAAAGAAGCTTTCAAAAGCAGAGAAAGGCGCATAGTTGCATCCAAAATGACTTTGTTGGCTTAAGGAAGGCAAAAGACAAGCTAAAAATTACCACAATAAAAGCACTTTTTCACCATTTCATATGCTAGGGGATTAACAATTAACTTGGAAAAGAAAATATTTATTAGCCTTTAGTGTCAGAAGAACACTATAGCTTGAATACAGTAGTAATCCTTGCAATACTAGTTTAAACAAGTTTTTTGGTAACGCCGAACTAAAGACAGATCTGATGGTCTAACACTCCTCTAGATTTCTAAAATTGTATCTCCAAACCTTATAATTTTCCAATTAAAAGTTTCAGGAAGAGGTTTTAGCTCTTCTAGAGAATACAAAAAGTACCAAACTATAACAAGCACAAAATTTCAAAGTAATTTCCATCAAGTATCATAGTCGATTGATTACTTCTTGGATATGAGTTCTCATTACCTTTGAGGGAATACGGATAACCATAATATACCAAAACATGAAATGCCAATAAGAAGTTTCTGTTTATTGAAAAAAAAAAACGTAGCTTGATACATACCAAATTCAACCTCGAAAACATTCAGCAAACCATTAAACCCCAAATATCATGTGGTGTGTGTTTAAATTTACTCAAGTGAGTCATAACATGATCATATCTCAATATGAAGTTCTGTTTGAAACATAAATGCGTCCTTACTACGCCATCTCCAATCGGTGTGTAAGAATTCGTTTTCTTACGCTGTGTTCCGCAAAAAAGTCATTAAAGGAGAGGAAAGGAATCTGTGAGAGAGAAAGGAAGGGAGAAGAAGAGAAAAGAAGAAGCCTGGTTGAAGATTGAAGAACATGGGTTGCAAGCTTTTAGTTAAATTTCTTCAATCTTCTCAAAATTGGGATGATTGAAATTGAGGGTGATTTCCCTCCCTCCTCTTTCTTTTCCTCCGTAAAAAACATCAAAAGAACACACTTGATGTTTGATTTCCCCTTATTTCTTTCCTTTCCCATGCGATTCCTTCCATTTCCATGGTTATGGAACACAGCGTAATAAGTAATTTTAGTGATGCTGTATATTTTACTCAAAGCGACTTGGAACTGGTAAACCCTAGAAATCAAACTTTTACAGGAAATCGAATTTAGTGTGATATGTAAAAAAAAAAAATCAAATTCAGTATCAACCTACAATATGCACTAATAAACCCTAAAACTTGAATAACTACCAAGCTACAAACACAGACAGAGATAGAGAGAGAATTTAACCGCTTCCGGTTTTCCGATGAGCTTGGCGACAGTGGAAGTGGCTTCGGAGAGGATGGAGGACGTGTCAACGCCGTCCAAGTTGACGTTCGTTGATAGATTCAGGCACGGCATCTTCAACACACTCACTCTTGATTCTCTTCAGTCTTCCCACAAACTCCAAACTCAAAAACTTCCACTCACAGTGCTACCAATCCACCTTAGCACAATAACCAGCTCGGATTAGTCTTTTCGAAATTGACCCCTAAACTTTAATTCATTAAATCTCTCATCCACTAAAGTTCTACTTATTTCAAATTTGTCCACTGAAGTAGTCACGTTCACGTCTTAATATTTTAGTTGTATTATTATACGTAGAAATGTACAATTATCAATAATTATCACAAGATATGGTAGAATTTTCATTTATGCTTTTTTCAATTTACCATCATCTGTTATATTTTACTATATTATAATCTATTGATAATCAAGTCTAGTTTAATCTTAAATTGTAATCTTAGGGGGCGTTTGGTTCGCCGATTTTTTTATCTGGGATTTGCATTTTGTCAAAGGATTTGCATTATGCAGCATTTGCATTTGTCAGGATTTTGTCAAAGAATTTGCATTATCTTATAGAAAAAAAATTTGTTAATCTGAAAAATGCAAGGTAACTGGGATTTTAAATCCTAAGGGGGAGGCTGAGATTTTAAATAACAAAGAATGGAAGGATTTTAGAAATCATGGGATTTTAAATCCTTACTGAAATCTGCGAACCAAACACAGGATTTTAAATGCAAATCCCAGGAAATCCGCGAACCAAACGCCCCCTTAGAGTTAGACTACGATATTAATAAGGGATAATTACAAAAATAGCCATTTCTTACATGTTTATTCATTTTTTAGCCACTTTATATACATTTTACCAAAATAGCCACAATTTACGTGACCACATTTACGTGATAGCCACAATTTACGTGATTTGTACTTTTTTTTTATTTTTTTAATGCATTACGTTACAAAAGGTGTTTGGTCACGTAAATTATTGTACTTTACGTGACCATTTTTGCTCCTTCCCCATGAATGTTTGGTGGGATGTCTTGTCACAATTTTAAAAATGGTCACGTAAAGTACAACAATTTACGTGACCAAACACATTTTGTAACGTAATGCATTAAAAAAATGAAAAAAAGTACAAATCACGTAAATTGTGGCTATCACGTAAATGTGGTCACGTAAATTGTGGTTATTTTGGTAAAATGTATATAAAATGGCTAAAAAGTGAATAAATGTGTGAAATTTGATTATTTTAGTAATTATCCCTATTAATAATAAACATTATAGACTTATTAATATTTATAAAAAAATCATGATTCATGAATCTTATTTTTGATAATTCGATATAATAAACTAAAAATATATAGTTGCAAATATATATATTTTTGCAAAGGGGTTTTCCGACCAAATATATAAATAAAGATTGTACATCAACGAGACGGAACAATAAACAAGAATGGAACAAAGCAGCTAACACAATGCAAAACAAAACTAGAAACAGTTGTTGTTCAAAAAGTATATGAATCCAAGAATACTATCTGAAACTTCGATATTTGAATTTTGGATTCAGATTCAGATATTAATATTCCATTAATTCGAATAATTGGTTTATCCAATATCCGAAATCGAAATTTTTCTATATTTTTAAATTTTCGTATTTAGCCTTAACAATTAGTGACCCCGTGCTTGACTGCTTGTGGACTTGAGCCCAATCCAAATGTCAAGTAAAGTCCCCCAAGTCGTGTGTGTAGTGAATTGAAATTTTCAATCTCATTTACCAGTGAGGGGCAACGGGAGGTGGTTGGAAATGATGGCTTTGAAAGTGGAAGATGAACTATCAATGATTCCATGGTAGTGGAGAACAAGTTGGAGGTTTGGTGGTGTGGCTTCAAAATCATGCTTCTGGAAAAGTTCCAAGAGGATAAACATGAGTTCGTTTTGGTTCTAAATTTATCAATAAAGTATAACTTTTGGTTATTGAAACTAAAATTTACATGTCAATATTATATGTATGTATGAATGTATGTGGCTTTGTGAGGTGGAAATAAGATAGAAAAGAGGAAACAAAAAGAAAAATGATAGAGTAAATGGTCCTCAGAAGAAAATCACAAAAATATGATTGTGACTTAACTGGTCTGATAGTCACATTTAACGACCAGGACTACTTGTGTGAAATATATAAGATTTTGGTACTTCTAGTGTAAAAAAAAACTCCAAACGACGAAAACCGCAAGTATCCTCTAACTATAGAGACCTTGTGTAGTTTACTCTATAAATAATCTAACTTAGCATTAACTCTTATTTTATTTAGTTAAAATATTCAATTCAATTTAATATACGTTCAGTTTAATTAAATTAAAAAATAACCATTCAATTTAACTAATTAGAATATTAAATTCCAAGTGTCATTTCAGAATTCAGGGTATTTTATTAAACTTCATACATAATATCAGATGCCGGGGTCACCTCTTAAAATTTAGACGTGATTTTAAAATTCTGACATTTAAACTTTTGGAAAACTAAAAAACATCTTAATCTTTTTAAGTCTTCATTGATCTTCAAATTGTAACTTTTCCTTCCGTGGAATTTGACTTTGTGTAACCCAGTGATTAAATACATTAATCACATTACCAAATTATAATCGTAATTCATTAATCGGCTTTTCCAAAATAAAGAATAGTTTAATTACATCTCAAACCGATTGATATATTCAGCTAACCTACCCAATTAGAATTAGGCTATACCAGTGTAGTTATTAACCTAACATGGCATACCCATGAAAATGATAGGTTAACCAAAACACAATATGACAAAAACTCAAATCCATCAACTTTAACCACAAAACTTTGATTTTTAACTTTTTACCTCTTAAAATCATCAGCTCTTACACTGTAAGTGTAATCCAAAACAAAAAATAGTGAACTCAACACTTAAAAATAATTAACAAAGGAGGGTACATAATCTTTAACCCAGTTGCCAAAGGGTAAAAACTCTTTTCAAGTGTTTGGATGGTGAAACCCAAAATATTGTAATCTGCATTGATGTTTTATATGTTATGCATCAATAATTAAGTTGATGGAATATCATATCGAAGTTGATCATGTAAACACAGAAGATCGAAAAAGAAAAATCATCCAAATGGCTAGCTAAAGCTTTGCATACTTAGTGGCCATGGTTGTATCAAAGACCTTGACGAAGAACCTTGTTCTTGGAATAGACAACTTTTCAAGTAAAATAGTGCCAAGTTGGAATATCAATTTCTTTTTCACTTCAGAGGTGATGCCTCCCATGGATATAATTTCTGCATACGCTGCGGGATCTTTGTTCCTCTCGAATGATATAGCCACTGATCCCTTCAATATTACCATCACAAACTGTAAAATAGAAAACCAAAATCCAACTTCAATACCCTAAGAACCGACGATGAGTTAATTTGGTGACGAATAGTTCATAGTTGATACAAACCATTATTAAACCAAAATCCAATAGCCCATCAGTTTATATTTTGACAAAGTATACTCTAATGAAAGGGTCAACTTATTTGAACCATCTTGATATATAAAATTCTCTTCTTTAAAGGTTGAGAATACTACAACTAAATAATTTTCCATCATAATTCATCAAATTGTTTAAAAGAGTTGTAAGTTATAATTTAAAAAAAAGGTGGTTTTTTTTTTTGTATTTTTCTCCTTTAACTATTGTACTTGTCATCGTTTTTTAAGTGCAAACAAATTAAAAAAACGAGTTTTAAAAGGTAGATGCATAAATATCGTCATACTTGACACGTTCTGGTATTATTTATGAAACGTCTTTTTTGTTAGACTTTTCACATATTTATTTATAATAATGACGAAGAAAAAGAAAAAAAACACACTATTACAACGATAAGGGCATGAAAGGAATGGACAAAATAAAGATAAAAAGAGAGAGAAAAACAAATTACACATGTATCATATTTATCATATTTAAAGTGTACCTAGTACTTGCAGTTTTCAAAAACATTATCCTTCAAATAAACATTAAGACATGATAGAAAGGGAAAGAGGTGAATGAGAAAAAACCATTTTCTAAAAGATATATATTTATTTTATGTTAAAAGTTTATTTGTAGGTGATAAAAAGGACCTATAATATAAAATAAAATAAAATTCATGATGCAATAATACAATCACTTGTGTTGTGTTGTGTCTTTTCTACCAAAAGCGAGTAAGGACCAACTCCCATATGAATTAATGTCCACTTGAATCAACCAAATATGCCTTACCAATTTGGGGAGAGACACCGCCTCTTATATCTCTTGCTATCATCATTCAACCTCTTGTTTTATATTTTTATAATCTATAAACATTATTAAATAAACAAATCATCATTTGTTAATATTTTATTAAGTTTGTCATTTGTCAACGTATAATTTTATCACATGTTATTTATATAGATTAATTTAAATTTTATATAAGTTCAAACTTTCAAACAAAAAAATATTCCAATCTATTCTGTTCAAATTTAACCAAATCTAATTATTATTCCAATAAATGATTAACTAAAATGAAATTACATCTAATTTCATATACTTATTTTATATATCCTTTAAATATTTGTTTGTGCAATTCTATACGTATATCCTCCCACTTCGCTAATGATACATCTTATCTCTTAATGTAAGTGAGGGATTAAATTTAATCATTGGGTATTTGGTACTACTTCATTAACAAAAAAACATACGAGTGAGGGTGTATATGGTAAGTAATAATTTAAGAAGAATGAATGTACGTATAACAATGTCCTATTTGTTTTTTGATTTTTTAAACTAATCCGTTTAATACATAAGTTTCTAGCTGTATATATAAGCTTAGGATATTGTAACGCGAGAACTATGACAGACACTATTAATCATTATTTTTACACATTGATTTACTTAATTTTGAATTTCTGTTTCATTATAAAAATAATGAATCATGATGTTTTTTATACTTTCAATATATATTTAACTTCTTATTTGATCATGAATATACATCACATTAGTTATTTTTTTCACTAGTTATCATATTCATGTTTCCAAACAGTTTATTGATATATTACTAGTTTTTAGTACATTTATTATGTTACTGTTATGTGGATATTTTACTAATTTGGTTTTTACATAAAATATATACAAACATGAAATAAAAACGTATATATTTTTTAATATAAAATTATAGATAACAACCACTTTCTAAAATTACTTAAAACATTAGAAAAATAAAAAGTTTGATGACTTTTTTTAAAAGGGTGCTACTATTCTCATCCCATAAATGTTTATTTCTACCCCCATCATTATTATTATATTATTAGAAATCATTTTTTATAATTAATTAGCCAATAGAAAAACGATAAATAATATCATTTCACTTTCAAGGTCAACATAACCTTTTTTCTACCCCATCATGCGGTGTAAATAGACTCCCCTTTTTTAAAATGTGTTTGAATAAAAAACCTTAAACAACTTCTAAAGTTATTTTTAGATTTTACTGTATATTGATGAACCATAATCAAAATTTTATTTTAATTTATGCTTAATAAAGAAAATTTTGATTTAGATTATATTGGATATTTGAATTTAAATGAGTAAATTGTTATGCATCGGTTGTTTGTGATTATATGTGGCATCACAATGAATGAATATATTTACTCTTTTATCTGATTTATAGAATAAATTCTAGCATACATTCGGAACTTAGAGTAAACATACATAGTGGTATTGGACGAGAAGGAGCGGGATGCCACCTCGCCGGTGGTACCACAGGGAACACCCCCATGTTGTTTCGTGTAGTCAAAGACAAGCAACGAATCGCCTAGCACGTCAAGCAACACAAATTTGGTAGTATTATCTTGACAGGGGGTCCGGTGGTGTGCACACACTCAGGCGATCGACTTTACCAACTAGTCCCTTATGCGTCGAGTCTAGAGTCGACCGACTTAGGGTTGGGAGACGCTTTTTTAGGATAGGATGTAGAAATTGAAATGATAGATCATTCTTGGAAAGACAGGGGAGAGAAGTTGCTTTATCTCTATTAAACAACTATAGAGGATTAATGTGAATCAGATCGTTCAGGAGATGAATCTATTGGTGGGAGTTTACTTACGTTAGGATGGTTTATATTTTCTTTAGAGTCTTAGAGACGGTCTGGTCCATCTCCTTTTTGGTTTTTAAATTTCTTTTTTTTTTTTTTAATATCTATTTATAAGCAAATTCGGTTAATAAAATAAAATTATATATTAATTTTAAACAAATCGATTGGGATTACTTAATAAATGTTACTTTATATTAGAAAAACACACACGTATATAGATAAACTTTTAGAAATATAAGTAATAGAAATTAAAATGTTACACTAAATTTAAATAAATCTATTAGGATTTCACTTGATTCTTGCTGGTCTTACTAAAAAATTTTAATTTGTAGAAATTCATAACATACTAACACTTAGGATTTAACGTGATTTTTACTAGTCTTATAAACCATATTATTTTTTACTTTTTCTGAACAAATATTTTTTTTGAATCATTTAGATTTTTTTTAGTTTAACTAATTTAAATGAGTCGTAGTTATTTATTTGAAAAACTAAAAACAAAATGGGTTGCACTCTTTTTTATTTGAAAAACCACAAACCGAAATAATTTATAGTTTTTTCGTTGTTAAAAACAAAAAAAATGAATTAGTTACAATTATTTTATTAGAAAAAACTAAAAACCAAAATAATTTATAGTTTTTTTGTCAAAAATTCCTAAACAAAGAATGGGTCATAGCTTTTTGTCATTCAGAAAAGTTAAAATCATAAATGGATCATAGTCATTTTCATTTGGAAAGATTACAAAACCAAATAATTTATAGTATTACGAACCATTCATGTTTTAGTTTTTTCTGAATTACAAAAATTACGACCTGTTCATTTTTTAGATTTTTTAACAAGAAAAGTATGAACAATTTCGGCTTTTATATTTTTGCTAACGATAAAATTATGACCCATTAATTTTTTTAGTTTCTACGAATGAAAAAACTATGATAGTTTTTCCGAATAAAAAATATTGAGACCCATTTGATTTTTTTTAGTTTTTCAGATAAAGAAAACTATGACCCATTTAGATTGAAAAAACTAAAAACCGGAACTACTTATATATATTCTTTTGTTCGAAAAAACTAAAAAAATAATTGTTCGTAGTTTTTTCGTTTGGAAAAAATAAAAATTGAAATGGTTCGTTGTTTTTTCCATTCATATTATATATAATCATGAATAAATAAGTGAATATTATATAACCGTAAATAAATAATCAGAATATAGATTATAAAAATTATAAGGTTATGAGAAAATAAAAATCGTAGATAAATAAACGTAATGAAATTAAAGAAGTGGTCAAATATATAGTAATAATATAATTCAATAAACTTTAAATAAATAAATAATAATAGAAAACTACAAACTAAAATTTTATTATAAAAATTTACAACAACGTTTGAAACATAAATTGTGGTATTTATGAAATCTTAAAAAAGGCTTAAAAAATAACAATAATTTGCTTTTAAAGTTAATCCTATTACACTTTTTCATAAGTTAAAAAATGTAGTTTATTTGCTTAATAAATGATTATTTGGTTATTTTACAAGTTAAAACGTAAATTCAAAGGCTTTAAAAACTGATTATCTGATACTTATGAATTTATGATGCAAACAGCAGAAGCTAAATCAAACACTAAATTTCCGGTAACACCTTTTGTTACGGCTTTTATCTGATTAATTGTTTCCAAAACGCTAAAACATTTTTTCAAACGCAAATACAAACAACCTCTGAAATCTATCTATTCTATTAAATGAGTAACTAAATGTCGGTCGAAGAGAATGCCTATTGGCTTAACGAGAATTTGACAAGTATGCATTACTATATTTAATATTAATCAATCTAAATCTATATCCATTAAAATCTCAACAAACAATATTTAAAAGATATTTTAATAATCACAATAAATTTAAATGTTATTAATGAACATGTTAGTTTTTTTTTTAATTTTAAAGTTATATAGTTTTAAGAAAAAAATATTTATTAAAATTTCTGTGTAATACACGAGTTAATAAATCAGTATATATATATATATACACACACAAAAGTATAAATCAAATTAAGCCACGACAGTTTCAAAAAGTATATCCGTAGAAATTATTGAAACCTTGCTTATGAAGAATGATATATAAACGGTTTCCAGATTCTATATTTACGTAAATTGAAGCTGAAATAGTAGACGTAAACTTTAAATCTCATGTTTAAAGTATGAACTCCATCTCCAAATTATCAGGAAATTCACATAAGAGAGTCAATTTCTTAAAGTCGAAGCAAAGAAAAAAAAAAACATTTGTTAAAGATCATAGCAGATTAAAATTTATCAGTTAAAAGAAGAATACGAAATGAACATGTCTCAAACACACGCGACAGAGCTATACAGAGAGAAGGAGAGAGAGATTACTTTCTCAGGGCGGCCGATGATTTCAGCGACGGCTTTGGTGGCTTCGGAGAAGATGGAATCGGTGTCAACATCGTCGAGGCAAACGTTTGTGGAGATCTGTACACAAGGCATCTTGCTTTTCCGGCTCTGTTATTTGTGTTTCTAGCAAAGCTTTCTCAGTTTCAGCTATGGAATTGGGGATTTTTTTCCTCCTATTTATAGATGGAGGGGATGAAGTGGGCAAACCACCCAAAAGAAATTTAAAAATAATTTTTAATCAATTTCAGGAATCAGGACTCCACTTTTCCTGCTGTCATGTTATTTTACACTGTCAAGTTAACTGTTAACCTGACTTGTTAATTCAATATTTCGTTTCAATTGCGTCAATTTAATATAATAAATTTTAAAATGATAAGGTTTTAAACTATTTAAGAAGATTGGTGGATTATAAAAGATAAAGAAGTGGACAACATGAAATACTAAATAAAGTTAAATTTTTTTCGTTTTATTTTTTTTATCCAAACATAACATTGAAGGAAATCTAGATACAAATCTTAAATGAGTTGTTAAAATAATTCAAACCAAGCAGCACCTAAGAGGACGTTTAGTTTGCGAATTTTCTGAGATACACTGAGATTTGCATTCAAAAATATGTGTTTGGTTTGCAAATTTCAGTAAATGTGTAAAATCCTAAAATTTCTTAAATTATTTTCTTCTTTGCCATTTAGAAACTCGGCCTTCCTCTTAAGATTTTCAATACAAGTTTCCTTAAATTTTCCAGATTAACAAAATTTTCCTGAAAGATAATTCAGATTCTTTAACAAAATCCTGACAAATGCAAATGCTGCATAAGACACATCCTTTGACAAACTATAAATCCCATAGAAAAATATATGCGGACCAAACGCCTCCTAAGATTTAATATTAACCCCCCCCCCCCCCCCCCCCCCCCAAACCGACTTTTTTTTAATTTCATTGATTAAATCCTTGAACTTTTTTTCTTATTATTTAAGTCTTTAAACAAATTTTGAATTATTCAAAGTGTGTATTTGACATATTTGACCGGTTACCAAACAAGTAACCTTAATTTTTCACTTAATTAATGTTGAAAAAAAAATCACTATCTTTTCATATTTTAATGATTAAGTCTTAAATTTTTTGTTAAATCAATTGTGTTTTAACAGTTAATCTAGTAGCCAGTTAAATATATATACTTTTGAATAATACAAATATAGTTCAACGACTAACACAATTGAAAAAAAAAAAAAAGAATTGTACAATTTACTTATTTATATTAGAAATAAGAATTGTATTTATTTTATTGTACAATTTATTAATAATAAATTATATTTATCTATTTATTAATTTTAAGAATAAAAGCTATCTTTATCTTTTTTGGTACAAGTGGTGATAGACATGTGACATCAAAACGTTCTTCTTTATTTTATATATACAGGGAATGTTTGACACGACTAGCTGTAGTTTCGAGTTAGAGTTTTTAAGAGCTGTAGCTTTTTAAAAGAATGTATTTGGTAAAAATAGTTGTAGTTTTTAGTATTAAATAACATAAGGAGAGATTGAGTTTTTTTTTTTTTTTTTACTTTTAAGTAGTTGTAGTTGTGGGTTTTTTTTTTAACTTTTAAAAAGAGTTAGAACTTTTTATTTTTAAGGGCTATGTAATTAGTAATGGAATGAAATTGAGCATGCTTTTTAATAGTAACTGAAAAAAGATGCAATAACAAAATTTAGGTTTGAACATTAGTTTAATAGTTTACAACACCTTTTATGGATGGTTAAAAAGGTCATGTGTTGCATGAAAACATCACCTTCTCAGTTACAAAAGATAAAACTATTCTACATTATCATTGAACCATATGCGTATCTCATCGGTTTTGATCTTGAATAGGTCTTTCGACTTTCTAAGGATTAAAAAAATCATGAAATTATATAAATATATTGTCGATGAAACAGATAGAATTTTTGCTCACGTGACATATCTTTATATCGTTGGATTAGCTATAATTAGCTTTTAGAAAATCTGACAATTTTTAATCACACTATAAGCCTTATAGTCTCCATTTTAATATGTTTATCAATCCACAAAATTTGTCCATTAGTTGTATTACCTTAGTTTTTTTAAGGGTTTTATATGAAAAAACCCAACATATTTTCATATTTTTTTACGATTTAGTTCCTTCGTGTTATTTTTTCCTAAGAAAGTCCTCAGGTTATTGTTTTCAATCTGGTTTTCGGAAAAGGTTTGTTTTTTTTTTCATAATCAACCCTGACTTTTTCCACAAAAACCCAACATATTTTCACTATTTTTTTCCGAAAAATCCACAAACTTGAGGACTTTTTTGAAAAAATAAAGAAAAAATCCAAAATTACGAACAAATATATTACTTAAGGATTTTATTTGTAAAAAATAACACGGAGGGACTAAACCGCAAAAACGTGAAAAACATGTTGGTTTTTTTTCATATTAAACCTTTTTTAACCAATTTTTAGTGTGAATTTACATATTAAAATTGTATTTTTGTAGTTTTAAATAGGGTTAATTGCGTAAAAAAACCTTAAGTTTGTCAGTTTTTTGTGATTAAAACCCCAAACCATTTTTCGTTGCATTGAAAACCCTGAACGGGCCTAATAGGTCACGGGTTCGAAACCCGGCGGAGGCAAGTTGAAATTTAGGTGGTGAAAGTAAGTCTTGTGGTAAAATGAGTAGTTTAGGAGTAGGAGTAGGATAGTTTGTCGTTAAAAAAAAACTAAAAATCAGTAAATCAAGGTTCTATCAACGGGTAGCCGGTTGGAACCGTTTATTAATCCTACAGGGACCGGTAAATAATTTACGTGGAATAAATTTTAATTGTGGAAATCGGTTGCCAATTATTACACATCATTTAAAACCCAGTTGATAGTTTTTTATTGTAATTTTTAAACGGGATTACATCATCTACGAGCGTTAAAATGATGTATAATACTTGGATATCGATTTCAACAATTAAAATTTATTCCGCGTGTGTTATTTACCAGTCCGCGTAGGATTAATAACCGGTTTCAACCAGATACTCATTGATAAAACCTTGATTTACTTATTTTTAGTTAGTTCGGGGTATTCTATGTAACGAAAAATGGTTTGGGGTTTTAATCACAAAATGCTGACAAGTTCAGGGTTTTTTGCGCAATTAACCCTTTTAAATATAGTTAGTCATGTGTTATTTCAACAAGAGAACAAAAATCATGATGATAAAGGAAGAAATTCAAAACTTAAACCAACAATGACAGTTCCATTAGATAAATCATTATTAAAACTTATTACATTACCTATGTATATTTTTTTTGTATTATAAGTTTATCATTATCTTATGTTTGTTATGTATTAGACTTTCAAATTAACATGTAACTTTTAGGTAGCGAAAAACGAAGATCACCAATAATAATGAAGCGATAAAACGAACATGATTGTACAATGATTTAAATGAATTTTCAACTAACGAAATTGGATATTAAACGATTTAATGTATTTAGTATTATTTTATTAAGATTTATTAAGTTTTTTTTATGATAACTTGTTCTGCTTGAATGCATATTAATTAGTTTATAATATTGTTATTAATAAACTTACGTATTTTACATGGTGTACTCAATGTTTTGTTATAGGAGTTTGTGTATTGTTTGATGGCAAAAGGATGTATTTAATTATATTGTGCACATGAATTAGTTTTTTTTTTTTTTTTTTTCATGAATTACACTTTAATACAATTTTCCTAAACTAAAATTTAGTCTCCTGATTAACACACAATAATATTAGATGTATGTAAACCTCAAACATATGTGTGTCTGGTGATATTAAGTATTAACGTATCATTAAAAATATTTAGTATTTTAGAAAAAAAATATTTTTATTACATGATTGTTGTATTAAAAATATAAATTCAGAAATAAATCACCCTGTCAGTTAATATTTGAATAAATTGGACAATACAACAATTTTCCATATAATGTGTATATGCGTAAAATAAGTGGGGTTGTAATTAAGATTTGTGGGTTATTAATATTATTTTAGTGTGTAAAAGAAAATGCACGAATTGAAGAAGACGGAAACAAGTCAAGTGGCGAGATCACTCGAACACTTATTTGAAGTTTGAATACCCACACCAGTACCACACATTGTGGAAGTTTTCTATTCATCATTATCTCTTCGACAAGATGCATATATTATTGGATTACAGTTTCATAATTTGACCATTTTTTGTAATTTATCATTCAAACTTTAACTAAAAATCATTGTTTTAGGATGTTAGGTCAATAATATGTTGAATAAGAAAAACCTTTGTTTATAAGGTTTTCTAAATTATGACCTGGTCTAATATGTAATATGTGTCTTTTAATGATGATTATCAATAAGATTATCTCTAAACAAATTAGTGTTTCGAAGGTATCTTTAAAAAATCAAAAAATTTTAAATAAAATGTATAAACCAATATTATAATATTATTCATTAAAAATATCATGTACTTATATATTATAAGATTCTGAAGAAAAATAATGTAACTGTACTTAAAATTTCGTGAATGATCGATCATTCATACAAATGATCATTTACATAAAATTTTCATATTGTTCTAAGGTATGCTTTTGGAAAAAATTTTACAAGTACAATTATAGTGTTTGTTTTTATATGATTATAAAAAATAGAGTAAAGGACATTTTTGGTCCTTGTGGTTTGATGGTTTACCCGGATTCAGTCCCTTAACCATAATAAGGTCAAATTTCATCTCTATTTTGCTACTTTTGTGCCCTTTTAGTCCCTCGTCCGTTAAACTTAACGACACAACCGTTAAATTTGTTAGAATGACATTTTTACCCTTTTCATTGAGACGTTTTTAGTCCCTATGGTTTTATTATTTACCCATTTATAGTCCAACATTTATTTTATTTTATTTTATCTTTATGATACTCTTATATTATTTATAGATATATTTAATTCATTATAAACACACTATTTTATTTATAAATGTAGTTATGTTTTAATATTTTATTTACATTTACTATTGTTCGTATTTTATTTAAAATTTAACTTTTATTTTAATTTAAATATATATTTCTTTACTAATTTATTTAAAGTTCATCTTCACTATTAATTTTAATTTTTATAATATTATTGTTGACATTTATATATGTAATTTTGTTATTTGTGTTTTAGTAAATATAATATCATCGATATTTTTCCTCTCCAAAGTCACTATTTCTTCAAGTATCTTCCAACCTAATCAACTATCGACACATAAATTATATTATATGTGTTGGATATATATATATATATATATATATATATATATATATATATATATATATATATATGTATGTATGTATGTATGTATGTATGTATGTATATAATTTATGTGTATATAATTTAATACACATAATGTTTATGTGTATATTATATAATTTATGTCTTGGATATATACATACATACATACATACATATATATATATATATATATATATATATATATATATATATATATATATATATATATATATATATATATATATATATATATATATATATATGTTCAAGTGAGTACTACGTACTACACAGCGCACCCGAAGGTATCACTCGTAAAATTATTTTTTTGAAATTTTTTTTCACAAACATGTTTTAATTAACATTACACAGATAATATGTGAATTTCACGCAAATTCGAACACTCTAAGTGCATGAAATCACGCACCACATATATGCAAAATTATGTAATTGTGCGTTCACATCATTTTTTAGGAGCTAGAAGATGTGAATGTATGTGAAGTTTACATATAATCTTCATAATGTTAATTAAAACATGTTTATGTAATAATATATTAAAAAAAGTTTTTTAAATGTGGTAGCTTCTGGTGCGCTGTATAAGTAGTGGTACTCCCTCGAACCATATTCTATATATATATATATATATATATATATATATATATATATATATATATATATATATATATATATATATATATATATATATATATATATAGGGGTGGGTTCAATGGAAAACCACTATGCATGTGAAAACCATGGAAACCTACGCAAACTGTCCGATTTGGTGCATTTAATGAAAAACGCGGTGACATGATCGTAAATAAGGTGATGGATGCATCACGCGGGATTTTGATGCATCACGCAGGGAATTTGATGCTTTTGTAGTGGTGCAGTGCGGTTTTCACAAGTTTTCAGGTGCATTGTGGTTTTCCATTGAACCTCCCTCTCTCTCTCTCTATATATATATAGACTAAGGATCTTTTGTGAACACTTTATTCGTTGTGAACATTGTGAACAACCATAAAATAGCTTCTGAATCTTATGAATCTTGTTGAAAATAGTACTGCACTCTTCTATTAACCTATTAATACTATTGGATCCTTTGGATCTTATTGAATCCTATGAATTTGTCGAATCTTATGAAAACTACGTACTATGAACCTATTAATCTTGTTGCATCTTGTTATAAAAACTACGTACTATGAACCTTTTGAATGTTCTGAATCTTAAATAGACACTTCTATGAACCTTTTGAATCATATGAATCATATTACAAACACTTGTTGATATATATGAATGATTATATGTATTTTTTTTATTTGTTCACAACGTGCACAACGAATAACTTGTTCACAATGGATCCTATCCCTATATATATATATATATATATATATATATATATATATATATATATATATATATATATATATATATATATATATATATATATATATATATATATATATATAGGGGTGAGTTCAATGGAAAACCACTATGCACCTGAAAACTGTGGAAACCTACACATACCGTCCGATTTGGTGCATTTCATAAAAAACGCGGTGGCATGATCGTAATAAGGTGATGCATCACGCGGGATTTTGATGCATCGCGCGGAAAATTTGATGCATCACGCAGAATTTTGATGCATCACGCGGGGAATTTGATGCATTTGTGGTGGTGCAGTGCGGTTTTCACAAGTTTTCAGGTGCATTGTGGTTTTCCATTGAACCTCCCTCTATATATATATATATATATATATATATATATATATATATATATATATATATATATATATATATATATATATATATATATATATATATATATATATATATATATATATATATATATATATGAGATTTTCTTAAAATTAAATAGGATAATAAATTAAAATTTAAGATAAATAATACTCGTATAAAAAATACAAAATCAAATTAACAAAACACAATAGTTAAGAAATTAACAAATAATGATGATACAAACATAAAAAAATCAATTTAACATATCATATAATAAAAAATTTAAGTTAATAATATTATTAATAAAAATTTATAACTTTATTTCATAATGTTTATCAAAATTAAATACTAAACTAAATCTATACCTGATATTTAATTTAAATTATTACCCAAATGTGCAAAAAAAATAAACCGACATCCAATATGATATATTATTTTTATTTCATCATTTAACTAAAAATTATGTGATTGCACATCACCCGAGCAACGCACAGGTATTCAACTAGTTAAAACATGTTTATGAAATAAAAAGTTAAAAAAAAAAGTTTTTTATAGGTGGTAGCTTCTGGTGCGCTGTATAAGCAGTGATACTCTCTCAAACCATATTCTATATACATGTGTGTGTGTGTGTATAATATTTTCAAGTATCTTCCAATGCCATTATTTCTTCAAGTATATTCACATATGTATATAATTTATGTGTCGATAATTGATTAGGTTGGAAGATATTTGAAGAAATAGTAACTTTGGAGAGGAAAAATATCGACGATATTATATCTATTTAAACACAACTAACAAAATTACATATATAAATGTCAACAATAATATTATAAAAATTAAAATTAATAAATAGGATGAACTTTAAATAAATTAGTAAAGAAAATATATAATTTTAATTAAAATAAAAGTTAATTTTTAAATAAAATATGAACAATAGTAAATGTAAATAAAATATTAAAATTTAAGTATATTTATAAATAAAATAAGTGTGTTTATAATAAATTAAGTATATCTATAAATAATATAATTATAAAGATAAAATAAAATAAAATAAATGTTGGACTATAAATGGGTAAATAATAAAACCATAGGGACTAAAAGCGTCTCAATGAAAAGGGTAAAAATGTCATTATTACAAATTTAACGGTTGTGTCGTTAAGTTTAACGGACGAGGGACTAAAAGGGCACAAAATTAGCAAAATAGGGATGAAATTTGACCTTATTAAGGTTAAGGGACTGAATCCGGGTAAACCATCAAACCACAAGGACCAAAAATGTCCTTTACTCTAAAAAATATTTTTAAAGAATGTACGTTCGTTATACTGGATTTTTAAATGTTATATGTGTGTGTGCGTGTGTGTGTTCACGTGAGTACCAATATTTTACAGGGTTTTGTACATACCAGTAAACAAACGGGTTTCAAGTCTGGACGTGATTAAAAAAAAGTATTTTTTTCTTAATTTTTTTTTTCATATTCAGGTCTATATAAATAATATAAGTCTATTTGTCAAAAAATATACAAATTCACATCTTTCTACACCTTAAATATCATTAGAACGTGAAAAAATACATGTGGACATTAAGCATATGACAACGAGACGGGACGGAGATTTCATTTCACATCCTCATCCCCGTTTCTTAATTCTCTCCCCCAATCCCGACCCCATCCCCGTCGAAAAATGAGTTTATATTGAGTTTTGCAATCTCTTAAGAGTAATAAGTGTAAGCTATAAATGGTTTTTTAGTAATTCCCTGAAGGAAAATATAAAATTTTATTAATCAAGATCACTCCCGCGATAAAGGTAATTACAACAGAAAAATTTTACTCTAAAATAAAATTTACAGACGAATTGAAATCAACTTTTGCAACATGATGTACAGCAAAGTTACCTAAACGTGATATCCATAGAAGCTACAAATTCATTTGAGAGATCCAATATCGAATGTTTGAAACCAACATTGTCAGCGTCCATAGGAGAACATTTATAGTGAAGGCAAGCAAGATCGCAAATCTCGAGTCAGATTCAATGATATGATGAGTCCATCTTTTCTTAATGGCATATGCACAAGCTGATCGAATTGCTTGAAACTCTGCGACTAAGACAGAATCTAGTTGACATTTGTCACCAAAGAGACAACCAAGGTTCCCATAGAGTTTCTAGCAACAACTCCAATTGCATTTCTAGCAACAACTGCAGATTCAACATCATAAAAGATGCATCACAATTAAGCTTCACAATTATAACTCATCTATAATAGTCAAATTTTAAAAAAACTAGAAAGAAAAAAATTAACTTGAGAACTTTTAGGAAGAAAAATAACGGGGATGACAACACAAAAATCGTGAAACATATTGATCTTTTTTTATATATAATAAACCCGATTTTTTTACAAATTGTTGTCGCATTGAACTGAATTTGAAAAGTCTCAAACTATTTAATGAACAAAAACTGTTAAAATTTTGATAAATCAAATTAAACTAACAATTTGTAACTTCCTTCGAGTTTATTGTCAACTTAACATCCTGCATACTAAATTTTAAATGCATAATTGTATTTGAAAAGGATGTTACAAATTGTTGGTTTTCTTTCTTAATTGACCGAATATGTGT
This sequence comes from Centrapalus pauciflorus, assembly GCA_020465985.1. Taxonomy (NCBI): domain Eukaryota; kingdom Viridiplantae; phylum Streptophyta; class Magnoliopsida; order Asterales; family Asteraceae; genus Centrapalus; species Centrapalus pauciflorus. The sequence goes on along the minus strand of JAANYP010009066.1, from coordinate 207,797 downwards.
GTTCACACACATCCATAATATTATTCTAATATTAAACCAAGTATTTAATTCTATAAATCTATAAATCTATGGTAAAATTAATTTAAAATGACAAGTATACCTATTGACTCGCAAGCCCTTTAAACAATCTATTTTCGAAAAAAAAAAGTGCCTAAATATAAATATAACCACGTGACTTATTTTGATTAATTTAATCCATCCCGGAAATGTATTATTATTTTATTTATGTTACCCGATATATTATATAGAATTATAGATGTTGGATGATCACAACTATCTCTACTCCGTCCACCGATCGACCATTCATTTTCTTTTTCATAAATATATATATGTTAATCATTTAAAAACAGTAATATAGTTTAATTAAACTGAATTATGCTTTCATTTTCAAAACTTGTTAACTATATTAATAAATGTAAGTAAAAATCATATTTCCTTTACAATTAAGCATTATTTTATCTCGGGTCAGATCCTTTGAAAAATTTTCAAGTCAAGTATGTGTGGTTCATTTTGCAAATTATCTTGAGCTTTTGGTTGAAAATTTGATAAAATTACTCTTAATATATACTATTTATGTATTATTTGACTTTTAAATTTATTTGTAGTTTTATGTCATTTTACATTACTAGCTCTAGTTACGTTTCTAAATACACATGTAATTATTAATAAAAGTTTCAGCTACAAACTTCAGATAAAAGCTAATTGTATAAAAAATATTCTATGTATTTTGACTGGATTTAAACTTCAAAGGTTAAAAGAAATCAAAATGATCATCTATAATATTTATATATAGTTATCTATGAAAGTTCGCGCACGATTATTTGTGGAAACTTTTTAAACTAGAAATAATTTTTTAATGAAAATAATCATTATTGAATATTTATATATTATATCCCACGGAATCAAAAACATAATCTCCAAAAGGATTAATTCTTAATGACATCTTTTTATGCTAATCAGCAGTTGACATGCTCACCAAATTAAACTATCAACTCCATAAGCGAAAATACTAAATTTCACACACCGTTTAACGGTTAGATTCAAGTTATACGTCCAACGTACACTACTATCAAACCAAACAATTATTTTTGTATGGCATCATATATATACCGTGCGTTGCTTTGAGCACACAAAACATACATGGAAATGGCATTAGCCATAGTCACTAGAAAATTAAAATAAAAAAAAATTAAATGTGGTATCTTCTGGTGCGCTTCATAATGAGTGGTATATAATAAGTTTACCAAATTAATTACCATCACATTATTTTATAGTTATAAAATACAAAAGAAGATATTAACACGAACGGGAAGACTTTGAACAAGTGGGAAGTATATCAATGAGAATGGCGGGCTTGGTTTTCTTGATTCCCCCATTTTAACAACCAGTCAACCATGAAGCTAGCACCATGGTTAGAAAATTCCCAACCGCACCTGCAGATATAGTCCACATGCCAGGGACCAATTAATGTTGAATTAATGATTCTTCTGGTTTCCTGGAGTCTACTTTGAAAATTAACAAATACATAAAATAGATTCGGATTTAGTATAGATTTCTTAATTCGATAGTACAAAACTTAATTAAAAAAAAGGGGACCCTCGATCAAGCTTTGATACCACGTAGAATAATGAAAATTATAATGTATTATAATTTCAATTATTTATAAAGTATATAAAGGAAGCCCTGATGAAGCCAATCTGTATATTTGGACTAGAACGTTTATAAGGTCTGCAATATGTATATAAAATCAGTTTCAAGTGCCTGATACAAGTTACAGTTGATGTTTGCAAACAAGTCCAAGTTTAGTTGTCATTCTAGATTGCTAGGTTGCCACATTGTTTACCACCCAGGGCAGACGTAATGAGTTATAACAGTGTCTCTCGACATTGATAAATATTCATAATATTGAGTTACGTATGTATCAAAAACTCGAGTGACACGTAGGATTTTTTTGTGTGACGCCTATAAAAAATTTATGAACGTAATATACATTTCTAATTTATATTTTTTATTTTTATTACATAAATTTATTGAAATACTACTAAGTTTTAATCATATAAAAATTAGAAGGAAAAAAGTCCAATAGAAATTATAGAAAAAAAAAAAAAAAGAAACAAGAAGCATATAACCAGCCCAAAAGATTAAAAAAACCCAAAAATAAAAAATAAAAAAGTTTAGCCGAAACCTTGGTTAAAAAGGTCGGTCCCCAATTACCTATCAATGTTTCGAACGAAGATGTGATGATAGATTTCAAAAGATGAAGATTCGAATACAACAATTGTTAAAGTTTAGGTTTTACGGTACTTATTGGTTTTAAGTTTTAATGATACTGTAATATGAACTTTTTAAATTTAGGAAATTTTTGTTATTTGTTGATTTTGTGTTGGCAACCTGTTTTGGTGATCCGATCCGTTTTAAGTTTTTCTAAAAAATGTAACTATTAAACTTATTTTAAAAAAGTGACACCGATTTGCCTCCCACATAGTTTTCGTGTGACGATACAATGAGGATTCTTTGGCTTCTACAAACGTTCCAATTCGTTAACCATGATTCTGTTTGGCAACTCTATGAAGGCGTGCTTGATAAAATGGATTGAAAGAACAAAATTATTAGATTTTATAAAAATTTACCTTAAATGATAATGATACATAAATGAAAATTGATTTGGGAATAAATGAAAAAAAACAATGAAACTCGTCATCTTTCCATATTATTATTTTCTCCTTTTGATATAAACTAAATAAATGAAAGTCTTCCAAGTCTTATCACCAAATGAACACGCAAATTTTCCGAGGAACCAGCTTGCACCATAAAGTATCGGTTGAGGAAACATCAAAAGACAATAATTTATATTTATCATTTCTCTTAGACGACTAACCAAAAAGACACATCTTCAGTCGCTAACCATCTCTATTGTCTTTTTTTTAAACTATCTAATCGCAAATCATTCATTAAGCATTGTAGATCCTTGAATTCACTGAAAGTTATGCACTTAAGGGATGTTTGGTTTTGCGTTTTGAAAAGAGTTGTAACGTTTTGAAAACTAATAATCTGATAATAGTTGTAACAAAAGTGGTATTGAAAGTTTAGTGTTTGAATTAACTTATGTTGTTAGATATCCCAATTATCAAATAATCAGTTTGGATTAACTCTCCGATCTCTTAATTTAAATTGTGAAAACCTCTTTTCACGTATTGTTAGAGATGTTAGAACCAATAAGGTTTGGAAAGATAAGTGGTGGGGAAATATCCCATTATGTTGCTTATTCCCGGATCTTTTTTAACACGAACCTGATAAAGACTGCTCGATTCAATCGAGAGTGGTTCAAGCCCACAATGGTGAGGTGACTTTTTTTGTAGGATTGGAATATAAATATCATAGAAGAAGGGTTAGATTGTTTAGTTTCCGATCCAGAAATCTTTCTGGAAAATGTGAAGCTATCTAGTGGGGAAGATGGTTGGAAATGGGAAGGAGACCCCTCTGTTGAATTCTTTGTTTAATCACTTTAGGGCTTTGATAGATGGTCTTTCATATGAATGTGAAATTAATAAGTGCTTTTGGAATAATTGGTTGTCGCCTAGAATTAATGGCTTCGTTTGGAAATTGTTGTTAAGGAGACTTCCAACTAGGGGTAATCTTTTCTCTGGGGGAATTTCTCTCCCCGTGATTTCTTGTCCTTTTTGTTCGTTGGAAGTTGAAACGGAGGATCACTTATTCTACTCGTGTTCTATAAGTCAGGAGATTTGGAGATGGTTTCTTTCTTGGTGTAATATCTCTGTGGCCGAGCATCATCAATTTGACGACTTTTTGAAATTGATTCTGGAAAATGGTAAATCTTTGAGATGCAGAAAGTTTTTTGAAGCAGCAACTGGAGGAATTGTTTGGTTTATTTGGAATGCAAGGAATAATTTGATCTTCAATGAGGTTCGTCAGTCTGCTTCATTGATCAAAGATGACGTCCAAGCAAATTTATTTTCTTGGTTAAAATTTAGGGACAATTGTAAGTCTATGTTATGGTCTTTATGGTGCTCTTACCCTCTTTCATTGTTGTAATTCTCTGTTACTTTTTCTGCTTGCTAGCTTCTTGTTAGCTTTACTAGTAAATTTTGAGTTCGCGGGTTCGGGGGTGATGGCAATGCCGTAGCTCCTTTCTCGCATTCTCTTTGTTGTTCAAAAAAAATCAAATAATCAGTTATAAAAGTGTTCGGCGTTTGCGTTGTAAACCTGTAGAATTACCAAAATGGACAATTCTAAAGTGAAGAAATATATTAAATTCTAATAAATTAAAGGTACTCTTGTAATTCTCTATTTTTAGAGATTTGGTAGTGAGGGAACGCTACAAAAAGGGGCTATTGAAAAATTGATGCAACATGATGATAAAAAGCTAATAATATATTATCATAATTTTTTACTTTTTTGCGTTGTAATAAGGCAAAAAGCTTATAATCTCCTCTGCATCGCAAAAGCAAACATCGTTATACCCCAGATCTCCTGCACAAGACCATCCCGACACCATACTTTGTCACAAGGGGATCACATACATAATATTGTTTGACTTTATAAAACTTTTTATGAAAAGATATGATGCCTAAATAAATATTCATATAGAAAATGAAAACTAAAAAAATAAAAATGAAAACTAAAGAGGGTATTTACTCTTTTGTCATGTTTTTTTTATTATCTTGTTGTGACAAGGAATGTAAAAATATGATATTCTTATGGACATCAATTTTTATTTTTATTCCATTAAAAAACTAAGATTGCCAATGTAATTAAAAAACTTCTTAAAACATGTAATTTCACTGCTTTGTTGTTCTTCACTTCTTTTTACCAAATATGCCCATATAAGTTATAACTGTTATTATGTATCTTTTGATCCATATTTAAATTTCCTTTCTATAAATTTGGTTTATTTAATGTTTCTTTTATTCTTTAATATTATGTATTTTTGTTTTACTTTGTGTTTCTATTATAGATAAGAGTCAACATAAATAAGTTGGCCATTTGTAACGTGATTGACTGACTCGGTCACCGACTCACCGACGACCGTTAATAATTTATTTTGAAATCATAATTCGAGAAAATATTAGGAAGGGTTGTTTTTTCAAACTAGAATTTTTTTTTTTAATCAATTTATGCACTTAACTTGTTATTTCTTATTTTTTTATGCAATTTACCTATTATAGGTAATTAAATTTGTCAATATGATTTATTATGCAATGAACTTATGTAATCTTACTGATTTATGCAATAATTTAGTCGAACTCGTATTATTTTTTTTCTTAAAGTTAAGTCTATTTTTATTTTCAAGTTAATTTAAATATTGTTTTATAATTACATACACTAAAACTCAATTATTTAAATATGTCGTAATTTTATTATTTAAAAGCTTATTCAAAAACTATAGAAATTAAGGTAAGACAAAAATATGTATTATATATCCTTAACCTCTCACGAAGACAGATGATTTCGATGAAACAAAAATTCTTCTCCATGTAATCCTTTAACTAAAATTTTCTAATTCCAATTTCATACCATGATCCTTCTGAAAAAAACCTACTGATCCTTAACAAAACAATCTGTGCAAATTTCTAAAGTAAATAGACGGGGAAATATGTTTTTTTTAGATATTCATTTTCAAACACCATACATTAATTCAGAAGAATGTGTTTTACCCAGTAGCAATGATTTTGATAACTGACTTATAACATAATTACATGTAATAAAATAATAATTTAAATATTTAATTATCACACAAACTTTGTTTCTGTATTTTAAATGAAAGATAAAATTAATATTACATATATAAATAATGATTTGGATTATATATTGTTTTAAATATATAATTATACAACATTGTTTCCGTTTAATATATATTATTATAAATAAAAATAACATGCAATCATTTAACTTGAAAAAAATTAAAAAGACTTTTATTTTTAAGAAAATACAAGTGCGATAATAAAATTTCAAATTTTTTTATTTATCTAAGTAATAAAATTGATTAACAAATTCCATAATACGTAAAACCTACATAAAGTTCATTGCATAATATAATCATATAAATATTTTTAATTATGAGTTTATCATCAAAAGTATATCAATTTTTTTGGTAATAAAATTTTATTTTTGTACCATTTTATATATTTACCTACATATCAAATCTTTTGGTACGAAATTCTATTTTGTATTATTTTCTATATTACGTTACCATTTACTGATGAAGGGCTTAAAAGCTTAAAAATGATGGAAGATAATCAGGGGGCAAAACTCATTTGAAGAAGAATATCATGTTTGGTTGAAGAATTAAGGGGTAGAGAGATCAAAAAAAGTTGAAAAGTTTTACAACGGCTCAAGAGTTTAAAGAGTTCCAAACCTTCAATGTGAAAGCTTCCGATTCAACTTAAAGCTTAAAGACTAACTCTTTTTGTATTCTGAATAATCTGAAGTTTATCATCAAGTTTCTCAAAGTGACAAATTTTCATTGCAAGATCAAGTTAAGATTCTCATCAAAGTTGAAAAACCATTAAAGTTTAGTTGAATGTTCACATTATCTTGAAAGAACCAGAGTTGATCACAAATCAAAAGATTGTTAGACCAATTTATTGTAATCTAGCTAGTCTGGAGATTTATTTGTAATTATTTAATAGTTGATATGTTATTTCGTACGAGTTTTAATAATTGAGTCTACAGGCTTTGGCCTATTAATTAGGGTTTTAGGAATTTATATATAAACTAGTTTATAACTCACGTATTACGTGGATATTTTTAATGAAATTTATTTATATAAAATGTATATTAGTAAAAATAAAAACATACAAAAATAATAATTGTGTTTATTTTTTATTATTTACAGATTAAAAAATATAGTATATTTATCTTTTTTTTAAAATATTAACTTGTATTTATCTTTTTTTTTAATATTAACTTGTATTTATCTTTTATTTTTTATAAGTTGTAATTATCTTTTTGGTGAACGTAGAGGTGACACGTGACATTTGATGTTTTCCTTTATTATACATAATAATAATAATAATAATAATTCCACAACTAATTCAAATTTTTAGATATGGATCTAATTATGATTATTATGGATAATAATGATAGATATTTATTTTAGGTAAACATTAATTTTAAATGTTACAAAATCTAATTATTACTAATTAACTAATGAAAAAAAAATAAAGTCAAAATTTAATGCAATTAAGTTAAGGTGTTAAATTTGGAAAAAGAGGTGGAAAAATAAAATTTTCTTGTATCATAGAAGTGACATATGACATGAAATATTTTGTTTTATTATAATATATAGGTCAATCAACCCATGTATTACATGATTTGATTTAGAAACATACATTTTTTTATATTTTAATAAATTATTATAAAATTTATATATAATTAAAATAAAAAACTTGAAAGCTAGTTAAATTAAAGATAAAAAAATACTTAGTTGCTTGATATTAAATAAAAAAAATATTATTACATTGTATCATTAAAAACAAATAACATTTGTTTGCAAAAAATGTTTCTTTTAATTTTTATTAACTTCAAATATGAAATATCAATGTAAGAAACAAAAAACTTCAATGTGTATATATTTTGAAAATGACTAAATATAAAAATGGAATATCTGAAAATTAACAATCAAAATTTATCATATTCACAATTGAAGTTTTATCAATTAAAAAGTTAAATCTTGTTAGCAAAATAATTAACAAAATTTTTAACTTTATTTACTACACTTCTACTTTTAAATCTAAATTTTTACATTTGAATTTAGCTATGATCATTAAGGATAATAATGACACATATTTATTTTAGGTAAATATTAATTTAATATTAATTCATTAACGAAAAAATTAAAATCAAAATTTAATGTAATTAAGTTAAGGTAGTAAATTTGGAAAATGAATTAAAAAAATGGCATATGTATAATTATTGATTTTAATTAAGGGTATAAAAGACATTTCATAAATAATTATGAGTTGTCATTAATCTAGACCATTGATTTCTTTTCATCCAATGGTCCAGAAACTCCAAGTGGTTTTCTTATTTTATATAGTATAGGTAATCTAGGTTTTAGTATGTGTGAATCAAGGTGTTAAGAATAAGTGTGTGGTCGGCTGGTCGCATACATAGAGAGAAAAATCTTGATGTTTTTTGTGTTCATCATTCAAGGTTTAATCTATTCATTCGGCTTTTGTTTATCTTGATTATTATTATCGTTTAAGCTTGAATATCGGGACTAATACTTACGTATCAAATTTTTTGGTAACAAAATTCTATTTTTTGTATATTAAGTTACCAAAATTATTGGTAACATAAATAGTTACATAAAAGATGTTAAAATATTTGACATAAATTGGATTACGTTACCAAAAAAATACGATACCGTAATACCCATGATTTGATAAAAGATAAAAAAATCTTGGTTAAAAAATATAAAGAGGTTTGTAATATAGGATGTCCAGTTTTAACTTTTAAGTATGTTAGTGATTATATTAAATCAAGTATTCTCTAAATTAATTGTTTTCGATGTCTTTAGCTAAATAATTAAAATTTATTTAGAATGATTTAATAGTATGAACTTTATTTTTATATTTCGAAAAGCAATAGTATGAACTTTATGAAGCCCATCAGACTAGTCGTATATAATATTATGTGTACTTTATAAACTAATGTTAGAAAGTGTTGGTTCTTTTTAACGAATAAGAAGGTTATTTACAATGCATACTTTTCATTATTAATTGAAAAGAGTTTTGATAATTGTATCACTTTTTAGTTAATTTTACTTTCTTAATTTTTTTTGTTAGCCTAATAATATTATATTATATATGTATCCATCAATTATATTCTAGTATTAAAATGAAAATAAAATTGAAATATTTTATTTCTCCTAATACAAGCTAAAAATATAATCGATTTATTTTAACGACACACTTTAATATAACTTGTGTGTTTTATAATTATATGAACGATATGTGCAAAATTTTATTATCCTTGCATCTTTATTAATTAAGGAAATTATAGCATTTGCATTAGTTTCGGGCCTTACTTTTTTTTTTTTTTAATTTTTTAATTTTTGACCTGTTATTTTTCGACTCTTGGTATTTGTTTGATTATTTATAATCAAATTAATATATTTGAAATCTTATATTTATTTTAATTTTCAACTTATTATAACGTATAATCTATTGTAGTTATTAACTCATTAAAATTGTTGATTGATAAAAACTATTTGTTAGAAAATAATGGTACCTTAGAAGTTGGAATCAAACTCGGATGTTCTTGAGATCGTGATAGTGTAACCTCTGATATTAACAATGTGTCCTAACAGGTATCTAAATTTTGTTATGGAATAATAACAAGAATATGCAGTAGATCTTGATTGTTTAATTTCGTTTGCATATATATATAAACGTTCCATAAGAATTAGAAATATATAAAGTTTAACTTTCCAAGCAACCGTAAAAAAACGGATAAAACCACTACAAATATGCACAACAAGCTACACAATGCATCGTCAACAACAAAACCTTCAGCTTTCTTAACAGCAACACACGACTTATTAAACTTTGTCTTGTTGATTAAGTTAACACCTCGTAGAACAAATTCCTACATTTAATTGTGGAACCACCGTTAGCGGTTGTGCGTCTTGGAACCTGTTAGGGGCTGGACTTTGCAGGATTGATTCGTTAAAAACTTATATGATTGTGTACTACACATAGGGGTGTAAACGAGACGAGACAACTCATGAGCTACTCAGGATTGATTCGTAAAAACTCGAAATCAACTCGCAGTTAATCGAGCCGAGCCTGAGCTTGAGCTTCTCGAGTATTAATCGAGTCGAGCTCGAGAATTAAAATAGCCTACTTGATAGACTCGCAATCCTAAATTCACATGTTTACATTTTTATCTTTCAACTTTGTAATATTATATTTTTATCACTAACATAAATCAAATTATATAATCCTAAACTTAAAATTACATTATTATATTTTTACCCTTCTTGCATGTTGTTGGGATAAACTTATATAGAATATTTTGTATTTATATTTCGATTTCGTTTATCTTGAATTTAATCGAATAGAGTCGAGTCGAGCTCGATAGTATTGAGTAGTTTATTGAGTCGATCTCGAGTCTCAAAATTAAGAATTGATCGAGCTCGAGTCGAGTTTCGAGCTCGAGCTTGGTGATACTCGATTCGATTCGGCTCCATTACGCCCCTAACTACACACCTTCAAAGTAGTTGTAGTTCTAGTCAAAATCAATTAACAGGTCAATTATTTATGATAAAATAAAAATAAAATTAATTATTATATCGTTCCATTATTTAATAAGTTAATACAGACACTAAAGGCACAGTTCTCTTAGATACATACATATGGAAATTATATAAGAAAGTTACTATTAACAGGTCAATTATTTATACTAAAATAAAAATAAAATTAATTATTATAACATTCTCTTACTTAGTAGTTAGTACCTTTCTTTTGATGTCATATTTTTGTCGTTATATTAAAATATCAGTTTTATATTCTTTTTATTTATATTATTTGATTATGAATATTATCTAGTATGAATGGTTTGTAGATAAAATTGGTTGTTAAGTTGTTTTATAATTGCAACAAATATTGGAACAAACATTCTTTCGTGTTTGAAGTCCAAAGTCGTTACTTCTAATTAAACATTGATGAGTGGGTATGTATGGACCGGCGGGGGTGGCAATTTGAGCCCATTCAAGCAAACGAGTCAAACGGATTGACGACCATAACTCATAAATTTTACATAATTTTGAAATTTTTTTAAAAAAACAATTTTTTTAATACATTGTTTATAGATTTTTTTTATAAAAAAAGTAATGTTTTATCTTAGTTTTTTACAATAGGTCCATTTAACTCTTCAGCCCGTTGGGTCAAAATTGACACCTAGTGTCGTATGGTGTTGTTTAATATTTAATTATTTATTGACTGACTTCTCACCTGGAATAGAAAGGCTGGCGGGCAAGTTTGTTGAATTCTGGGACTACATAATAATTAATGTCACCAAATATTGTTTTATTCCCACTTTCAGTTCATGCCATTAACTAATTATAACTCTTAAAATTAATTTAACATCATGTCACATTCCCTTAATTAGTTTCGTGATTCACAAAATTTTAGTCTATGTTATGTGATGTGTTTATACATACATTTGACTACTCTTTTTTAATTTTATTTCTATTAATTATACCAGAAAAATATATACCACCTATTTAAAGCATCATTACTGACGTAAATTGAGTGATGAGCAGAAAAGTAGAAAACAGTTCAAACTAAATCAATATGAGTGTGTATGTAAAATTAGGTTCATCAGTGTACCCTTGAGATTCCAGTGTATCATGTTGTGAATGATCATTCACATAAATTTTTTTGCATAGACATATATCAAAAAGAACAACATCAAAGTTCAAAAAAAAAAATCTTGTGAATGGATCATGTGAACGGTGTTAATGATCATTCACATAAATATGCATGAATATACGCATAATTCACATACTTTTATGCTTACACTTATATGAAAACCTCCTTCAAACCATTTTCGGATTACACTAAAACCATTATTATTTTAGTCATAACAAATGGTACACACTCTTGTTAATATAACTGGCTTAAATTTTTTATTAACTTTTGGCTTTTATAGTTTTATATTTTTTGGTTTAAATAACGATATTAATATCCTTTATTTCAAATAAATACATCTAAAAAGTAATTGTGATTAGCTTGTCGTGCCTCACGTTACTTTAATAACTAATATTAAATATAAAAATTTGTTTGATCAGAAATAAATTTGTTCATTCTGTATTACCTTCACAAGAATATATAAATGCGTTTCAGGACCGGCCCAACATGGGTTATTGCTCAGGGCCCAACAGACAAGGGGGCCCAAAAGTTTTTTATCTAATACTAGTAGTTTACTTGTTTTGCTAGTTGATTGATTGTGATATTTACGTACATATTTTCATGATTGTTTCCTTTATTCTTTAACCGTTATATATACATACATGTTTAGAGGGCCCTTTATAAGTTTTTGTCTCGGACCCCAAAACGATAGGAACGACCCTGAGGCGTTTATATTAAATTTTCAAATAATGAATTGTTTGATGAAAATAATAGACCAAACTACCATCATTTTTTTAGGGGTCAAAATTTATTTTTAACGTTTAACAACAACATACATATTTTTAATTACATAACATCATAATTCATGCTTTCATTAACAACATATTCTTACGTTTTTTTTCATTTTATAACATATTTTCATTCATTTAATGTTCGTAACATCGTACAGTTATGTTGAATAAATTAAATTCACACATTTTTAACTTTTTAATATTTATAAATACATTTTTTTAATGATTTTACAGTTTATAACATGTTTTCATTGTTTTGCTGGTTATAGTAATGTATATATTTAACCTTTTAATGTATATAGTAACATAAGTTTTTTAAATTATACTTCACGTATTTCTATAGATGTATGCGAATTGTATAAGTGAATGCTTTAAAGAGTTAAAAAGAAATAAAACACAACGCTATAAATGGGTTAAAAAGAACACCGGTTGCTAATTTATGTTTTTAAATATTTTATTAATATAAACAAAAACGTATCATGATATACTTGTTTAGAATCTTGATTATCAATTTTCGAGTCCATAATATACAAATTCTGAGATTTTATTCAAGTATTGTAATTCATTAAAGGGCAAATTAATTTAAAAAAAAGTACATAAAAATATAAATTTTAACAATAAATTGAAACGTTAAGATTTATAGGTTTAAAATGAATTATAAAATTCAATTAAAAAAAAAAGATCGGTAAGTTGATAACCAATTAATATCTCTTTTTTTGGGTTAAAAATAAGATTTCATGTCATTTTGACAAAAATAAAAATTCATTATTTTTAATCAGACTAAAATATTTCACCGTCCTTATGAATTAATCAGAATATGATATGTCGTGATATTAATTAAAAGGATTTCATGGATTGAAAAATGATTTTATTATTTTTGTAGTGCTATAATTAAACAAGTAAACCGTCCGCTTTCTTCATTGCAATGAACAGTCAAGGTACGTAGGCACCTGCCCAGGGGGCGGGTAATGTGGTCAAAGGATTACCTTTTGTTCAAACGTATGAAATCTAACGATGAAAACGAACCGAATAAACATCGTACATAAAGAATTACGAGATTTTCTATTTATGTTCATTCGTTTGTGTTTGTTTGTTTAACAGACAATCAAATATAAACGAACAGTACATGAACTAAACATAAATAGACAATTAAACAAGATAAACGAACGAACCGGTTGATTAAAAACAAAACCCACAACACACTATTTATGTTTTTCAAATTATGTCCACACATTTAAATTATTAAACATAATTTCAATTTCAAATACCAAATTAACATTCTTTAAGCATCTGAATCTTTTTTTTATGTTCATTCAATGTTACCAAATCATACCAGTACTAGAGTTTGAAGTTTAACTTTTAAATTTATATTTTGTTTAAATATACTATATAATAATATATTTGTAGTAAATATAATATGTTTGTTAGAACATAGTATAAATATACGAATGATCATAAATGAAGACAAATAAATGAATGTAACCGAACATTCTTGAACATAAATGAATGAACGAAGTCTATACTGATGTTGTTCCTTTAATTAAACGAACAAAAATTTGGTTCATATTCGTTCGTTTAATAAATGGTTTATTATGAAAAAAAAAACCAACATGTTTTCATGATCTTTACGTTTTCTCTCTAAATGTTATTTTATTTCAAAAAAGTCTTCAAACTGGTTATAATTAGTAAATTGAGTTTTTAAAAACTAAAAAACCGGGTTCTAATAGTCAAATTTTTACTAAACTAAACAAAAAAAAATAAACTTGAGTACTAGTCTGAAAAAAAATAACATGCAAAGACGAAATTGCGAAAAAAATGAAAATATGTTGGTTTTTTCATAATAAATCTTTTAATAAATAAACAAACATAATCTCTTACGAAACAGTTCGTCAGTTCACGAACGGTTCGATAAACGTTTGGTTCATTTATAACCCTAATTCAAATAAATATTCTATTTTGAAGTTGTGTAAAGAAGCAAAAACTCTCTTCGACTTTACAACCCATGTAGGTGGAGTCTACGTTTATATCTCATAGATTACGTTATATGCGTTGGTACGGTGGAAAGCATTTTAATGATACGAGACATTCATTCTTGATGAAAATAAGTGGAGAATTGATTTTTTAGTATATATTTACCGTTTCATGTTATTTTTTTCTAGAAAAGTTCTCATGACCTCAAGTTAATTATTTATCTTTGGTTTAGTAAAATTTGATTATTAGAATCCTGTTTTTCAGTTTTTGAAAATCAGGATTCTAATAATCTTCAACTTGTTTACAAATTATAACTGGGTTCAATAGTAAAAATAAAATATTTCTCAAACTCAAACACACTTTTTGTTATATATATTTTTTCCAGAAATATTTTCAAGTTTTTTAGCTTTATGAAAATTGACTATTGAACCCGGTTATAATTGGTAAACAAGCTACAACTTGCTGGTAACTTTGAGAAATATTTTATTTTAGATGAAAAATGTGTGTTTGAGTTTGAGACAAATAGTTTTAAGCGTTAAAAGTAGGTTCATGGGTTGACTTAATAATAAATTTAAAATAAATATTTATAGTATACAGGAAATAATAATTACAAATAAATAAATATATAATTAGAGTCTACATAATTTTGATTGATTAATTATTAAATTAGTTAAATTCAATTTAAATAGAGTAAATTTGATTTGATTTAAAATAGATAGTAATAAATGTCATAAGATACTGAGAAAATGACAACGACAATTTTAAAAAGAGTATGACAAGTGACATATTTTACTCATTTAATAGCATTTATTTATATAGATTTATTAGTTAGCCAATATAAAGTGGGATGTATATGGTAGAAACTTAATGGTGGAACTTATTAGAAGAATATAAGGTTGTAATTCATATTACTAAACTAGTTTAAAATTAGTTAAGTTCTACAAATTAATTGCATACAATTTGATAAAGAAAGCCCAAACGAATAAAGCCCATTTCAATCATCTGTAAAGAAAACCCACCGTGTCCTAATGTCCAATCAGGCAATCAATCATCTGTTTTACACAATTTGTTACATATAGCAATACAGGGTTAGACGTGGATGTGATGTGCAAATATTTTAAATTTTTTTCCCCATATACACATGTAGTGACATAGATACTGATAATATAAGATTATTATATAAAATAATATATATTCAAACTTTCTAAATCTTTAAAAATCATATGAACGTGAAACAATATGTGTAAATATGCATGGTGTGAACATACGTTTTAGAATGAACCGTTTTTGTGAATGTGAACATTTCATATAGTTCGAACTAATTGTATATGATTATTTACAAGTAGTCTTGTAGTGTTATAATCTAAATGTAATTATAAAAAGGGGAAATGACATCAAATAGCTCTGAACTTTCGACTTTGTACACATTTATGTAGTGAACTTTTTTTTGTGCACATTTGGTAGTCAAAGTTTCAAAATTGTTCCAATTTGGAGTTGGCGTACCTTTTAACCGGTTGCTTCCGATTTCGATACTTACATGGACAATTTTTAATGACGTGGCTATCCGTTTTTATATTATATCAGGTTTTATCTACATGGCAACCCGCTTTTTAAAATCACCCGAGTTTATAACGCCGTATGAAATTAAGAAATCACCCGGGTTTATAACGTCGTTTTTTAAAAAACCCGGTTATAAACCCCGGTGATTTTAAAAAACGGGTTGCCACGTAGATAAAATCGGGTATAATATAAAAACGGGTAGCCACGTCATTAAAAAATTGTTCATGTAGGCATCGAAACCGGAAGCAACCGGTTAAAAGGTACGCCAACTACCATATTGGAACAATTTTGAAACTTTGACTACCAAATGTGCACAAAAAAAAGTTCACTACATAATTGTGTACAAAGTTAAAAGTTCGGAGCTATTTGATGCCATTTTCCCTTATAAAAAAAATATTTTTAAAGGTGACACATTCGGTTTCCTGTGCAACTAGTGATTCTCATGAGTGTGTGTATAGAATATGGTTGGAGATTGTACACTCATTATACAGCGCACCAGAAGGTACCATCTTTATAAAAAATTTAATTTTTTATTAATTAACATGTTTTAATAATATTATA
Source organism: Centrapalus pauciflorus (assembly GCA_020465985.1). NCBI lineage: Eukaryota > Viridiplantae > Streptophyta > Magnoliopsida > Asterales > Asteraceae > Centrapalus > Centrapalus pauciflorus. The sequence continues at coordinate 191,536 of JAANYP010009066.1, read as the reverse complement.
AAGATGATATGTAAGTTTCACATACATTCACATCTCCTAACTCTTTAAAAATGATGTGGACGTAGACTTACATAAATTTGCATATATGTGAACGTACATTTATATGATGCATGGTTTCGGACACTTAGAATGTGTGAATGTGCGTGAAACTTATATATCATTTTTGTAATGTTAATTAAAAAATATTTTTACGAGTGGTACCGTCTGGTGCACTTCATAATATGTGATATTCACTTGAAAACACACATATATGTGATTCAATCAATATAAATTTCCATAAAAATATAATAAGTTTACCAAAAATTTTTTAAAGTATAACTAATGGTAATTTGAAATTTGGCAATATCGAAAGAAGTTATTTTAAGGAGTGTTGGTTAAATGCTTTCTAATAGTTGCCTCTTGCCTTGAGTAAAAAAGCACAAGGCTAAAAAGTCAAAACATAATCACGCTTTTTAAGAGTTTAAAAATCATAAAAGTGTTAGATTGGAGTTAGGTTCATTAGTTCGTTCAACATCACAAGGATATCGTTTTACACTTTTACTACTTGGAAATCACACAGTCACACACCACCAAAAAAAGTTTATATGACGTATGTAATATCCTAGTAGCTTTTGTGTACGATAGATAGTACAAGTGTGTTTTTGAATCGTTAATTCTGATTTAATCTATAAATTGAATATGCTTGGATTATGGATGTCGGTAACATGCAGGCAATAATCTAGTAACAATGTTTAGAAATCAACTTTGGTTGAACTTATTTGTGGTTTGATTTGGTGAAAGTGTTAGATTTTAATGTAATTTTGCTTGCTTGTTTTCTATTGTATGATTGAAGCTACATAACTAGCTTTGTGATTATATTGCAAATAATTTGCTTGTTTTTTTATTCTCACTTCTTAATGTATTCTAGCAATTAAAATTATTGAAATCAAGTATGTTTGAAAACAAATTGGAATTTAACTTTCTTCTTTTAGGGGGTGGGTCATGGGTGGAGAGGGTTAGACACATGCTATATGCACCTGTGATGTTTTCATATAAGTACTGCCAAATCATTATAAATGAACTTTTTTTTTGTTTCATATAGAGATTATAATAAATAAAATTGTGATATAAAAGAACTGAAGCTTTTAGTTTTTTTTTTTTAATGTATTTGATAAAATTAGTTGTAGCTATAGCTTTTAATATTATATGAAATAAAAACATATTAAAACAAATTTAAAGATATAATTTGTAATTATTATGAGGGTTAAAAGTCACAACATTAAAACAAAGAAAAAATGTCTAGTTGAAACAAACGTAATTTGTTCCTTAATGTAAGAGTATCAACAATGAGATGATTATATGAGTGTCATAATCTTAGATGGCATATTATTTGAATATCATACAATTGTAAAAATGATATCATACGTATCACATCATCATAAAAATTATTTATACTTCGTAATCAGATAAATTTATAAAAGAATAAGTAAATAATAAATGGGTCCCAATAAAAAATTAAGAATGTATAAATATAAATATTAAAGTTATTTAAAAATAAATAAAATAGTATGTGAATCTATTTTAGAATCTTTTTAATTATATTAAGACTGTTTGAAAGAATATTATAAATGAAGAGTATATATTATTGCTTTGATGCCCTAACATATATTATGAATTATATTCGGAATTAAATATCGTATTATTTTCTTTTAAGAAACTTTTATTTGGGACTAAACAAAAACTATCACAGCCATGATTGCAAGGCGTTAACATTCAATTCCGCGCAAACCCACTGACTCCAAATTTTAGAGAGAAAAAATGGAAGAAAAAGAATGCTTCAAGAACAGAAGTTGGACATATTCTAAGCTTCCATGGCAGATGCTACCTCTGATCATAATTATCGGATGTTCTATCTCAATCTATTCTACAAATTCTTCCAGTTTTCTTAACATTCTTACATCAAATTTTATCTTTCCTTCTTCAGTCAACCAAAATTCTCATCGAATTCTATTCGGTTCTTCAAACAAAAAACAGAGCAATTTACAGAGAATTGAAGCTGGTTTAGCTCGAGCTCGAGCTGCAATTAAGAAAGCTGCTTCCATGCCTACAAATCAGTCGATTAAAGATCCAGATTACGTTCCGTCTGGATCAGTTTATCGGAACCCAAATTCGTTCCACAGGTACTTTCTTCGATTTTAGCAACGTTTGTTCTAGTGTTCTTCGGTTCAAATTTCCTACAAAATTTTAGCTTTGTTTGTTTATTTGCTTTTTCGATTAGAAATTCGGGTCGTGAGATTGGTTTGCTTGAACCGACAGGCACCCGATATACTTGAGAAAAGAACCTCTTTTAACTTTTTCTCTTCTGGTCTCACAAAATTTGGAATTTTTTAAAGTTATTATCTCTGTTATAAAAGTGATGATTTATTATCTTAGTTACAACTAAACTCTGATAATTATACTAAATTACATTAATTATAACACAAGTAACAATAATTTTGAAGTTTAATAACCCGAAAAATCAATGTCTGATTGGAAAAGAAAAATTATCCCAATGCGACTATGTATCTTCGGTTGAAAAACCAATTTCATGTGACACAATGAGTCTGGACGAGTAGACTCAAATCGAGTTCAAATGTTTCTTGTGGAGTCGGATTGACAACAACATTGGGAGTGTTGTGCAGGAGTTACTTGGAAATGGAAAAACAATTCAAGATTTACGTATACGAAGAAGGCGATCCTCCGATATTTCACAGTGCACCGTGCTACGGGATCCTCGGATTGGAGGGAATCTTCATAAACGATATGGAAATCAGTCGATTTCGTACTCGGGATCCCGAAAAAGCTCATGTTTATTTCCTCCCTTACAGTATCATAACACTTATCAATTATGTTTACATAGTCGATTCCCATGATTGGAGTCCTATGTACAATACGGTTCGTGACTACATCAACATCGTTAACCAAAAATACCCTTACTGGAACCGAAGCCACGGGGCCGATCACCTCATGTTCGCGTGCCACGATTGGGTAAACATTTTTACCATCGAGTGAAAAATATCATTCCATATATATATCATATAAACATTATATAGAGCCTGTAATGCATCCTAATTATGGTTTTGTCAAAAACCATAATAGGATGCATTCGCTATGACGAGCAACATTGAATTATTTTATACTTTTATAGGGGCCAACGATATCAAGATCCGTTCCTCAACTGTACGAAAATTCAATTCGTGCATTATGTAACGCGAATACTTCGGAAGGGTTCAAACTCTCGAGGGATGTCTCTATCCCCGAAATCTACCTTCCGCATGGCACGATGGAGGGTTTACTTGGCGGTCCGTCACCCTCTAAACGAACAATCTTGGTGTTTTTCTCCGGGGGCGTCCATGGCTACGTCCGTGAAGTCCTTCTCAAGCATTGGGAGAACAATACGGAAGACGGGGTTAAAATTCAACAGTACCTTCCGAAGGGTGAGGACTACTATCAACAGGTAGTGATTTGATTTCTGAAGCCAGACAGTTTTGATTTTGATCGTTAGAGTTTATATATAAGTTGTTGGCGATGCGAATAGGTGAGAAAGAGCAAGTACTGCATTTGCGCTAGCGGCTGGGAGGTTGCAAGCCCACGAATGGTGGAAGCTCTTTACATGGGATGCGTCCCGGTGCTGGTCAAGGACAATTACGCGAAGCCGTTTAATGATGTTTTGAACTGGGAAACGTTTTCGGTTGATATTCCGACAAGAAAAATCCCACAATTGAAAGATATATTGATGGCCATACCACATAGGAAGTATATAAGGTTGCAGAGGAATGGTGTTAAAGTTCGAAGGCATTTTGTGGTTAATTTGCCTCCGAAAAGGTATGATGTTTTTCACATGATGCTTCATTCGATTTGGCTTAGGAGGCTCAACATTCACATTCGAGATATCAACGACGAATCGTAAATATTTTGGTTGGGCTGTTTTTTTTTTTCCTTATAAAGATCTCAAAAGGTTGATTATATATGTATGCAAATCGTATCTATTTAGTATAAAGGTAAGCTATTCATTTCGGCTTCAATGAGTGTTGCCCTTTCCCTCATTCGATATGATCTTGAATTAGTATTCCAAAAATTCAATTTGGATAATACAAATGGCAAAATTGCAACGTGTAGGTGACCAGTTCACTAAAATCTTTGTGGAAGTATATTACGAATCGTTGAATCCCCGCATTACCTTTTCGGATTCTTTTCATGCCAGAGTCGGATCCATAACCTTTCTTCCTGGTCTCCGCTCAAAGTGTTGGTCCCATCCGATAAAATCGGCAGTCCCTTTTATTCTTAGGGACGTTTGATACGTGAAATTATAAGTATAAAAGTTTTTCTATTGTGTGATGGGCGAAAGTGCTGGTTCTCAATGGAAGAGATTATAAAAACTGAGTTTAGTGTATTAATCTTAAGGGTTAAGTACCATTTTGACCATCCAACTTTCAGATTTGTCTCATTTAGCCACTTAACTATTTTTTGTCCTGATTTAACCACTAAACTTTGTTTAATGTTCTATTTTGGAAAAAATGAATAAAACTAATGGCTAAATCGAAACAAAATATGATAGTTTAGTGGCCAAATTGGGACAATTTTCAATGGCTAAATCAGTAAAAAGAAAGTTTAGTGGCTAAATGTGTATACAAAAAATAGTTTAGTGGCTAAATCGAGACAAAAAATAGTTTAATGGCTAAATCGAAAAAAATCTAAAAGTTGGATTGTCAAATTAACACTTAACCCTAATCTTAATTGATAAAATCAAAGGAATTAAGGGGTCGTTTGGTATGTAGATGGGTTTAAGAATGGATATGGGTTTAGGTATAGGTTTGAAAAAAGAAGAAATAGAATCATGAAAAAAAGGAAAAACTCATGTGAGTAGATGATTTTTACTTTTTAAGAATGATTTCGATATATTTGGTTTCAAAGAATGAACCAAACAAAAAATTTTAAACCCATAATCATTCTTTTTTTCAAAATCCATCAAACAAATACACCCTAAAATGTTGTGTACCCTTGTAATTGTACATGCTCCTATAACAATAACATATTTTGGTTCAGGCATTTACTCGTGAAAAAAAAACATGAAAAGTAAATAGAGTTTTTTATATTTTTCTTTCATATACTTTGTCAAATATTAATTACGTGCAACTTTTGTAGCTTAAAAAAACCTAGACAAGTCCATTTTCTATGGTTCCACGTATCAAATAACCCTTATTTCTAGTTGTTCCAAACGAGAAAAAAAAAAAAAACCCCTTATTTCTTAATGATCTTTTCACTCTTTGTTAACACTTTTTAGAATTTTGAAACACTGGTCTAGATTATATAAATACCCAAGTACGACTAATTAAATTATATAAAAAAAATTCTAAACTAGAAGACGCAAATTAAAAAAAAAAAGTCACTAATATAAATCCAACAAATAACATCACAAAACCATACTCTCAAAGACTCAAACTATATGTATAACACTGATCATTTACAAAAGAAAAAAAAAAACTCAATTTCCCATTATTTTCATTAGCTTCAAGATCCTGGGGAAAAGATCTCCCACATCATGTTACATACAACAAAGTTTTAATAGGTGCTGCTGATCAAGAAAATAGAGCAGAAAAGGTTATTAGTCTCATTTAATGATTAAAACAAACTCGTTAAATTACCCATAGATATAACCTCTAGAATATCACACTTCTCTTACATTCAACCGATTGCTTTGGGGAATATAGATCCTCTAAACCTTCACTCAGACCGACTTCTTAAACTGATGCAGGTGTTTTCGTATCTACAGACTTCAACACTTCTTCTCCCATCTCCTTGCATCCCACCAATTTCTGCACAAAAATGTCAATTAGAACTAGTACTGGCAATACGTGTAATCGTGTCGTGTGTCGTATCTAACATGAATTTTATACGACGCGGATTTGTAATACACGAACACGACACGAATTATAAAACGTGTCTGTATATGAAACACGAACACGACACGTAATAAATTCGGATGACACGTGACACAACACGCATAAAACACGTGTCACACGAAAACACGAATTTATACACAAATTTAATAAAAAACATGTATAATTATAAATCCAAGCATCCAACAATACATCAAAAGTATTTAAAGCCACTAATCAATGGCCGTAACCGAAGCCGAACTAGACACATTGTTAATATCCAAGCCGACAATTTCATTTATGACATCATCAACGTGAAAGACAAACCTAACTTTTTCAAATATTTTCAAATTAAGTGGGACTCAATTTTTTCAGAAATTTTTAAACCCTAGTTTATGCATATCTTATATGTGTCTTATGTGTGTCATCATGTAACACGATATTTATACGTGTCTTATACGTGTTTATATAGGTAAATTCGTGTGTGACTTGTATAAGACACGAAACACGAATTTTAAATTCGTGTTCGACATGAATTTACACGAAACACGAATTTGTAAAATCCATATACGGAAAACTCGTGTCGCATTGTCTGTCGTGTACCAAATTGCCAGTTCGGCAGGTCTAATTAAGTAATTAGAACCAATAAAGGGGCACCAGCACCACTGCTCCGCTATCAGTCAAATGCCCTAAAGTGCCCAATTATATTGTAACAATGACACTGGTCAAATGGTTTAACTTAAAAGGTCACCAAAGATTTTCATGAGACAGAATAACATGTCAAACTGATACTTCTATGCCTATTATAGAACTTGATACTTCACTGTGTCATGTACAAGCTTCGGTTGTCATAAGAAGAGCCAATAACAAGAGCATAACAAAAATACCAGCTACAGTTCACCCCATAAAGTTCAATGCAGTTATTAACAGAAACTACTCACAATGTGTAGATTACGTAAAAATCTAAACTTTCAAAAGGGAAGAGGGGTAATAAGTTAGTGTGATTCAGATAGAAGATACGTACGTTCCCAACTGAGTGAATGTCGCCGGTACGAAACCCCCTGTTTAAAGTATCCAGCACGGCTGATTCAATCCTCTCAGCTGCTGTCACTTCACCCAGACCATATTTCAAAAGCATTGCAGCACTGAGTATGGTTGCCAATGGGTTTGCTTTATCCTGCATCATAAATCCCGGTAAAACAAAATCTTCATCTTGAATAATTAATTATCTACAATATCAAACAGTAACTACCTGCCCAGCAATATCAGGAGCAGAACCATGGATCGGTTCAAATAGTCCAGGCCCCTACAAAAAGTTGCACCAAAAATAGAAGGCCAAGTTTAGGAGCTTCATATGTACAAAAAAGAAGAGTTTAGGGACTTCATGAGACAACAAATCATAGATGGGTGACATTACGTAGAAAAAATGCCAAGGGATTAAAATTTAAAATGGTCATTGTACATGGTTGTTAAAAAACAAAAATAACCCTCCAGCATATACAATTTTTGGTCCTATTTATATCCCATGAGAACAAATGAAGTTGTGATGGTGAGTCTAATTAGTGGATATCAGAAGAGAATACCGATTCACCAAGACTGGCAGAAGGAAGCATTCCAATACTTCCGGTGATCATTGACGCCTCATCTGATAAAATATCACCAAATATGTTGTTTGTAACTATGGTGTCAAACTGCAATATAAATGGAGGTATCGTAAGTTAGGTACCGTAAGTTACTTGTTTACATGTTCTATTCACTTTGTATATATTAATAATAGTCAAAGAATAAAAACCTGCTTTGGATTTCGGACAAGCTGCATGGCTGCATTGTCAACATACATGTGGGAAAGTTCAACATCAGGGTATTCTGCAGCTATTGCTGTTACCCTTTTCCTCCAAAGCATTGATGCCTGCTCGATAGTCAAACACCCATGAACCCTAGGACTAAAATTTGCCCAAAATAAATTAAAGTTAAAAATAAAGAACATCGGTACCTCCAGGACATTTGCTTTGTCAACAGAACAAAGTTTGCCACTGCGCTTACGAGCTGTCTCAAATGCAATACGAGCAATCCGGTCAATCTGGTTGGGAACAAAAGAAATTGGAAAATCAACAAAATTCTCATATGAAATTTCTACAAAAGAAACTCTATCAATGACCAACCTCATATGCTGCATAAACCTCGGTGTTGAAGCCAATCTCCTCACCGTTTTCATTAGTTCCAAATCCTCTTGGTTTTCCAAAGTAAATACCTTTAATCAATACACAATAAGTAAGGTATATCCTGACTAAAACTATTCAGTTTCAAGTCTTACAGTATTCAAATTACAGAATTTACCTCATGTTATGTAATCCTTAATTCATATAACCTACCTTTTCCCCTTTCCCCTCCCAACACTTCCCACAACCACAATCCATTATTTTCATAATAAAATTCAGCTATTGCAAATATCTGAGAATTATCGAAATGAAAATGATTTTTCAAAACAAATGTGGCCAAAAAAAAAAGCTATCGGCCTGCAGATAAGTCGAAGAAATAAGATTTGAGGTTAACTTTCATGTCCAAATAAATAATCTTTGCCAATGTAATTCATAGAACACACACCGACCTCCTGTAAGTTCCCTTACAACCATCAAATCGACACCTTCTGCAACCTCTTTCTTCAAAGTTGAAGCATCCACCAACTGAAAGCAGTAAAGACAATCAAATTAAAAATTAAGCTACAAAGTTTTATATAATATAACAACCACAATGAGCTATGCCACCTCTTAATTCTCTAGAAAATCCTACTCAGACCACTAAATCATCACAGAGGCATTAAGCATCCTAGTTGATTGATAGATCAAATAAAAAAGTAGGCTGAGTCAACAAAATGAATTCAACCCAATTCCAAAAACATGACATCCAAATTACAATAAGCTTCTATCTTAAAATTTATATTATCTCAATTTAAAATAATGATGCATGACTTGGATACCTGTGGTAGAACAGATGCGGGCCGCAAATTTGCAAAAACCTTGAGACCTTCACGAAGCTGGAGCAATCCAGTCTCGGGCTTCAAATGTTTCTCATTTTTGTCCCATTTATACCTTTAATCATTTAGTCAAAAGATGACATAAATCAGATCCTCAATTATGAAAAGATAAGTCAGTCAAGGTATATGTTTGGAAATCCGACTAACAAAAGATATTTTGTAATTTGAATCCATGTCCTCAGTACCATTCTACCCAAGTATTAAACACCTTCTTTTTTTACTCTAGAATGTATACAAGTTATTTGGAGTAGATTAAAAATCAAAATATTAGGCTATGCACTAAAAGGTTCTCACCCGCCAATAGCACCAAGGAGAACGGCATCAGATTGTTTTGCAGCAGTGAGAGTTTCCTCCGGCAATGGAACTCCGGTCAAATCCAAGGCAGCACCTCCCATTGGCATCTCATTGAATTCGAATTCAATCCCTAACAAAAAAAAAAATCATATCCTTTCTAAAACTATAAAACATACACATACATTCATTCTAATAACAATTGAATCTGGAATATGTATACATACCCTCAATTGAGCCAGCAAGATTGAGAACCTTCTTTGCAACGGAGATGACTTCAGGGCCGATTCCATCGCCAGGAAGCAAAGTGATTTTGTAGCTTTTGGAAGTGGTTGAGGCGGCGGAGCACCGGATAACCACTGGTCGTGGATGGTATCGGGGAACAGACGTTGAATGGAATCGAAAGGATCTGATATTGAGAAGTTGCATGGAGGCGGCCATTGTTGAAGTAGCTACCTTGGGGCGTAGTTGAGTCGATGAAATATAGAATGCGGTTACCTAACAATTCAAAAAAATGGTGCCCAGTGCCCACATCAATTGAAATGGGAATAATTAATAATAATAATAATAACCCTACGAAAAGTTACTGTAGCAACAAGAAGCAGCAGCAGGCTACAATTGGGAAAGAAAATCCAATCGCAAACGAATAAAAATAGAAAGTTTGAAAGGAAAAATCGAAAGTTACCGGTGCAGGTAAGAAGAAATTAAATTAAAGGAGAGATGAAGGATGAAACAAAATGGAATGAGAAACAGCCGGCAGTACTGATGAATTAGATGGAATTTTCATTCGTTTTAACGATGGACTGTGAGAGGCACGACCAGCAGCAAAACCTACTGACGCCAGGGCCGGCCGGACTGAGCTAGTGACGCAGTCGTCCGAGTCTTGTCGTCGACGAACAGGGGAGAGACAACGATTCACGGCGTTTGCAACCGCTACAGCCTACAAGGTTTGCCTTGTGAGCTGTGTGGTTCTTTTGGGCCACTGGACTTAAATGTTGGGCTTTTTTCAATTTTTAGATTAGTATTAAAACAACTTTATGAATCCGAATAACTAGTTGAATACCCGTGCGTTGCTCGGGTGAGTTATTTCAAAATTGATACTTTTTTAATTAAACAATTACACAAAAAAAAAATTGCTTTTGAAAGACTATACATATATACTCTTATATATTATTTGTTAAAAAAAACTAACTTTATATTAAAAATAATTACATGTAATTACATTTGAGGTTTGTTTGTTTAAAATTTTATAATCTCCGTTATTGTCAGTTTTATTGATATAAAAGATTATAAGTTTTCTATTTTAACTTTTTTTTTAAATAATTAATGTTGGAAAATCTAAAGATATTGTTAAGATTGCTTTATTTTTTATATATTCTAATAAAAATGCATTATAATCACACATATATTTTGGTTGTCTGTTTATTTTACTTACATTCTACTAATAGTTTTAATACAACATCATATATATTCCATATTGTACTTGCTATATCTAAACTTAGTTTCATCTATCGTAAATATTAGCGTTAATATTGAAAAAAAATCATTATATTTTCATGTTATATAATTTTGGTCTCTCAATATTATTTTTTTTTATCATTTTAATCATTACATTATATTTTATTGAAACTGTTATATTTTGTTCGGTAAAAATCAACATATCGTTATGATATCTCCTTTCTATCATGTTTAAAATTAAGAATATACATCAAACTAATTTAAAACATAAAAAAAAACATGCAATTCAAATACAAGAAAGACACTTATTACATGAACAAAATTATGTAACTTGTAATACTCAACTACTCGTATATCATGTTTTTAGTTTCAATTTAATTTTCTTTAAAGGTTTGCCAAGTTGTTGACATTGCTATTTTGTTAAATGTTTTTCTCAAGTACTTTCCATCATTTTAAATCATTGTTTGTGCCCAATCAAGAATTCAAAATTATCTTAGAGTGTTTGTTGACCATTTGTGTGTCTAGATCGCCCTTTATTTATTTGATTTTGCTGCTTGAATTAAATAAAAGACAAAATGTTTAAGTCTTTGTGTTGTGCGCGAAATACATATGTGTATGTTAGTTCCTGTTTTTGTCGAGAATGGTTGGCCAAGAAGCCCAATTGGCCTTCGGCCTAACCTTTAATCGATTTCTATGTGGTTTGTTGATTTAAATGCAAGTATTAATTGTCATTAATTCTTGCATTTCTACTGCTGGAAAATAAGATCAAAACCGAAAATAAGTGCAGTATTAGTGTGATGTCCAGGTGTGTTTAGCTTAAAATTTGTACGTAAAAATCGGCAAGAAGGTCAAATGGCCTTCGGCCTTGGCAACTTAATTAGCAATGATGTTTATTGATTAATTTTATGTATCAACCGCCATTTATCTTACCTTATGTTGCTGCTGAAAAAGTTAAAAACAGAAGATATGAGTTGTGAGTGTGTGTAGTGTGCAATTATGTGTTTAAATCTGTGTGTTTGCATGTTAATTTCAGGCTCTAAGACGTAGGGGGCGTTTGGTTAGCGGATTTCCTGGGATTTGCATTTAAAATCATGTGTTTGGTTCGCAGATTCCAGTAAGGATTTCTGAAATCCCTCCCTTCTTTGTTATTTAAAAACCCATCCTCCCCCTAGGATTTTAAATCCTAGTTAAATTGCATTTTTCAGATTAACAAATTTTTTCTAAAAGATAATGTAGATTATTTGACAAAATACTGACAAATGCAAATCCTGCATAATGCAAATCCTTTGACAAAATGCAAATCCCAAGGAAAAAAATCTGCGAACCAAACGCCCCCTTAAATAGTCTCGGAGTGTTGTGTGTGTCTCGTAACCTCTGTGTGTGTTTATTGAATTGATACATAAATAAAGTAAGAAACAACAGCAACATAAGTATCAAACATATATATGCTATGTGTATTATAGTATATATGTACATCATTTTCAAAATATTGAAAGAATATTAAAGAAAATACTGGCAATTTTTTTCTGCAGGTGCAGGAGTTGAAAACGTCTTCAACTCTTCATCTGGTTGATTAGCATACGTGAAGTTCATCTTGAAACGATATAGTTTATTCACGCAGACACTGCTGGTGCAGTTTTTTTATTAATATTGATTATGTCTACTGACTCTGAGTGAGTATGTATGTATATGTGTGTGTGTGTGTCTATATATATATATATATATATATATATATATATATATATATATATATATATATTAGTACGTAACTTCAATGAAGCATGTTTTATCTCATATTTGGTTACATTTAACCCGTTATATAAACATCTAATATATCAGGTTTCAAATTATATAAAGAACTGATACCTTGATAAATATGCAGTTGAGATTACTTATTATTCAGGTTTGAATCTTTTTTTCTATATATTCAGTTATTATGATATTATCCAGTGTTTTTCTGCATATCTTAATATTTCAGTTATACTATAGCCGATTAAATTTGATTTCTTATTTTTATTTAATTTGATAAATCAGATTGCATCTATTTCCAGCAGTGCAAATTTGAATTTTTCTAGCGGATTAAATCTGATTTGTTATTTTTATTTAACTTGATAAATCAGATTGTAACTATTTCCAACAGTGAAAATTTGAAATTTTATTGTCATTTTTTATTTCTTTCCGGAAAATCTACATATTTTAATTGCAGAAACATTAAAATATATAGAAAAATATGGATAATTATGCAGAATCTCATCGAGCTAAAATAGAGGGGGAATCCCATTATTTTCGAAATTTTAACCAATTATATTGCATCAAATCAGTAGCCTAAATATTCTGAATTTTAACCAATTATATTGCGCCAAATCATCAACCTTAATTTTCTGAATTTTAACCAATCATATTGTGCCAAATCAGCCTTAAAAATAGGAATTTCTACCAATAATACTGTGCCACGTGAGCATTTTTCTCACTGCTCCGTCGGCAATATATATATATAATTTTTAATAAATAACTAGTTAAATTTAAAATTAAATAATTATCATTATAAAAAATACAAAAAAGTATATATTTGTTATAGATATTATTTATCTATTTTTCTTAATATACGTGAATAGTACTTACGGTTTTTAAATTTTTTATTTCTAAATTTATACAAATAACATTAATAATATCAAATAGGTTTAATTATTTATTTATGCTTGCAAATATTTTAAAATATTAATTATATTTATCACTTAATTAATTCTATGTTAAAATAATAAAGTTGTATTCATTTATTTATGTTTATATATATTAGAAGAAATTAATTGTATTTATATTTTATTTTATATAAACATAATAATGTTGTATTTATCATTTTTGATGAAATTTATAGATATTACAAAAAGTTAATTGCATTTATTTTTTGTTTTATATTAAAAGTAATAATGTTGTATTTATCATTTTTTATGAAATGTGGTAACGTCATTTGACAATTTTTGTTTTCATTTATTATATATGTAGATGAATATTGATTTTGTATTATTTTTCTTTTGATCTTTTAACAACTTTTTTGTTCCTGTAAAATTTATAAAATTAGCTATCTTCTGACTTTTGATCGACACGACAACTTCTGTCGGTTTACATTTTGTTGTTGAGAATTGCTTCATTTTAGAATAAAATGGGAGCAGAATTTTGTAGCGCGGTACACTATGATGATGATGTAAGTACTACCGTAAAGGTGTGATTATTCAATGGTTTAAAGTGGTAAATTTAACTCATCATATATTTGGTTTGGTTTTTTGTTCATAATATTCATGAATTTTGGTTTTCAATTTGTCCAATTTTATATTTTTTTCAATGTGAAGGTGAGGAAAACCTAGTTTTGATTTTTGAACCGATACACTTCGGTCTGATTTTCTCAAATTTTCGATTCGGTCTGGTTTCGGGACAGATACCGTTTTTTACTGTTGTCCTTGGGAAAGGACATCATGTGAAGATGCAAGCAACCACCACGTGGCCATCATCATTTTCATTCCACTGTTACTATAAACAGCGATCTCACCATCACCATGTCAACACCATCGCTGCTTGTCTGAAAGTCAACCATATGGAGGACCTCCGTTCTCAGTTCATACAACTTCTTCGCGATCGCCGTTCTCCTCCAGGTAATCTTTTCATTTGCTTGTTCAATTTTTTATTTTGATTTGTTTAATTTGTTACTTTGAATCCCCTTTCTAAAACACTCTCACTTCTTTACCTCCTGATTACGCAAGTTTGCATATATTTATGTAGCTAATCTCTGGTGTTCTTATCCAAACTTAATCATTTTATTGAAACTCAGTTGAACTAAAAACCACACCAAGATGAAAGCCCCAATATTTTCAAACATAAAATTGCAAATCAAAGTTGATTTGTGCAACAACCCCTTATCAATTACTGATTATTCTTGTGTCTTCATTAACTATCGGATTATTGTAATGTTCAATTATGAATCTTGATGTACGATTTCATCTCTTTATTTCACAAATTATATGCCCTTTTCAGTTCCACTTGAGGCACAACCTGCAAAGCCAGTGCGGGAACCCTTATATCAGGGAACTCCTCCACCAAAATTTAGTGAGGTTGAAAGAAATTCACTTACAGATATATGTTTTACCTGTCGATTTTCTTCTTTGCAAGTTATCTTATTCTAACGCTACCAGGCAATGGAATCTTGTCCAAAAGCTAACATTCCCAACTTCAAGGAACTTCTTAATGAAGAAAACTTGTACTTAACCACCGAGGTAAACCTAATTCTCTCAATTCATCATTTTTTAGCACAATTCAATGATTTACAGTGCGCGTGTTTTTGGCAATGACTGATTTTAAAATGAAGAAACCTGTTACTGTATTCAAATTAGGAAGGAGATCAAGGGAGATTGCCTGTGCTCATTTTGAGCATGAAAGAAAGCAAACCTTCGAAAAGGCCAGTCATTGTTTTTCTGCATAGCACAAATAAGTGCAAAGAGTGGCTACGCCCATTACTTGAGGTAGTAGATGTTTGTGGTCTTTCTTACTTTCTTGATCAGTTGTAAAAAAGCTTGACAAACAACTGTTTTAATCAGGCATATGCTTCACGCGGATATATTGCAGTTGCTGTTGATTCTCGATACCATGGAGAACGTGCAAAAAACCTCACCACATATGAAGATGTATTGATACATTTGTTATTCGCTATTTCTCTGCCTTTGGTCACTTTCTTATGCCACAAAAGAGTGCTAGTACTACTCCATTGGCATTGGCATTTATCCCGGGTCTATGGAGAATGTTCAGATTATCTTTCCAATCTCAAACCATAATCCAATTTTATAATTTCTGGATTCAGGCTCTTGTTTCATCATGGAAAAGAGGAGATACAATGCCATTCATATTTGATACGGTTATTCTTCTATGCTTCTGTCACCCTTAAAAAGCTTGATTTCAAATGACATTGTACATCAATTGCCAAATTCAAACTTTTCAGTTTTCTAAATCATCGACATTTGACAGGTCTGGGATCTTGTAAAGTTGGCTGACTATCTTACTGGAAGAGGTGATATAGACCATTCCAGAATAGGAATCACTGGGGAATCACTTGGAGGTTAGATTTTAATAAAGCATAAAGTATAGGATATCATTATTTTAAACTTTCTTAACTCAGAATTTTGCTGTGTCATGAAGGAATGCATGCATGGTTTGCTGCTTTTGTTGACACCCGTTATTCGGTGGTCGTCCCCGTAATTGGTGTTCAGGTACATCCTTTAGTGAAAACCTTTCAGTTGGTTATTTGACAATGTTATTGCATGAAGTTAAATGTGTGGCTGTGTAGGGGTTCCGTTGGGCCATAGATAATGATCAATGGCAGGCTCGAGTTGACAGTATTAAGTCCGTGTTTGAAGGTGAGAGACAATATTTTACAAACGAAAGATAAAATTTTCTCAAAAGTTTTCACTTTTATGTTTTGATAAATTTCTAGTCTATTCATGGCATGGGGCATTTCAGGGGCTAACTTCCTATTTGACTTCCAAATCCACTCTTTTTATCTTGTTTTTGAATCATATTCTCTTTATCAAACTCTTACTGGAGTATGTACAATCTGGTATGATTTTGTGACTCTCCTTTATCGTTAATTTGTTTCAGAAGCACGTATCGACTTGGGGAAAGGTGCTATTGACAAAGAAGTTGTGGAAAATGTGAGTCTCCATCCTGTCTTTTATAATATATTCTAAGAAGCAGTTCTGGTTTTTTTTGTTGCAGTCACAGTATCTGTAAAGATTGCAACAACTAACCGGACAGATAATATAATAAACATTTTTTACCATAACACTTGTAATGATGAAAATACCGGTTACAACATTCCCTCTGTCTCAAAAGAAATGCAATATTTAACCGACTATGATAAAACGTTAACATTTAACAACTATTCAGTAATGACTTTTATAACAACATATTGCAACCAGACAGTACGCTAAAAAATGTAACCTTTTTGCAATTTTGACCAAGAAGGATAAAAAAACAGAAAGCAAACTCTAGGAACCAGGAAGAATCAAGAAACCACTTCAAAGGGACTGGAAGAAATTATGGTATAACATTTACTATTTCTATAACCAGGTTTGGATCAGAATAGCTCCTGGTTTGGCATCCAAGTTTGATTCAATTCATACAGTCCCGCTCATTGCACCACGCCCTTTGCTGATTTTAAACGGTGAAACTACCCATTTAACCATATCACTGTTCCAAAACATATATTCGCTGATACTTTGTATTTTGTTCAGAGTTGATGGTATAACGCCGTAAATTGTCTAAAACACACAGGTGCAGAAGATCCTCGTTGCCCAATGGCAGGTCTAGATGTTACCATATCAAGAACAAGCAAGGCTTTTGAAGATGCCCAATGTTCAGATAATTTCAAGGTATTGAATGTTGACCAAATTTTCTTATTATTGTTTTTTATTCAAACAGACCACTACTAACACGCCCATGAAATGAACAACCTCTATTTGCCGATTTGCTTCCAATTAGGTTGACTCCCGATTGACATTCTTCAAACCAAAAAATATTTTGCTGCCATTCCATAAAAAACATTCTTGAATCAGTCAACTGTTGGTTTGGTTCTGTTAAGTGCCATTCATTTCCATGAATAATTTCTTTTGATTAAAATATTAATTGTTGTTTTAAGTCCGAATTTCTGTAATTACATTATAAATAGGTTTAAGGATTTATTCGTGTATATTCTACATTTCTGTGCAGAGCATTTTCACATTTCTTGAACTACGTACTCGAACAAGAAAATGTATTTATATATTTGTACTCATACAACTTTGGACTAAAAAACAATTCCATTCATGTTATGAAAGCAACACTTTGTAACTGATGAACGTTTTTATTCGGCATTGGTGTATACATATTGGAAAAAGGGTGGAAGTACAACACCGTATTTATCTGTTTTGCGTTATTTTATTCATTGGATTTGATGTGATTAGTCAAGTCGAGAACCAAAATGAACCGTCTGAACCTGAACCATCCAAAAAAGGAGATAGAATGATAGATGTATTGGTTTGATTCAGCCAAAAGCCTCTTGGTGGCATGATGACATGAGTTGGGTAACTATTTTTGTATGATGGCGGAAATGCAGGTGAAAGCAGAAGCAGGAATCAGGCATCAAATGACATCATCAATGGTTAAAGAAGCAAGCGATTGGTTTGACAAGTTTCTCCGACCATAGATATTATTCACACGTATGGTTTGAGACGATCGATCAGCCTTGCAAATAACGGCACTTTACCCTTCTGACATCTGCTATGTATCATGATGTATTTACCTAATTACCTTGGAGGTGTTGTTGTAGACCTGCTCTGGTTTCTGTAACCAACATATTTATAAAATACATCTTTCCAGCCTCGTATGGCCAAGCTTCGGCCTTTGTTTATAAAGATTATTATTTCTTCATTCATTTCGCATTTCACTTGTATAAAGGTCAAGAAATTGCAATATTGGCACAAACTTTTTTTGTTTAGCTTAGGTAATTTTTTCTCTCCAAAACTCATCAGGAATTCTTTGCTTATTGCTTTGAAACTTAAATTGAGAATTTAAGGGGCTGCAACTGGTTATCGGCAGGGAAGGACTTAATCCAGTCGATTATCTATATACTAAAGTTTATAAAGTACAATGGTTCTCTTGTGCTAAGCGGCTAACCACCAAAATAGGAAGAGAAAAAAAGAGGGTGTTTAGTGTCGAAGTCACATATATCAAGGTAAAATGTACTTGGGACATCTGCATCAAACAAACTTCACAAACTATTTTTTGTCTAATCACATCATAAATTCAAAATTCCATGTATCAATCTAGGATTGGAAATTCTGAAACTTAATCAAACAAAGGGATGTTAATGTTGACTTCAGGAGTTGAAAGCTAACCTTAAACTCTCTCCATCCCAACAAGAAGATGGTTTCGGTCTAATTCTTTTATTCATATTATTATTTACTGAATGAAATGCAAATATGCATTTGTCACGTTTGATCTTTGATTTACATCTTTCAAGTCAATTGTGATTTCTCATAAACAACACAACAATTCAACAAGTATCTAAAACCATAACATAGGAACACATACAGATGATGGCTTCCATTCCAAGCACAGATTAGGTGAAAGTGACGAAGAAGATGTTACTCAACCTTTCTTGGGCATGGCTGCAAGCCTTGTATACATCTTAGCCATAGACTGAAATCCTCGAACGTCACCAGATCGAAGGAGATTCCCTGTGACCAAATTTCAACATATATATGTATGTAAAAACACCACACAAGTAAATCGCATAATAAAACATCCTTGTACCAAGAAACACCATATCTGCTCTTCAGAAGGCTATTTAACTTGTAACATGATCATATTCAAAACTCCTTACAGCCTATAAAATTTGTGTGTGTGTGTGTGTGTGTGTGTGTTGGGGGGGGGGGGGGGGGGGGGGGGTTTACTTATCAAAACAACTCCCAAGTACCAAGAAACATCATATCTGCTCTTCAGAAGTCTATTTTCCTTATACCATGCATAACAAGGCAAATGTCTAGCTTAAAACCTTAAGTAATTAACTCTCCAAACTCCAAAGCAGAACGTCTAAAAACAAAACATCCATCTCTGCAGTAGTTGCTATTGCCAGCCGATACATGTCCTATTTCTATCTTTCAAAATAAAAATTCAAAACTTTTGGTATTACTTGTACCCAATTCCTACCCATTGGTATGCATGCTTTTTGTGGTGTAAAAGTAAAATAAAAAGACTATTTAATGGTAGTGCATACAGCATACCTGGAAATATTTTGGTAACGGTAGTGCATAACTCAAGTTAAAAAGTGTCTAAATTCTCATTTCTTAATGCATGTTCGGTCAACCATTATACTGACTACCAACCATTCTTGGTGTATACTAGTATGCTAGACAAATTCGCTGTTGTGAGAAGACAATGAAATAAATACAACATTTTTATCTTTTAGATGCCACAGTCACTTGGTATGTTTGCCTACATCACATTCCACACATCGTAGACAATTGGTAAAATTTTCACCATGAATAAAATATGTCATTGATAAACTTTAATCTGCATGACAACTAAGGGGAATGTCTTTATAACAAATATGGAACTTAAAGAAATGAAAACGTCTGATTAATCAAGAAAAAAAAGCAATCTATTCAAGAAACTCTACCTGAGTCACAATTCAATGGACTGTCTGGTTCTGGATGTGCCATTAAAGCAATTATAGCCCTACAAACAGACTGGAGTGTCCAAGCTGGACTCCAAGCGTTTTTCAAGATATCTAGGCAAATTTCTCCAGTCTACACAACGTTAAAAAAGATACCAAGATTATTATAACTTAAAATAACATATTATCAGATTCGAGTTCGAAATCAAGTAAAAAAACGAGCTCGAAATATATAATGAGTCAAGCTTGAGCTTACAAAGACTCAACTAGAATTCTTATCGCATTTTCGAACGCTATGTCATATTCATGTGTTGAACTCGAATTAAATTCATTTTATCCAACATGGTTCTTATAGATACTCGGGCTTGAAGCTTGAGCTCTTGAGCCTTCATTAAGAAGACTCATCAAGTTCAAGTTCAAGCTTGAGCTTATCCTAATACCATCGAATCAAGCTCGAGCTTGGTTCAAAACCGCACACTCTAGACACCACCCCATAAGAAAATTCAAAATGTAATGAAATTACACAATGCATGAACATTGTAACCTACCTTGAAGTGTACATTTGGATGAAATATTTTCGTTAAAAACCTCACTTGAGGAGGCTGCAAAGGGTATTGCTCAGGAACAGAAAATGCAAGCTGAAATACACCACCTTCATAAGGAGTTTCTGATGGTCCCTGTATAAGCTAATTTGTCAAACGGGATGAATGTGTATTTGACAAGTGTGTGTATTTTCGTTTAATGCCAAGCAGACCTTGATAAGTGCTGTCCATTTAAATATATTAGAATCATCACAAACAAGTTGGATATCTGGATCTGCTACTTTCTCCCTCTGCACCTCCTTGTATTCCTTAAAAAGTCTTGCTCTTGATGCCTGCACGCGACATGAAGACACACAGGGGGTGTTACGTGTTTAGATGTGCATTTGCAACTTGATTCTCTGATTACTGTGATTCAAGTCTATGAAAATCAGCTTTCAATGTTTTGAGTAAATTATGATTGCATGATTGTTTGGGGGTCAAAAAATCAGGGGGCTGGGTTCATGGATTAATTTTTGTGAGATTTGCATTCTATCAAAGCATTTGCATTTGCATTTCAATCCATGTTTGGTTCGCAGGAATCACAACGGGATTTAGAGCTGGGATTTCCAAGGCCCATGCAGCGCTCCCCGGTGCCTCCACGCACCAGGCTTCATATCCAGCGCACATGTAGCGCTATCCAGCGCCTTCCCCGTGCCAGGCATGATTTCCAGCGCAGTTCTAGCACAGTGACAGGTCGGGATTGTTGAAATGCCCCGGGGGGGGGGGGGGGGGGGGGGCTCAGTCTTTAAGCTACAAAGGAGGGTGGGATTGTTGAAATCCCAGGATTTTTAATCCTTGCTTCAATCTGCAAACCTAATGCGGGATTTCAAATGCAAATCCCAATAAATGCCAAAGAATCCGCGAACAAAACACACCTAATCATATAATAATTAATTTAAGGACCAGGTGCAAGAAACTGATTTTGTCATTTTATCTATACACTATTTTAACAATCAAACACATATTTATCAAAAGCTGTAGAAAAACCATCTGCAACTCATTTGGTAATATTCGATTCTAATTATTTCATTTCACATAATCACTTAAACGATTAATAATTAAATACAAACACCAAAAAAAACAGAAATTGAAAGATAAACTAAACATATAATTACGAAATAACTAACCTGCATCTTCTTATACCTTCCTCAAAATCTCTGCATATTTACAACACAATTGTGAAAAACAGTCAGCAAGACATTCTAAGAACAAATATCAAATCTAAAAGAGATTGAGAGCCTTCAAAGATTTTTTTTTTTTTTTGGTGTTTACCTTAGAGAAATGGATTTGAAAGAAGGCATGTAAGCTAGGTACTTAAAGTGTGTTAAGAATGAACTAGTGGTGATCCAGAAATTAAGTTTCATCTGGAGCCGTGGAGCGCCATCTTACATAGACGTTTGTTTATTCAGTTCGATTTGTTTGGATTTGATACTTTCAGTTGGATCGAATTGGTCTTTTATGAGTTCTGGTTATTGAGTTCGTGTTCGTTAGTTTCAGGTGAAATTTTTTTAGCCTTGAGATAGATCTTGAGGCATTTGATGTGGGTTATAGGGTTGTTTAATCATTCAGGTTCTAACGAGTTGAAATCTAAGCTCCAAATGCTCCAAGACTGAACTTTTTCCCAGATCAACGACACAAATTTATGGTTCTTTAGCAATTATTACAATTTGGTCACCATTACCTAATATAAAACAAATAAGAAAGTTCTATTCAGACATAATTTTGTAAATTTAACCAATACCAAGTAGTATAACGTTGTATAATTCCTGTATTTTATAAATCCCTTTAAATTATGATTGAACACTACGTTATAAGTAATCAAGCACTTGGTACATACAAGTTGTTCTAGCTAAATCATGAAACTTTAAGGTTTTTAAATGACTTTTTACACTAAATGGAATGAATTGAACTAGATTTTACAAAGTTTACCGAATATTGTTTAGCATACGATCTTGAAACCCCATATCTACAGGAACCCTAGCTGTGCGACTTATCAAAAATCACAACTCGATATGAAAATATACAAACCCTAACTTAAATCTATATTCTCCTAAGTAAGAATATATTAACGAATATCAATTGATTAAATAGGTTAACAATTAACAATAGATTAAAAGTAACGATAGATCTAGATGTAAAGTAACAATAGACCTGTAAACTAAAATACGTCAACAACTGAGAAGAAAAAACCACCGAAGGACGCGGTCGGCGGCTAGGACGGTTCGGCAGTCGGCGGGACTAGACCGAAGGACGCAGAGTCGCAGACGCTTCTGGATTATTGCTTCAATGCTTCTGTTTTGTTTTTTGTTAGAGTAATGGACACATTTACATTTAACAAATAGCGAATTTTTCGCTGGTGCTCTCGGTTTACGATATTGCACAGGCCACGAGGATAACTAGTACTACGTACGTTGCAATAGCGCAAATAATTAATTTAAAAGTGTTTTGATTACATATGTTAATAAGTAATTATCTATATTTAGAGTTAATTCTACCAAATTTTCTTATAAGTTAAAAAATGTAGTTTATTTGCTTAATAAACGATTATTTGGTTATTTTACAAAGTTAAAATGCAAATCCAAACACTTTAGAATTTGATTGTTTAATCGTTATGATAACAAACAGCAGAAACTAAACCAAACACTACATTTCTGACGACACTTTTTGTTACTGCTATTATTTGATTATTATTTCCCAAAACGCTATAGTATCTTTTCAAACGCAAATCCAAACATCCTTCCAATGTGCTTTTAAAACATGTTTAGTTGTTAATTTTTAATTTCTAGTTTCGTAACTTTTATTTTTAATTTCTTGTGATAATTTAGTTAGCTTTTATAAAATTAAATTTTTAAGTTTTAATTAGAATTTTATTTTTTGATAAAAAAAATTAAGAAAGATCGATTGTTGAGAATAATGAATATTTTTGATATTTTAAAATGAAAAAATATGGAGAGAGAAATGTTGATGTGACGCTGAGGTGTCCAAAATAGTAAATTTGGAATGGATGGATACAGCTCTTATCCTAAAGACGACAGGTCATTTGTGTCTTTAGGATTGGTTATTTGTTATTAGTTGGGTGGGTGTTTATTCTTAGATGTAGTAACTTTTGATTCTTCTTCTCAGTGATCGTTGTGGGCTTTTGTTTAGTTAATAAATAATTCGGTCTTCTAAAAAAGATTAACTATTTTTATAGTTAGATGATTTGATAATCTTTATAAGCAAATTCATTAACTATGTAACAAATTATTTAAAACCCTGTGTTTTTTCATTCTACTGTTTTAGTTATGTTCTAATTTCTTAAATTATTTGATATCCAAAATTGTTTGCGCCCTGATATGAGAACTGATGAAGATTACTGAAATGAAATCCTGTAAAGAAGGGGGAAACATTGTGTGAAGGATAAAGTAGGGAGGTCCTATGACGATACTTCGATACTTAAGTATGAGTTCGGTTGCAATGGGGGAAAATAGTAGAATAGCATAATAGTTTTGGAGTTTTATTAGTGCATACCTTGTAAGGGAGATGAAATTCCTTATTTATACTCTTCGATATGGTTATGTCGTGATTTTTAGAACCAAAGAGAAAAAGACACTTGGCCCTCCTTGTAACAAAGGTGGGCAATCTGCCTTTCTGAGCTGAGCTGACAAACCCATGTAATGATATATTCGCATGAACTATATGATTTTGCCAATTTCATACCACCCATACAATAGTTAAATAAATTTCATGAAATTCATTATCTAGTTATTGTTGTTTGTCAAAAGGATATTTTGATTTGATGATTCAAAATCACCGAAGTACCATTTGGAGGATGTACATGTTATCAACTAGAAATATCTTTTTTTAATTTTAAACTTTCATACGTTGTCATTAAACATAATCAATTAACATATATTTTACTTTTAAATTAGAATGCAAAATAAGACACATACATCTTTCATGCCGATTGTTAATCACACCCTCTACTTTCAATTTTCTAACACCATAGAAAGATTAATCTTAACTCGCATCATTAATAAAAATGAGATTTTATTCACACCAACATCTATATTTGATGTGATGTGTCCTAAAATAATTATATTTGCTGGTAGTCAAGTTGACTATGTTCATGCCCCACATTCTATAATGTGTATTCATGAGTGGTTAATAATGTCTATCTAATCGTGACGGAAAAGTAAATAACATGTAACTGTTGATTTGAATTGTTATTTTTAATGTATGTCTGGTTGGTACATATTTATTATTAGGTCGAGATACTTGATATATTGTCCATCTAGGCCTTATCATGATTGTAAAACTTAGATCCTTGGAAAATTTTATGTTTCAATTGAACCCAATTTATTATACCTGTGATATTGGAAATTTCAAATTTAAAACTAACTAAACTATTACAACTAGTTTGAGTTTCTGATGAGCTTCCTTAGAATATGACGATTATGATATAAACATGTCATAAATGTATCATGGTCTAGCATAACATAATATTAAAGGCATTGCGAGAGGTATCTTAATACAACATAAATACATAGATAACATTTATTCGTAAATATATGTTAAACGAGGGATATCATGAAAGTGAACCGAATGAAGATAGATATGGAGGTATCAATCAATGAGGTGAAACATATCGTGGTAGCTAGTGTAGAAGAATCTTGGATGTTGGATGGAAGAAGATGATCTTGATTGATGAGACTGAGAGGTTGTGTACCGGGGGGCGGGGGGGGGGGGGGGATTGATCACCATGGATTTTAATTGAAAACCAACTAACTAATATTAAATGGTTTGAATGTAACCAATTTAACTAAATCTTCATATATATTTTGGTTTTTCTATGTCCGCATTTTTTAAATCCCAAAAATATTTTTCTAACACCGTGATTTTGTGTATTCATTTGAGATGCCATTAAAGTTGTACAAAAAATCCGAATATACGATTTTGATCCGAAACCAGTTTGAGTATAACCGTTTTTTTTATCCGGGCCGATTGTTAACCGAACCAGTTGTTTGAGCAGATCATCATTTATTTGGCTAACCGGATTTGTTACCGGTTAAAAAACAAAAAAAAAATGATTTTTGGCTGCTCGAAAACTAGCAGGGCACCTTTTGGTTAAAAAATTGCATTTTTGCCATCCAGCTTTTGTATAAATAGGTAGAAGATTTTTTAGGTTGATCATACATCATTTTAACTCTCTTTTCGATAATTTCAGTTTTTTTCAACTTTCGTAATCTCAAAAATACGTCTTTCTTTCATCATTTCTTTTTTCATGGCTAGTACTCAAGATACCACCGGAGAATCATCCGTCGGGGGATATCTCGAAGTCGTAAGTTGAATTTTTAGTTGTCGTAATTTGAATTTTTAGTGGTTTTAATTTTTTTATGTATTCATAATCAAATATAGTATAAAAATATATTTGATTGGAGTAAAATATATGTGTTTAACTTATTTTATAATTATATATTTGTAAATATAATTATAAATTTAAAAAAGATGGTGTGTTTGGTATAAATGTATAATTGTATTTGTTAAGCCCAAAAAGATCAAGAAACCTAGCAAAAAAACAAGAAACAATAAACTTAGCCCAAAGAAAAAGAAAACAATCCAAAAAAAAAAAAGTAAGCAAAAAAAAACCCCCAAAAAATTCTAAAAATTATATTATTATATAAAAAATCAGTTTTTTAATACCGGTTTTAGATCAATCTGGGTATTTATATCCGAAACTGATTATATTGGTTACATTTTTTTTTTGGTTCAAAGCCGGTTAGGATCCGAACCGATTTTTTAAAATAACATTTTCTTTTTGCAAAAAAAAAAAATCAGTTAAGATTAAATCTAAAAAATGAAAATTCTGACATGTGAAAAATACATTAATTTAAATATAAATATCTGATTATTTAAGTAAAATATTTAAAACAAAACAATACATTACTTGAGACAAAACAAATAAAGTTTATGGATTAAATGAAATTATTAATTAAAAGGAATGATTATTAAATTATAAAAACACATAATAAATTTATAAAATACCCATATTCATATGCACTGACTGCAGACCACACACCACCCGATTAACAGAAGAAGGTACAAACTTTATTGCACTTTTTAAACTTTTGTGTTGTTTTCATTGGATGAGAAAGACGTTTCCATGGCGACGCCTACGATTTGCAAAACCCACAACCTAATAAGTAACTTTTTTCCATATCTTATGTCCCATATTCTACTCTTTCTTTTCTTATTTTAATTTAATTACAAAAATCACCCACGTGACATTTACTATACTAATTTATAATTAATTTGATCACTCAATTTTTGTTTATTTTTTTTTTATTATCTTCTTCAATCCAATCTATTTGTTCTTCATCTTACAGATGAATACCTAATCTTCCTACATGATTATGATTGAAATCGACATTGTTATACATCCTTTCTAAAGAAGTGTACCAGCTTTATATGATTAATTAGTGGGAAAGTATGATTTTATGTTTTTTTATTTGATTTCAATAATAGTTAGGATTTGATTTTAACAGATTTTTAATTTCTAAAGTTTATAAAACCTCAATACTTTAAACGTTCAGTTATGATTTATGAAGGATGACTACTTTAAATTATTGGGGAGAGAAAATGTTGAATATATTAAGGGGTGACGATTTGTGTCGTTCCTGTCGGATTTGGATTGACGTGTTCACATGTCAATTTCGTGTCGATCATTATTGGTATATTTATAATTGTATCATGTTCAGTTGTGCATCATCCTTTTCATGTCGAATCATTTCGAGTTTCGACTATAGTGGTTTACCATATCAGTTTTTGATTTATACGAATTAGACAACTAATCAGATATTTAAATTGTTTTTAACTTTAATAACATAAATTTCAATGCCTATTTTTTCAGAAGGTAAAAATGTAATACCTTAAACTAAATAAATAAATAATTGTTATTTAATTTTAAATTATAATAACGATTTTAAAAAAAAATGGATATGTGACCGGTGTAACTAAACTTTACAATGGTAATAAATTTGAAAACTTTTTTGGGTCAAATAATAAATAATTAATAGTGACACATAATAAAATAAGAATACTAATAAAAAAACAATGATAATGATAATACTTTGATATTTTATAAACAGGTCCTAGGGGTTGAAAATGGGTTAGCGGGACAACTCAAAACCAACCTATTTAAATTTGTGTCACTTTCGTGTTGGCATGATAATGACCCACTTAATATTTATGTTGTGTTTATGTCGATTTACCAATGTTTGGTTCACATCGTGTTGTGTTAGAAATTACCACTCATATACGAAGGATAGTCACTTTGACATGTTCTATATCAAAACCAAGTAACTTGAAACTACTTCCGTTTTTGTTTGAATGGAAAATTAATAACAAACAAAACTAGCAAGGGTGCTAGAAGTTCTTACAAAGACATGATACTATATGGATGAAGAAGCCAATCTATCCAATTAGGATTACACAACCTATTACTATATCAAATCCAAAAAAAAAAAAAAAAAAAAAAAGTTTGAGTTACTAACTTAATAGACAACTCCGATTTGCACGGTTTCGTCTTGCTAAAATGATGATATTCCTGAAATTCTACAAAGACCGCCATAAAATGAAAGAAGCGTCTCCAAATTCCTTTTAGCCTCAGATTGTAATTTTATATTGGAAAACCACGAACTCACTCTTGTGATAAGAATGAAACAATGGAATATCATTGTCCCACCAAGTTGTCACAAACCGCCATAATTCTACAGCTACCGGATAAAAGAAAAACACATGATTTGTTGTTTCTAAACCCCACCTATCAAGATTCACTCTTGCGGGCAGCCTATTCAGCAACTTCTTCCAAATTAAGACATTTACCTTTATTGGGACATTCTTTACACAACCTTCACCCATGACAAGAGAAAAGGTGACAGACAATAAAACTCAAAAAAGAACTTGATCCATCCCACGGCCAGAACCATATATCACTTTGATCAAACAAGAGAACTTGACTAACCTCAGCACTAAGGGCTTCCCATTGCGAAAATTCAACCCCTCGCCTAACTGATCTTCTAAAATATGATACAAGATTTGGGGCACAAAATCTGTCATCGACTAAAATGGTTTTCTCATTTTCAAGGGTAAACAATTGAGAGGATTCTCACTTGAAACGGAATATCACCTATCCATCAAAAAAGAAGTAACACTTCCATTAACAATCTTCCTTAATATATATTGTCTCATATTAATCCCCTTATCCGTAAGCTCTTGAATATCTTTTATGATGTTCAACCACATGAATCTTTTAAAAAAAATTATTTTATAGTTTGCAATCTGATAAAAGATCAAATTATCAAAAAAGGACAAAGGAAAAAGTTACGTCATAAAAACAAAATTTACGAAGATGAAGCAACCAAATATTTTTCCTGTCTTCATATAATGACCACCATTTATACATTACAACCAGCGACATACATCGTTCACAAACATGACCTCATCAATACGCTACAAAATCACGAACATTAGTTATAACCTAACTCGATAAAACTCATATCACCATGACCATCGGCTTTTGGACTCCATAGCGATACGCGGCAACCTTCCTTTTCCACGAAGCCGTGTTATTGATGCATAAAACTAATTTCCCGGCTTCTTTTGCAGTATACGAGTTGTGAACTGCTGCATCCGTGGCCATCATCTTCCTTGGCTTCTCCACCGCGATGGTGTAGCTTCCGACAGCATCGGGTACGAACTCCGCACTATACTCCAAATCCCACCCTCCCACCACTACATCCCAACTTATCATTGCACCCCCCTGCACCATTTGTTAAAAAACTCAATGAAAATGCTACTTTCTAATTGCACCATGGTCCATGTACAAGTTATCACAGCATAAATTTAAATTGTCCCATATGACTAAAATGTTAAACACATATTGCACCACATGCATCAAGACTTGTACGTTACTCGTCAGTGATAAGTGATAACATCCATATAGCAACACACAAACGATATTATTAAATATTAATAATAGGAAGTCAGAAGTCAGGAGTCAGAAGCCAGAAGCAGGTAAATTACCTCAATGCCCTCAATTTGGATGTTGACTTTTTCTCCACCTTTGACCATGAACTCAGAAGATGGTTTGGATGGACCATCGTTTAACTCACCGGGTTGACTCAGACCACCATACTGTATTGGTATATCCTCAGGCCTTATGTACCTTAACCCCCATAAAAAAGTGTACAACTTTTATTACATAACGTATATATAAGACAGTTAGCCAGGCAGACAGCCAATAAAATTGTTTGCATGCATAGATTAGTTTAGTTAGGTAATATTTGAATCAAAGGAAAACAGACAGTTTTTTAGTACAAAGAAGCAAGCATGGTGTACAACATGACAATGCAGAAACAAGGAATACTAACTTGTAGAGTGTTTCAGCAACACTTCCTTCCTTACAGATGACAAACTTGCTCTTTGTCCTCTGAGTCAAAAATGGGCTAAAAATGGAGTACAGCATGCTAAAGTACCATGGTACATTGATGAATATCTACACCCCAAATAAACATTATATCAAAAATTATTTAATTACGTACAATAATCAAATAACAAACACAAAATAATTGCGTAAATAAGTATCTGTGATGTGCATTAATGGGTTGTACCGTACCAGACAACTCACTGAAGCACAAAATTTTCATTACTTTTTGGGGGGAAATCAAGCTAACAGGTACTGTAGTGTAATGTAGAAGCAACCACTTTACCTGTAGCTGTAGGTGGCATTAATGGGTTGTACAGAACAAATCATTGAGGCATAAAAGTTTTTCAAACTTGTTTTGGGGGAAAACTGAAAAAGTTTTTGGAAGGGGGTTGTACGGTACAACTCATTTGACAAGGAAAAACAACCAAACCATTTTCTGAGTTGCTTTGAAGGGAAGTTCTTGAAATGGAAGAAGGGAGAGATTTTGTAAGCGTGCATCACTGAGTTGTACGGTACAACTAAACGAAGGACGAATTTTCATATATATTACCTTACAAGCAACCATTTCTGGGTAATTATCTTGGAAGAGAGAAAGGATATGGTTGGAAGCAACTCTAAGCTCTCTTTTTGGCATATCTTTAAGATCAGTGACCTGAATAATTGAGTTGATCCCACCAGGCTTGAAATGCAGCATCTTGATCCCTCTTTCAAGAACTTGGACTCTCCATCTGAGAAACTTTTGCAGTTTTTCATCATCTCCAAAGATGTTATCGAACATTTCTTGATTTTTAAAGATCCCATAAGCATTGTAGCAAACAGGATGGCCTTCTCTGTCACAACCTTTCATGTAAGCCACAACACCTTCAAGTTCTTTAAACCCTAAATCCTCTTCAAGAATGGAGTCAGCTCCAAAGTCTTTCCTCCACGTAAGACACTTACGAAGCATGTTGAAAGAATCTTGAGCCCTGAAGTCTCTGGCTCTAAGGAACTTCAAGAGGATGACGTCAGATTTAAGAGTGTCTGATGTCATGGTGAGTGGGATTCCCCACATGGATTCTTGGTAATCGGAGCTGGAATTGAGCATTTCTTTGAGGTCTTGAAGGGCTTTTCTTTCGGAGGTTTTGAGGTTATGGTGGTGGTAGGTGTCTTCCTTAAACGACAGTGGACGGAGGGGGGAGGCGCCGGACTCCATTAGAGATGCTATGAAGCTTTTCTTTATCTTCTGGTATGCAGGTTTAGTAGTTTCTTGGGTCATTTTTCTTTTATAAAAAGAATCTTGAAGAGAATGGATGGGCAACAGATGAAAATGGCGAAGGTTTTGAGAGGAAGAATGAAAAGATATTGGGATTAGAATTGAAAATGTGGGAGAATCGAGAGATTCCTCCGAGAAGAAGAAGGAAAGGGTAGAGTGGAGGGGAGTGGAGTGTGGGGGCTATTTCGGCAGCGTGACTGAAGGAGAAAATGAAAGGGGAGGGAAAAAGAGATCATATACCGGTGGTGGGTCTCTTGATTCTGACCCCCAGTCATCAGTCATCGAGTATCTAAATCAAAATATAAAGATAGTGATATTTGATTAAAAAAATTATAATAAATAAAGAAAAGAAAAAAAGAATTTTTAATGGTTATTTTATACGGAAATTCCTACTTGTTAATCATACATCAATTCTCTTACACTCTATTCTCGTATTTGAAAGAAAAAAAAAAGACGAAGAAAATAAAGATGGAAGAAGAAAGAGAAGAGAAAATAATATTTGTGTTTGTGTTTTTGAATCTGGAGAAAATAAAGACGAATGAAAGAAAATTCATGTTCTTAAAGAGGGAAGAAAGAAAAGAAATTTTTTTTGTTTCTTTGTAATTTACATAGACAACTTTTTCCCTCACTTTCTTCCCATATTTAAAAGGAAATTTTTGAAAAGAAAACTATTCTCAATTTCTTTCCTCTTCTCTTGTCTTCCTTCCTTAAATATGATAAAATAACACAATATTTTTTATTTTCTTTCACTTTCTCCAACCTTCTTTCCATTTTTTCCGTTTTAATTGATTCTAGATTAGAGGGTTAGGTGTTGTTTGTTTTTTAAGATGTTAATATCTGCGGTCTGTGGACTTAGCTCTAGAAATCTGCGGTCAGAAGAGGTGGCCTAAAGGTTTGCAGACGTTCGTAGACGCGGGAAGAGGTCCGCAGACGCGGGAAGAGGTTCGCAGACGATTCCGCAGACGCGGGAAGACGTTCGCAGACGCGGGAAGATGTAAAAAAACAAACACACTTTCATATAAAACATCTTCCCGCGTGTTCGAGTTTGCAAACATAAGAGGTTCGAAGATCTTCTAACAAAAAACAAACAAGGCCTTAGAGTGAGAGAAGAATTAAGATCACCGTGTCCAACGTCATTAACAAAAAAGTATAATTAAGAGACCGTGATTAGTAAAAATTAACGAGAGAAGAGATGAACATTTAGGTCCGGTGGTCTTGCGAAGTTGGACTGAACTGGTCCGGCCGAGGACTAGTCCGAAAAAATACTGCCAAAAAGACTAGTCAGTCCTAGAACTGGTATAAAACTGGTTTGATTTAGTTTTTTTCATCTCTTTTAATTTGTATTATTTACTTCTTTTAATAACATAACTTTAAATTATAAATTTCATGAAACGTTGCACTTTAATTTATTCTAAAGTTTACATTATTATAAAACTTTCATAATATACTATAAGATTTTAAACTTTAATTTGTTTTGTTATACGTAT
Organism: Centrapalus pauciflorus; assembly: GCA_020465985.1. Lineage (NCBI taxonomy): Eukaryota > Viridiplantae > Streptophyta > Magnoliopsida > Asterales > Asteraceae > Centrapalus > Centrapalus pauciflorus. Next base: position 158,874 of record JAANYP010009066.1, on the reverse strand, counting down.
GTGTGTGATTTTTTTCAAATCAGCCATATAAACCTTTTTAAGTTGTTTTATATTAATTATAAACGTTTTATTTATTTAATGTAATTATATCTTATAAGTTTCATCTGAATAGGTTGTCACTAGTGGCTACAATCTACTTTGCACCAATTTTTTTTTTTTTTTATTTTAGGCATAATCATAATAATGTTTTCTTTCTAGAACCCATGGTGACGACGAAGATGATGTAGCTTCATCCACATAGAAAGTTGTTGCTTAATAGATTAAGTAACTGACAATGTCCAAACTTCATGATATATTTGTATTTCACATATTGATGCTATATAATTCTGTAAAAAAATAGTATGAGAAACTGTAAACTTTCGAAATAAAGTCAAGCTTCCTCATTTGATGTATGTATCTTTATACTTGATATATCATACCATAATAGCAATTTTATGCCATGTCCATCATTGCATACTTGTCATCATAATAGGACTTCATTTTTGACTTTATAAAATAATATTTCTAGCTTTGTTATATGTCGGTTGGATACCATACAACAGACGCTCGTAGCATTGTAATAAACTTTATGACAACAAAGATGGATGAAATTCTTTCAAAAAGTAATGAAACAATATCATGTATGTTTTTAGCACACAACACAAAATATCTGAACTCATAATCAGACATAAATGTTGCTTAGCAAGAAGAGAAAGGTCTTTGTCTTTAGGTTTGTTGATACGGTCCCAACTCCCAACTCACCTTATTGAGATGGTTTTCATGAGCATCACTTTAAAGTAACGTTTCATTTAAAAACTTTGGAAGAACATTGTGCTCCCATTCGTACATTTTCTATATGTACTCATCCAATTAATGGACCTAAATTTGTAGTATATTTTCAACTAACATATGTTAAAACCCACATATAGTGACATTTCAAACACAACAAACTAAAAAAAAACTAACCGACAAAATTTAGAAAGTGATTAATAATGAAAAGGAAGAAAATAAACAGTTTAAAAAATAAAAAAACCATAATAACCGATTTAACCCATAAGCATAAATAGAAAACTAAACTTTAACAGATAAAAAACCAATCATGAAAGAAGTTCGATTAACTAAATGGCTCGCTTTACGCCATAAACGAGTAGGTGCAACTTAGTTTGTTTATTGTCTCAACCAGTTGTAGTTTGTTTTCATGTGCAAATGGGGCTTTTGATAAGCAACTTTGCTTTGGGCTTAGCATACTAGATTAGGTTTTCTTTGATTATGTGTTTTAGTTTAGGTTTGGCTATTTTATGGGTTTGGTTCCTTATGTTTATAGATATATTTTTAGTTCATGGTCTAGGGATCCATTTTTTTGTTGCGGGAAAACAAGGGTCACAACAATAAACTAAAATGCAAAATTAACCTTCCTTTGACAAAGCTTTCCCAACTCGAATGAACCTTTGATGGCGAAAACAAACATGGCACACAAATAATGCAAGTAAAATCAGCCCCAAATTACAAATAAATGCGAGCAATCAAGTACATAGGAGACAATGATATTCTTATATGAAAAACCCCTTAAAACGAAACAGTAAAAACCACAGTATCACTTTGTCTGCCTAATGCATTATCAACAACAATAGAGCAACACAAAGTCCCTTTAGATATATTAGAGGCATATAAAATATCATATACTCGGAAACAAAGCACATCTAGATGTGTGATGTCAAACAAAGCAAAGATGTGAAAAAACACCACCCAAAACAACTACTGTTCTGACCATGAAAACTGGATCTCCGGACCTTAAAAATGATCTCCACCGTAAAGGTTCCTGGATGTTGTGAAGCTATTGATAAAAAATCAAGACGATTCGGCCATTCAATTTATTGACTAGAGATATAGTAATATGGAGAAGACAAAATTGTTTCAAACACCGACATAACTGGTGGAAAACAATTTCTTTTCTTTTCTTTTCTATTTTTTTTTTTTTTTTTGTTGTTGGATGCTGTAAATCCAAAAGCATCAACAACTCTTTTTCTCACTTCTTTATGCTATCTCTCTTGTAACTTAGGTGGTTGAGGCTAAACCTTTTACCCCTCAATAAAACTAAATGGTTTTTAGGCCTAAAATACATTTTTGGCTCCTCATAGGTCAAAAACCAAAACAAAACCCAACATTGCATGTTGTACTCTCTTGATGGGTCGAGTTCTTTGGTACCATACTACCATTCTTGTTAATATTTATGCCTGATTAAAGAAATATGTTGGGGTGAGTTGTTTTTTTTTTTTTTTCGTTAATATAATTTCCCTCCTTAAAAGAAACAAAAATCATAATTAGTACACCACGAACATAAAACATAACATATGCATTTTTTAGAACTCCTACTTCAATTTTCTAAACCCTTACTTGGGTAATAGAGGCTGAATGATTTTTGGGCCTAAACTACATTGTTGGGCTCCTCATGGGTCAAAAAATAAAATAAAACCCGATGTGCGTAAAACATGTCGACCTAATTTTAGAAGGATATGCATATATTTATATAGTTTCATTCTTCCTTCTTTGTTGCTTTTTTTTATATTGCTTATTGATGTTTACTCGTATCTTGGCATAGATAAAAAGTTTGGCTTTTTAACGCTAAGAACAAATAGTATGTATGCTTTAAAAACCGGACCAAATGGTACGGCCAATTGAATTGGAACCAGTTTGGGCTCCCAACTTGTTTGTACTAAAAAACTGGATTACCTCAAAACCGGCTAGTTCTCTAGAATACTGGTTAGTCGTGTTGAATCAAATTGTAGATTTAATTCTTTTAACCTTTTAAGCTTTTTCCTTAGACTTATTGCACATTTTTGTTTGCACTTTTCTTTTTCAACTTTTCAATTTCTATCATGTTTTACTAGATTGTTGAATTAAAAAAATATATTTAAAAATATAATTATTCATAAAAATATAAAAATTATTATAATAATTTTGAGTTTATTGTATTTGAATTAACTAATTATTAGATTAGTTAGATGAGATGGAGTAATAGATTAGATTGAGTTTAATTTGATTTGATTTCAAATTTAAATTTAATAAATCACATGTGGCAAAAGAAAGTTTCGACACGTGACAAATTAAATAAAAGACCCGACACGTGGCGCATTAATTACTCACTTAGAAGTATTTATAGATTATTGTTAACGAAATTGAACTTTTAATCTCTGTAATTTTGCTTTTATTTCAGATATGTGCCCTTTCAATGTCACACGTTTTATGAAACTTAGAAATAGATTTATCAAGCATAATATTCTTTTAGAATCTTTTTATCACTTTCTATAATTTATAAATTTTAAGTAACTGTGACGAGTTTGTAAATTGTTCAACCAGTTGAAGTAGTTCGGTTTATGAAATCATCAGATGAGACATCTAATCCCATTTTTTAAACCATTTATGTCATATTAAACAACCAAGTTTAAGAAAAGATGAGTTATGACTTTTAACGTTAAAAAATCAATTTCTAACAAAAAAAAAAAAATCAATACTCTAAACATATAAACAATTCTAAATGTCACTATAAGTATAAATAAGAAGAAAAAACTATAAAAACACTAGAATACTATAAAACGTACAAGATGTTTGTCATTTTTCCGTCTCAAAGTCTTATTATTTACTTAAGCTTCAAAGTAACCCTTTTATGGTTAGATTTTTCTATTAACGTTAAGTTTTCTTCATTTGGGCTTGATAGTAGTTAGACGGAAAACAGAAAATTAAAGCAGTAGCATGCATGGTATACTCTTTGGTATACTCTTTGAAGCCTTTCATATCTTATTTTAGCTAAACATGAGACACATATAAAGATACCAAATACTTTATAACATCTACCAAAAAGAAAACTACATTTAATGTCAGCCATATGTTTGATTCTACCCATATAAAGATACCAAATACTCATGATCACAAGTTGTTAGCATTTTAGCACAAAAACCTTCGACCGGTAAAATCTACAGAATTAAATGACATAGCGTTTGAAGTTTAGTATCTTATAATAAAGATTCAGAGTTTTATTTCTACAGGTTTTGGCTCACAAAGACATGTCTTGAAAAATCTTCTTAATTATGTAATAGATTACAAAATTAGATAACCGTCAAATATAATTTAATACTTTTGATTGATTTACATAATCTATTAAATATATAACATAAACAAAGCTACTTCCTTAAATATGTAATAGGTTAAAAAAATTTAGTGTAACACCCTCGAAATACATCAAAATACCACATAAATAACACGTCAAGTGACATATTATATAATAACAACTAAGCTATTCCCAATGAGAATACGGAACTGAGAATTTAAAACTCTATTTCACATAAAAATATTAAGTCACGGTAATCCTCTGTTTATATTCATAATATCCAAAGTACACATAAATCACAAGTCAAAACTATCTCTAATAAGGTAACTACTCCTTGAATGCTGATGTGTAACCTACTTCGGTACAACATGTCTATTTCTGCTCTAGCCACTTGAGATACATATTTTTAAAAATAAGCCGTCAACTATTTTTATCAAACACATTTACGAAAGTTTTTTTTTTTTTGTCATTCAATACCAAAAGCTACAACTACTTTTGCTAAACACATTTACAAAAACTAAAAGTTTTGCGTTTAGTTAACGAAAACTAGTCATTTTTTAATTTCAGTTTTCAAGTTATACTTTTCAGGAAAAAAAAACAAAGGTTTCTATGAAAGGTGAAAATTTGTTTAGATGATAAAATTTTAGTTTTAAGAAAAATAAGATGGTTGATTATAAAATTAAAAAACATTGGATAGGTGATAGAAAAGTAGAAGAGAGAAAGAGAATATTATAAAGAAATATAGGACAGGTAATAGAAAAGTAAGAAATAAAATATAAAAAATGATATTTTAAAAAAGTGAAATGAAAGTTTTTGAAATTGTTGTTAAGCAAACAAGTTTTCATTTTTTTAAAAAAGTAAAATGAAAATTTTGAAATTTTTTACTAAACGCAACCTGCTCTTTCAAAAAGTTTTAGCTTGAAGCTACAACTATTCATGTCAAACATGTATATTTTCTCATGAAAGAGTTTTAAGTAGCTTTCATTTCCAATTTAAAAGTTTCCAGTAGCTTGTCTTGATCAGACGAAACATTTGAGCTTAAACTTATAAAAATAAAAACCTTAAGCTGTTGAGAAATTCAAAAGTTTTTTAGAAAAAAGTTCTGTATTATTTTATTAGCATATATACATACAACCAAAACATGTATAGAATATTTTCTAAATTATAGAAAGTTCATATGCTCAAGAATGTTTTGCAATTGTTTATAGAAAACCACAAATGAAATTTCAACACTCTTTGCATAACGTACAAACCATTAAAGCATCTTCCTTCGTTTATATACACGTTTAGCTTCCTTGCCAAGTTCCTCGCGATTTCGCGCTTACTTTCACAGTTAAGCTCTCAATACCCCCAACCAAAAAAATTCATAAATCAGCAGAACGGATTGCGGGTTGAAGGTTGAAGGTATTTATTTCTGAATTGATTCCCTTTTTGATTTTACTTTGGTAACTTCTATATTAGAACAAAATTTCAAGGGGTTTTGTTAGAAGGGTTTTGATCAAGTTATACAATGTGTTTGATAAAATGCGCATGTGTTTAATATCTTGTTTTGGAAGCAAATTTACTCGTTCCGATGACTAATATGTTCAAACTCAAGTTTCTTGTTTATTTATTTTTTTACTCAAAATGGCAAGACTTTGCTATTTTCTCTAGCATGTGAGATTCATAGTGATGATTCAGTCATTCAGAGGTTTCGTGAGAGCTTGATCCTGCAATGCTACAATCTTTATTTTAGTACTTCATATTAGCTAATGGAATTTGGTTTGATCTAATGATTTTCATGAGATGCTTGATGGGTTCTGTTAGAATTGTAATCTAAGGTGTGTAATTGATGGTATGATCATATTATGTGTTTGTTAAGTTGTCTTGTACCAACAATTTTGAGGTCTGATTACGAATTTCCTTTGAAGAAGACGATAATCTTGTTCTTTGTTCTGTATTTTATTCCACATATGATATTCATTTTAGATATGTTTAGAGAGATTCAAGGGGAATTTTGGTTCTACAACAATGCCACAAAATTTCAGGCGTGTGCCTAATTTTTGCATCTGTTTGTATAATTACTTATTGACAAATGCAAGCACTTACTATCCATGTTGCTGGTGTTCCTTGGGTTGAATTAAGTTAAAAAGGGGGTGGGGGGTGGTTTGGACATACTTTTCAATAAGATTATCTGATTGTTGCGATATCAACTTGATATTGAATCAGTTTTTAGTGTTTGGTTAAATTGATTCTAATTATACGATTGTTTAGGGGGTCAGTTTTTGATGATCAGATATTCAGATGGTTATTTGATTGTTTGATTTTATGCCATTTTTATATATTAGTTCTTTAAATTATCATAACTTGTCAATTGTCATACACCAAACATTGTATTTGGTTATTGAAACTTCAAATAGCATAAGCACACACCTAAACACTATCACATAATCACATCCAAACACCTCTAAAAGCATATGGCCATTATAACCATTGCTTGCTTTTTCGGTTGTGCACTTCAAATCTTTATTAGGCTTCAAATGTTTATGACCGTAAGCTTCCTATTCTTTTGTGTACAATTTGCTTTGCTTTTCAAGTTCTAGAGTCGAGATGGGTTCTGATTATGGTTGGTCAAGCACTCGAGACTTGGGGAAGAATCAACTGGGTGGTGTAATTTTTGGTACCAAGAAGATGACAATTAATGAATGTCTTTCCAAGCAACTTTTTGGTCAGTTCTCCGCAATTTGACAGTTCTACTTGAGTCTATGTTAGAACATGAAAAATATCGAATTGCACTAATATGACCACCCCCCCCCCCCCCCAAATATTGTGGCAGGTTTACCAAGTCACCACTTCGTGTATGTGAAAAAGATCGAATCTGGTCTACCATTATTTCTATTCAACTACACTGATAGAACGCTACTTGGCATCTTTGAGGCTGCAAGCTCCGGCCAGATGAACATAGACCCATATGCCTGGACTAGTGACGGTTCACAAAGAACACCATATCCTGCCCAGGTACACTTTGAGTCTCCCGTGACATGTTTTCATTGTGATCGATTCATGGACACACGGCATGGAATCTAATTTATGCAAGCATATCCGCTCCGGATAAAAAGCATGGTGCAAAAAATGGAAATTGTGATGATAGTGCATTAATGCATACCTCCATTGTGTTTGACTCATAAAGACCAGCGTATGCTAGTGCAAATCTAGGAAACTTGAGATGTTTTGTATAGTAAAAAAAAAAAGAAGCAAAAAAACGATAAATTGTTATATAATACACTGCACACTTGAAGAAACTCTTTTCTTTATACCAGTGCATACCCTGGTCTAAATACCATTATAATCACTTTGCATGTTACTTCTCTGGTGCCATAATATTGAAACTTTAGTTAATGAGAACCTGATTTTGTGAATTAGGTTCAAATCCGCGTAAAGCTGCAATGTAAAGTGTTACTTGAGAATCAGTTTAAGCCGATAATTGTCGACAATTACTATACTCAGAATCTTTTCTGGTTTGAGTTGGATCATGCTCAAACAAACCGACTGTTGACCTTACTGTCAACTCAAGCACTTTCCGCTCCACGTACACTTACATCAAATGGTACAACGAAACAAAAAGCTTTCTTCCCATTGGAAAATGTGCGTGGGTCTTCTATGCAGTCAGAAGCTGTTGGTGGTTGCTCAAAAGGTGCCAAGAGTTTGCCAAGCAATACGGGGAACACTAAGCCTTTTAATGTCGTTAATGAGAAGGAATATTTCTGCATGAAACTTAAAGAACTTGCTTTAAAGCGTAAAAACATTAACCCACCTTCTGATAGACATGAAAACTACGAGCCTGCTGTTGTGAATGATACGACTGTGGAGCGAAATGGTTCTTTATCCAATGAGAAGACGGAGGATACCTGTGCTAAATTATCTGATAATCAATCTGTCATGGCTCAGGTCACATAAATACGAGTTTTTAAATATTTGTCTTATACAGTTTACTTAATCTTTTTATTCAAGTCTAAACGATACAATATGTTAACTATTCTTGTGCATATTAGTTGGTTGAAAAAGTTGAAGATTTGATGGCGTCTAGAACAGTGCAAAATGACAAGATTAAGCATTTGGAACAGAAGATCATTACTTTGGAGCAGAATTTGGTATCATTTTAAATACCTCTTGAATCTGTAGTACTTACACAATATGCGACTTCACCTGATTATCACAATTTTATTTAGCAATATAGCATATATTAAGTTTTTGGTGTTGGGGTATACTGATTCTGATAATTTGATTATTTGGAGGTTAAATAATTAGTTTTCTGATGATTATTATTTGGTTAGGATTCTGATTATATCATTTTGTTTAATTTTATTATTAATGCTAAAATAATCAACTAAATTGTTAAACATTAATCATATAATTATTGCAACTTCAAATGGTAGAAGCACATCCAAACACAGACACTGTCTCCTGCATTCTGTTTGTGATGGCTGATTATCTAACTTCATCTATTTAACATCACATAATCACTTTAATTTTTAATGTTTTAATGTCTTCTGATAGGTTATCTTGACTTTTCAGGCTGAAGCAAAAACCGAAATCAAGAACCTAAAAAGCGTCAGTAGTAATTCAGAAACTTCTGTGGCCTGCGAAGAGATTGATGATTTTAAAGGGCAAGAAATTGGTTCGGAGACGGAGAGTTTAGCTGACGACTCGATACTTCTTGTCGGTGGATATGATGGCACGTCATGGTTGTCATCATTGGATTGCTACTCACCATCACAAATTCAGTCTAAATCTCTTAAGCCGATGAATTCCGAACGATGTTATGCAGGTGTTTCAAAATTAGATGGCGAGATTTTCGTGTTTGGTGGTGGGACACGTGGTCAGTGGTTTGACACAGGTAGTTATTTGTATGTCTCGTAGTATCTCACCCTCGTTCTAGACAGAGTCTTTTAAGTAACGTTTTCTTCTGTTTTCGTGAAGTTGAATCGTATGATCCAGTGGCGGATCAGTGGACAACTTGTCCTCCTCTAAATCGGAAAAACGGAAGTCTTGCTGGTGCCACTGTGGGTGATAAACTTTACGCAGTTGGTGGTGGCAATGGTGTAGAATGCTATTCAGCTGTTGAGATGTTGGATTTTGAAGTTGGAGCCTGGATCCCAACACTCTCGATGCTTCAAAAGGTTGATTTGTGTAATTAGCAGATTTGTATGAAGTGAATTCTAAAAAAAACGCAAACTTTTCATTGTGGCATATTGTAGCATTTAAATATATTTTTTTTATCTGGGTATGTACAAAATGTATGTATGCTCTTGCAGCGGTTTGCTCTTGCTGCAGCAGAGCTTAACGGGGCACTTTATGCGGTTGGTGGCTTTGACGGAAAATGCTACTTGAGGTACTTGTCTTTCACCTTATATACGGTGATCGTATACTCATGCATGCTTTTTTGGCATTGAAGTTGTTTTTATCATCACAGGACAGCCGAAAGATTTGATCCCAGAGAACATTCTTGGACGAAAATTGAGAGCATGACTACAACAAGGGGTTGCCCTTCTATGGTCGTTTTAAATGAAAAACTGTAAGGCCAATATTTGTTTCTCTTATAGGTCCACAAGTATATCAGTTCAGAACCAAAATTAACTGTAAAATATCCGACAAATTGGAATTGTTAGAATCAAAACCATATGAAAAGATACTGGCTCTGTTTGGTCCGAACCTAGCTTGTCTGGTTTTTCGTTTAAAAAGTCTTGTGCGCAAGTAGATCTAAAATAAATTGATTTTGTGCTTTTGCAGTTTACCTGGTTGTATACATCAGTATTTAACGTCGAAATGTTGTTGCTTTGCAGATACGTTTTAGGAGGTTATGATGGTAATGCGATGGTTCCAACCGTAGAAATCTATGATCCTCGGCGGGGATCATGGATGAGTGGAGAGTCAATGAACCATCCACGGGGGTTTTCGGCTGCAGCAGTGGCTAAAGATGGTATCTACGTCTTTGGTGGGCTCAAAAGTGGAGAAGAAATTAATGACACCGTAAGTGCTATAAAACTTGCTCTTTCTTATTCGTTATGGCACATTAAATTCGCAACTTGAGGCGTCCTGTAGTAAGCTAAATGACTACTTTGCACCTAAACGTTTGACTCATAGTCATAGTTGTCAATTGTGTCAACAACAGACTGAATGCTACAAGGAAGGCCGAGGCTGGGAACTGACTAACACCAATGCTGCTTGTCGAAGGTGCTTTTTCTCGGCTATCTCTCCATGAATGAACGAAGGTTAATTGTTGCCGCAAGTGATTTCACCATGCTATGAAATCTTATTTCGAATTTATAGCATACAATTTAAGATCCGCTCTCTGTATCCAAGGTTGATGTCAATTAAAATACCGAATTTAGGGTCGTAGTCTTTTGCTATACATTTGAAATAAAATCCGCTAGTCTCTTTCATCAACGGCGAATTTTTTTTTTTTAAATATAAACATGTCAAAATCCATTATCTTTTTTCATGTGATAGTACATATATTCATCGAGTTTAGATCTCCACAACACGTATTAGCAGTATCTCCATCCAAAATTCGATCTAAAACTAAATGACTGCATATAAATCGATTCATCGATCCTTCACTCGCCATTCACTTGTGATTTCTTTGCAGCCTTTCTTGAGTTGCTTTCATCTTCTTTTATGTGGTAGTTTAGTACAGTGTCAAGGCCATCATCTCCGGTCTTTTTCGGGTTTTTCATTGCATCAAGATCTGGGTGATCTGAATCTGGATCGATAAATTCTGGAGATGACTTGGATAACAACAGCCGTTGTTTCTTGAAAAACAAGATAACAACGGCACAATCATCTATTTTCGAAGCTGGGTACTTGTGTCTCCAAGCTCGCACTGCATGATCAACTAGAAATCTTGCTGCCATCGATCGTTTTTTCACTGATCCGACTATTTTTATCACCTCATCATTTGTTAGCACATCCCACACCTGAATCCAATAACATTAAATTAGACACAGGTTATAGCGTAAAGACTCGAATAATATGAAGTTTCGATCGTAATCTTACTCCATCAGTTGCTAAGACCACAAATTCATCTTGGTCCGTAAGTCTACGATAATATATATTCGGGATACATATGAGGCCATAATCTTTCAAACAGAAATCCCCGAAAGCACGCGACATTGCAAGCCCAGGGCAATCTTGATCAGGCATCCATACCCGAAACACGCTTGGTTCGTTTTCCATTGCTTTTACTCTCCCTCCACATCTCTTTATTCTGTCGTGTTCGCCTATATAGAAATAATTTGTAACATATCGTTACATCATAAAGTCCTTAAAGCACTTAAAACGTTATATTAGCCAAGGAGAAAAGCGGTTACTTTGAATGCTCGGTTTCAAATCGACTGTGAGTTGTATCGGTTGAAGCTGATCACCACTTCTCGTGCAAAGAAGCGCCCGAGAATCTCCCAAGTTTGTAATGATCAAGTTGTCGCCCTACATATCATGGAAAGGACAAAACTATATGAGAAATTGTGAAAATAATCGAGTATTAGCTTCACATTGAACATCGATACCTGTTTGAGTACAGATACAGATGTGGTGCCGCTACCGTAGCTATCTATGCTTGAATCTGCTTCAAGATCTTCATCCATTTCTTTGAACGATTCGATGATACTTGCTTTCCATTTTATAAAAACAGGATCCTTAGTATCATTGAGATCAATCACCTTTCGATCAGAAGCTTGATCATGACTTTGAAAAGTTTTTCCATGAATATGTGAATCTCTAAACAACCACGATAGTTTTGACGGCAAGGTATCACGTACATAACGTGATACCTTATGTCCCGATGGGCCATGCCCATCACACACGCCACAAAAGATCACGCCTCTTTCGCCTCCAAAGTTCTGAAAGTTTATAAAAAAATATTAATGATTTACTATTTTCTCAATCGGAGCCTTATGTAACGATGGTTTCAAAAATTTCTTACTTCCCAAACCGTCATGGCATCTTGATTGACCCCTTTTCGACCTTGTCGAGTGAACATGGATAAAAATTTGGTAGATCCTTGTAACCTTATACGAGCCCCGCAATCACCAATTGCGATAACCTGGTCACCGTCCTCGGGGTCGCTATCTTTATGTTTTGCACCACTGTCATCCGAGATATCCCCTCGGTATCTCACGCCCATCTGGCATGAACAACATGCACCCATTTTTCGTATCGATGAACCAAACAAGTTGATAAAATTTCCAAAAAAGTTTAAACAAAATTCGGTGTGAAGTTTGAAAAATCAAATATTGTGAAAACAAATTAAGATGATGAATGCACAACAAATTTTTTATACGATGACCCTAGGTCATAATTTATATAATTCTCGGAGGCAGAACGATTTATATTGTTATCGGAAAGATGACAATGTGGTGGTTGTAACCCAAACGAAGATTTGAAGGTAATGCCAAAAAAGATGTTACAATGATGATCGTTGGCAAAAGGATACGGTCATTGAAGACACTGCCAAAATGACCGTATTTTTGCCGATCTTCTTCTGTTCCATCTTTATTTTTCTTTTTTTATCATCTCTCTCTATTTAGGAACCTCATATTTTAAGCAATTATTAATGGGATTTCTATATCTGTCGATCACAAACATACATCTATGAATGGTTTTAATTTGGGGATAAAACAAGAACCAATCTTTATATTTATTTCATAGTAACTAACCAAGTCAACTCATGATCACTGAAATTGACTCATATCAAATCCTAAATTTGAATAGAATAAGAATAGATATGTGACATGCTGAACAAACACCATTATTACTTTTACTAAATGACAAATGAAAATATTTTGTATAACAAGATGGATCGTAACTTTTAACAATTATAATATTGAATTTCATATAATTAAATTAAGTCTTCTAGTTTATGATGCTTTGACAAATTTATCCTTAGAACATGGCTTTTGACTTGGCACTTGTTAATTATTACAAGATAAATTGTTCAATATTCTTAAGACAAAACTAGTTATAATGGAATTTTTTTAAAATTTAGATCTGACACAACAAGTGTTATAGATAGAGCCGTAATGTACCATAACTAGTGTTATCATTGCCCACGCGTTGCTTCGGGTATCCGTCATAAATATGTAGTTTTTATCGCTTAAGGTAAAATATGATTTTAAGAAATAGAAACATGTTTAATGATGACAATGACGTAAGTGCATTTGTGTATTAAAGCATTAGTGGGTTACATGTGTTTTTTACGAATTTGGTATGATTCAATTGATGATGTCTAAAGTATATTGTTTTTTTGGGTTTTATATGTGCAAAACAATATGTTTTCATTTTTTTTTGTGGTTTTGTCCCTCCAAGTTATTTTTTCCTAATAAAGTCCTTAGGTTATTGTTTTCTTTCTAGTTTCCGAAAAAATTATTTTTTTTTCCACAAAAAACCAACATGTCACGAAAGCCCTCAAATTTAATGTATTTTTTTTGGCAAACAATGAATAATTCCAAAAATCACAAACAAGTAAATAACTTGCGGATTATATTAGTAAAAAGTAACACGAAGAGGCAATACCGCAAAGATATTAAACATGTTTGTTTTTTTCATATTAAACCTTTTTTTCCACAAAAAGTATGAATAACAAAAGTTGATGTTTATATACATCTTGTGAGACAAAAAGCAAAAAATAAAACAAAATAAGTCACTGCTATTTAATTCTTTAAGTTGAGGTGTAAGCATAAATTTTCAATATTTAAATATTTAATCAAATATTGAAGAAGTTGGTGTACAAAATGAATACTTTTATTAAAAAATATAAAAATATAAAAAATGTTGAACTCAATATTTATTAAGTTTTAAAAAGGTTCATTGTTTCATCCGTTAAAAAAATTAAAAGGTGAAATAATTCAACCTTTTTTCAATCGAAAAAAAATTATAGATGGATTAATTGTTTTTCCGTTCGGTTAAATTAGAAATTAGAGTTCTTCATTTTTTTTAAGCGAAAACATTTAAAGTTAAATTAGTTGGCGTTATTTCCAATCGTTTAAATTTAACATGGTTCGTCATTTTCTCTGAGCAAAAAATTTTTAAAACTAATATGGCTTAGTCATTTTTTCGTTTGGTTAAATTGAAAATCAAAGTTATTAAATGTTTTTCCGGTGAAAAACATTAATTATTAGATTAAGCGGTTGCTTTATTTCGTTTGATTAAATTGAATACTGAAATGGTTTGTTGTTTTTTTTTCGAGCAGAAACATTTAAAATTGAAATGACGAACATTTCAAATTTTTTCCAGCAAAATTGTTAACCAAATGGAAAAAGACCGATCAAATTCAAGTATTTTGGACGGATAAAACGAATAACCATTTCGATTTTCGATCAAACAAAAGTAAAAAACATCCAAACAATCTAATTTTTAATGTTTTAGTAGAATGAACGATGAACGATTTCCATTTTCAATTAATGGAATGGAAAAACGACGAATCAATTTAATTCGAAATGTTTTCGTTCAAAAAAAAATGGCGTGTGTGTATATGTATATAAATATATGTGTGTGTATATGTATGTATATGTATATAAGTGTAGATGTTTTTTATTGTATCTATTTTTATGTTTCTAATCGATTAAAAAATATTAATATTTTTATACCTATTTGTTTCATTAAAATAAAGAGTTGTTATTAATTTTTAATTAGATTGGTCAATAATATAAAAATGACAAAATAGATATTTTAATTAAAGTTGATAGATGATAAACAATGTTGAATATAAACCTTGATAATAGTAACTAAATTTAAAAAAATTTAAAAGTTTATGTACCAATGCCAGAATTACTATATATAACAATTCCCATGGGGAATTGCACTGTTTTCAACCTGTTCACAAGTGACTGTTTATAAGATTTTTTTTTTCTTTCTTTTTTTTTTTTTTTCAACAACTCATTTTCCTTTAGCTTTTGTAGACTTGTGCTCCCTCTCTCTTAGGGGTAAGCAAAATGCGGTTTGGTTAGGTTTTCCCTAAAAACCAATATCCGAACCAAAACTTTCGGTTTTGGATTTTAGAAACCAAACCATTTGTTTTTTTTCGGTTTTCGGATTTTCCGTTTGAACTTCGGTTTTTTAATTTAATCTTTTATATTTCATAATTTTTTTTCTTCATTCATAAAACCTATTGTATATTAGTACGTTTAACAATAATAAATTTAATTATTGCATAAATTCAATAAAAAATAAAATCTAGGCTTAAAAAAACAACACAAAACATATGAAATGGTTATTAAAAGAGAAAAATAAAATAAAAGCCAATAATCTAAAGAATGAATCACTAAAAAATTTCTCAATAAGAATAAAAAATATTCAAAGAAACAAAATTTTAATATTTATATAACTTTCGTTTCGGTTTGGAGTTTTTCGGTTTTTGTGTATGACAAAACCGAACCAAAATTTTTGGTTTTAGAAAATCAATCGTCCAAACCAAAGTCCAAATCAAATGGTTTGGATTTTCGGTTTCGGTATTTCGATTTTTTTCGGTTTTGGTATTTTTGCACACCCATACTCTCCTAATAGCACCATGCGGCCATCATTGCTCTCTTATAGCAGCACCCATCTCAATTTTTCACTGCAATTGCCACCATCTTTCCTCCTTGCATTAGTTTGAAGTTTAAATCGCGGTCTAACCATCATCTTCGACAACCAGTGGTGCTAAATTGAAATTCAATTGCAAGCAAAACGATGTGTTTGAATGTCGAGGTTTTCGGTATCATGGTTGAAGGTTTCGGGTTTAGATCGATGGGTTCAAAGGTTAAAGGTTTTCTGGTTCAAATTGGAAGTTTTAGGTGTAGCTCAATCATCATTGAATGTTTTATTTTTCAGATGTTCTTTAGGTATATGAGGGTGAGTTGCCGTTTGAAGTCACTACCATTATTAAAGGGTTCGATTTCTTTTCAGCTTTTCGTTTTCAATTGTTGTTTAGGTATGAGGGTGAGTTGCCGTTCGAAGTCATTACCATTGTTAAAGGGTTTGGTTTCCTTGCTGCTACTACTATATATGAATGGTTCGAGCAGTTCTACCTTGAGGTCGTGAATAAGGCAAAGAAGAAACCACCAAACTCATATTTTATTATTCCAATTCTATGTGCTTTCAAGTTTCAACTAATTTTATTTAATTGGTTATAAACAGAAGTATTTGAAGAATCAAGATCGGGTTCGTCTAGATTACAATCAAATTATGACAAGTTGATAGTAACTTTTTAAACAAAAATCTTATAATATGAGAAACTGATGCTGCACATTGCGTTTTCCAATTTCATGACGTGTTTAATTTTGTTAGATATCATGTTCTGTACCCATTTGTTTAATGATTTGAACCTATATAATATGGATTGTCTCCTACTTGATCTTAATCCTAATAGTTGAAATATTTTCTGCACACCATTCGTTTGAGGAAATGGTTGTACCTAGGTGGCAATCTTGACCCAACGGGTCAAACGGGCCGAAGGGTTAAATGGACCCATTGTAGAAAACTAAGATAAAACATATTTTTTTTAAAAAAATGAAAATTTATAAAACGGTGTATTAAAAAAAATTGTTCTTTGAAAAAAATTCAAAATTATGTAAATTTTACACCTTTTGGTCATCAACCCGTTTGCTTGAATGAGCTCAAATTGTCACCCCTACTTGTACCAAATTCTATTACTAAGCTACTAATTTTTATGAATTCGATCTTTTGGTAAATGTGTTATTAGTTGTTTCAGAGTCATTATTTTTGTGTCCATGATTGACTTCAATTGTCATTTATATGTAAATACGTTGTTTTTCGTATTTCGATTATATTAATTATTCATTAGAACACAAACTTATTCCCGCCACAACGTGCGGGCTCTTTTCCTCGTTTAATACAAACTATAAGGACTGTTCTGTAATTACTGCAAAATAGTGACGTCATCTAAACGATGCGTTTCACTGTGACTAACGTAAGACAAAGTAATAATAGAGATTGAAAATCAAATTAACGATTAGGAAGCCAACCTAAAACTCCTTTTCATCCGAACCAGAACCAAATCAAACTGGACTAGTTTATTTTTGGGCCGCACCTCAGTTAATTGATTCATATTCTACACTAATGATTTTTTATAAGACATAAATTTATTTTAAAAAAAATAGATTACCATCACAATATTCGATTATTTAGATATTTCTCTACTAATTTCACAAAATCCGGGTCTTCTACATATATCATTATTATTATAGACGCATTTGAATGATAATTTGTCAACTACTGTTAGTTATTAACTTTTTATAAAATAAAGCTACTTTATATATATAGGGATAAAATAAAATAAATACTAACATCCGCGTGAGTTGTCAATAACCAAAAAGAACAATTTTCCTTTCTCGCCATCGAAACTATCTTCAAACATCCATTTATTCCAATCTCTCTCCATCCAAACATCAATTATAGTTCGGAAACGCAAAATTCGTCGTCAGTAGAGTCAGAATATCTGAATTTTGCAGCTGTTGAGATGTCATCATTCTCCTCGTCACCGCCGCCGGCGAAACCTACAGCGCCACATGTAGATGTGGAGAGTGAGGGGAATGTTGATCAGACGCAAACGCCTCTACCTCCGCCACCGGGATACGGAGTCACCGGAGTCCTCAGACGATGGAGGCATGAAGACATGTTTAAAAGAGGATCTCTAGTATTGAGAGTTTTAGGTTTTCTTTTCTCGGTGCTTGCGTTCGTAATTATGGCTAGTAACAGGCATGGCCGAGGGAGAAATTTCGATGAATACGAAGAGTACAGGTTCGATTTGCAATTGGTGAAGCTCCATTTACTGTTTGATCTTTGATTTTTCTGAAGAAATTGATGATGAATTATATGGACAGGTACGCATTAGCGATAGCGATTTTGTCGACGTTATATACCGGATTGCAGTCGTGGAGGCAGATTTACGAGATGTCCAACGGAATAGAAATAATTTCCGGCCGGAATTTGGCGCTGATTGATTTCTTTGGCGATCAGGTTTGGTCACCCCCACCCCTTTTATTTCACACTATCTGCCTCCCTCCACAATTAAACACCGCGCATGTTCTAGAAAAGATGATGGTTGACTGATTTCTTATTTTGCCTGTGTCATTTGTACCGTACAATTAAGCACAGCAAACAAATTGGTAGAGCCGGGTGAGAGTATTTTAAGTTGTCTTTATCTTGTATAAACTACATTATTTTCCTAATTTTTATTTACATAAAATTCATTTATACTGTGCTGTCATGGGCGTTTTTAGGGTGTGCGGAAGGGTTGACCGCACAGGGTCCCTCAATTTGTAGGGTCTCATGGTCATGATAAAAACCTAAATTTAGACTAATAAATTTTTTTGTATTCCACATGTATACGTTATGCATTGGTGCTTTAAAATGGAATTCATGTCAAATTCAGTTTGATTTATATTATTTATTTTAATTTCTCATCAATCATTTTTTTTGTTATTCACAAACTCCACTTTACCTATTAAAGTTAAGTCTCACCAATTTATTATTTAAAATATTTAAAGGACTATGTTGTAATCACAATCACTGAACCTCCAAATTCAATGAGACGGCTGTGTGCTGTTTCCATCCTCTTGTTCTCAATTAATTTTATATTAATTATTTTGATTAAATTTAACAAAATAATATAATTGATAAACTTTTTTGTTCAGTTATATAACAGTATAGAGGTGGGTTCAATGGAGAACCTCAATGCATCGAAGAACCTTGAAGAACCTCCATGCACCACCACAAATGCATCACAATTCCCCCGTAATGCATCATTATTTCCACGTGATGCATCGATTTCTACGTGATGCATTTGAATTTTCTAGCGATGCATTGTGGTTCTCCAATGTTCTTCGATGCATAAGGTTCTCCATTGAACCCACCCCTAAAAGTATATATTATTTTTATTATCATTTAACATTATGTTGTATTTTTGGATGAGGCTTTGTGGCTTAATAATTACTATTATATTTTATTAGTATGATTTTGTGAAGACAGTTGGGGTATTTGAGAGTTATGGCTGTCAAAGCTTCGCTGGAAGCTTCCAACACATTGTGACCTTGCATAAAACGACGTGATGATTTGTTTTCTAATATAACAATAAATATTGTACTTAACTCTTCTTCTTTTTTTTTTTTTTTTTTTTTTTTTTTTTTTTTTTTGTGGTGCAACCATTTATCGGAGTTTTATATATAACTATTTTGGGCACTTGTATTCCTATTAAAATTCAAATACGTAGTTCCCGTAATTTTAATTTGAAACTGTTTTAAATGTTACTTTTGAATCTATTTATTCATTAGTAGTGTGTACTTAATATATTAAGACCCATGGCCGTTACTTAAATTTTAGAGACCCTGGACAATAATCATAAAAATGCCATTTATATATATTTATAGCGTTCAATAGGCCGTCACTTAGATTTTAGAGTCCGTGGACAATAATCATATAAAATGTCATGTATATATATTTATAGCGTTCGATCACTAAGCGGTCACTTAGATTTTGGAGGGCCTAGACAATAATCATAAAAAAATCATTTATATATATTTATAAATTTCACTAATAATATAAAGATTACTATAGATTTTGGGTTAGACCAACTAATATATGTACATAGGTTAACTTTTTTGAGGCCCTGCAAAAATTTGGGTCCTGTGCTATAGACCATCTTGCCCTTGGCAAGAACCGGGTCTGTTAAGACCCAATAGAATATATTAGCATTATCATTAAAACACACTTGTTCTTCCACCAAATCATAGATTACAGATTGGATCATATACATTTATCATATATGTTAGGATGACTGTTTAAGCTACCGCTTGTCCGCTTCACCATTTACACATCCTAATTCCTAACTTAGACATAAAAGTGTGCCCTTTCGGTACCCACATCGAGATGCCTCTATTGACCGACCCTCTGATAACAACCTCTGACCGACTCGAAAACCTAAAAGGCAAAATCGTGTACTCTAAATATCCACTATTTCACTACCTTATATTGGCACCATGGATTAAGGCTGTGCGGAGTACCCATCCCGCTGGAGTTCGGCTCCGGCCACGTAGGAAGAGGCCGGCGGGAACACCACCCCCGCTCCTCGGCCCTGCCGGAAAAAGACCCCTCCGCGGCTTTCACTCCCCGCTCGGCCCTGCTTGCTTCTTCAATCTTCACCCTCTCTTTTTTTTTTTTTTTGTTTATTCTCAAAACACACACAACACACAAATATATATATATATATATATATATATATATATATATATATATATATATATATATATATATATATATATATATAGGGGTGGGTTCAATGGAAAACCACTATGCACCTGAAAACTATGGAAACCTACGCATACCGTCCGATTTGGTGCATTTCATTAAAAACGTGGTGGCATGATCGTAAATAAGGTGATGCATCCCGCGAGATTTTGATGCATCACGTGGGAAATTTGTTGCATCACGCGGGATTTTGATGCATCACGCGGAGAATTTGATGCATTTGGGGTTGTGCAATGCGGTTTTCACAAGTTTTCAGGTGCATTGTGGTTTTCCATTGAACCTCCCTATATATATATATAGATTTATATATATATATATATATATATATATATATATATATATATATATATATATATATATATATATAGTTTTATAATTTTATAATTTTTTGTTTCTTATTTTAGTTTCGTAAATGGTTGTATTTTTTATTTTAGTTTCGTAATTGTTGTTTCGTTCGTACAGTTTCGTATTTATTTCGTAATCGGGAAACACACAATAATCTTCGATCAGATCTCGTGAAACATATTGCACTTGTCCAAATACCAAATTTGGACGGTTAGTTTGTATTTTCTTAATGTTCATTCGTTATTTTAGTTTTTATTTATTGTTATGTATTCGTTATTTTATTTTTTATTTTTAATTTGGTAATTTTAAATTTTTAGTTATGTAATAGTTTTTAAATATTTATGGAATTAATTGTTTTGGTTTTAATTGTTTTGTTAATTAAAATGAATTTATGTTAAAAAAATTAAGAAAGATGGAAAGGTTAAGAAAGGTGGGTATTTCCTAGTTAGAAAGGTGGGGAAAGGTGGAGAGAGAAAAACTGATGTGGCGCTGACGTGTACAGAAAGATGGGTTTGGGATAGGTGGGTACTCCCCACACTCTAAGTGGTATTTACGCATTTTGTCTTTGATCATTTTGTTTAGGCTTCTAGAAGGTGTTTATTATTTGCACCTTTTAGAGAGAGCTATATATAAGGCCCGAAAAGCTAGATTAGAACTCAAGCCGAGCAGTTAGAGGCTTGATATCAGCTCGTTAAATATTTGGAGCTCAGTTTTTGGGATCAAGCTTGATAAACACTCAATCTTATCGAGTAAAGCCCAAGTTGCAGCACTAATTATCATAGCGTTTGAAACAGGAGGGTTATGATCTTATACATTTGTTGATTGTCTATAAAGTTTCTCTTGTGAAAGATTCGAAGTTAATAACATTTGAAAATAGTAATTACATTATAATTTTAGCATCTCTTTGAACGTAGATTATCGCATACCTATTGATATCGGCAGCATCCGCAGCGGTGCCGATGACAAACAGAATGAGAGAAGGAGCAGACAACATCTTTACAGATTCTACGGCTGCATGCCTTAGCATGGAGTTTTTTGCATTCTTCGTTCTTGGGTTATCGGCCATGCTCTCTGGGTACAAACTAGCAAAACAAGCCTATATCTAATCGCGAATTGAAGTGGTTTTCTCATTTATTACAAATTCTTTTCAGATATTTGTTACATTTATAATTCATGTGCATATATCACTTCACATGTAAGCATAAAAAATGTAAATGTTTTTTTACACCATTTAGTTATATCATTATTGCCTTATTGCATTGGATTTGCAATTGTTTAAACTTGTATAGTAATTCCTTTAATTATTAGTATATTTGGCTAATGAAATTAAACTCTGTAACACAAGTTGATTTTAGCATCATCATGTTTCGAGTTTTCTTGTCGATCAATGGATCCAAAGAAGATGATGAGCTGACATCCGAAATAGATCAAGATAATGATCCGTAATTCATAATAGGTAAAGGTAATCATTTCGGCTTGATAAGCATCATCACTGGAGATGAAAGGAGCAATTCAGTTTATTACCATAATCAGTTCTCGTTGTATTTCACATCCTCTATTATCAATATCAAAGTTTTGTAAATGTTTGTGAACTTATTCAATGTTAACGATTTTGTTATATTCATTCAAAATCCTATTTAGTGTAAGAAGAGTTTGTTTATGAACTAATTTAGTATGTATAATTTCATTTGGACTTAAGCATCTTTTTTTTTTTTTTTTTTTTTTGTAATAGCATATTGTCCAGTGATTTTTTGAAATTGTGCAAAATGGTTCAGAACATGTGTTGTGGTTTAGGAATTTGTTCAAATTATATTGTTTATATATGAGTAGCAAAAAAAAGTCTAATATGCATGGTTCATGCAATTGTTTGATGTAATAGAGATATTATAAACTTGTTCAAAATGCATTGTTTATAAATGATTCATGGATTAATTAATTCATTGTTTACAAACTTGTTCATTAGATTAATTTAATGTTAATTAAATTAATTAATTCAAATGAATATGTACAAACAAAAAAATTATGGGAAAAATTAATTCATAAATGAACATGTGCAACAATCGTCTATCTATAAACATTCAGCATAAATGAACAAGGGCAAAATATGAAAATCTATGATATTAAATCACATTAATAAATAAATTATATATTGCTTAAGAAAAAAGGAAGGAGGGAGAGAGAGAGAGAGAGATTCAACATAAATGAACAAATGCAAAATATGAAAATCTATAATAATAAAATCACATTAATAAATAAATTATATATTGCTTAAGAAAAAAGGAGAGAGAGAGAGAACATCTCATAATTAATAAATAAATTATATATTGCTTAAGAAAAAAGAAGAGAGAGAGAGAACATCTCATAATTATAAGGATATTAATTAAATCATTAGTTAACTTAATTTAATCTATTGCAACCTTACAATTATATCATTTAATGATTGTAACCAAACAATGTGGGACTCCAGGATTCCATTCTAATTAGGGACTCTATGAAACTCTACCCTGAAAAGATATAAGCTCTCTTTAATGGTGATCTTACAAGACGTTTGGTACATAGAATAACAAAGAATGAAATTGTCTAGATTTACAAGAATTTTTAACTAATAATAGTTACATATAACTTAACTAAAAAAAAGACATAGAAATCAAAGGAAAGACTAAAAATTATTTATTTTCTTTTCATGTTTTTAATTTTTTTTATGTTGATGAAAAAAATGAGCGAAACAAAAATTACACTAAACTCAACTTTTCACATTTTTTCATTGAGAATCAACTTTTTTATCACATGATAAGAGACCTAGACAGTTTCATTTTTAACAGTTCAATGTATCATATATATATATATATATATATATATATATATATATATATATATATATATATATATATATATATATATATATATATATATATAGAGGGAGGTTCAATTGAGAACTTTTGTGCATCGAGGCACAAAAGAACCTCCATTGGCCATTGGATGAAAAGAATGTGTGGATTAGATCAAATGGCAAAAGGGTAATTAAATAGAAAGTTTTATGCATCAAGTGCACATAATGAAATTCGCGGAGGGGTAAAACAGGAATTATGCAATCCTTATTTAATTATTACACTTCCAAAATTAACAAAAATAATACAAATTCAAAATACATCAAAATACATGCATATCGTTCATCTCTTAATGCATATCGTTCATCTCTTCCAAAAATAAATTATGCATATCGTTCATCTCTTTCAAAATCAAAATACATCATAATACAAACATGAATCGTTCATACAAACATAAATCATGCATATCGTGCATCTCTTCCAAAATCGAGAGGGGGCTAAGAGAGAGGAGAGAGAGAGATAGAGAGAAAGAGGGAGTGGTTTTAGGAAAGAAGTTAATGGGGATTTTCATACCAAATTTAGTTATTAATTATCTTAAAAACATTTAAATTCAAAAATAATTTTCATACATTTAATATCCCCTAAATGCCCTTTGTGCACCCTTGGTAGATAGTTCGATGCACAAAAGTTCTCAATGGTGCCTCGATGCATAAAAGTTCTCAATCGAACCCCAATCTATATATATATATATATATATATATATATATATATATATATATATATATATATATATATATATATATATATATATATATATATATATATATATATATATAGGGAGAGGTTCTTTTAAGAACCTTAAAGATGGTGAGAACTTAGGAACCTTTTAGAGCCCTTGGATCAAAAGGGTATTTTTGGAATAATAAAATATTATCTTTCTCTCTCCACCTTTTTTATTATATGTATCTTTTTTTCACTTTCTCTCTCTTACTTTTTTTTTTTCATTTTCATTTTCTCTTTCTTTCATTAGAATTGATTTTAATATTAAAAAAACTTTTTTTATAAAAAAAATAAATTTTTTTTCTATATAAAAAATTATTTAATTGCTAAAAATTTATTGTAATCTATATAGAAATATGATATGTCTATATAAAATGTTATATTTCTATATTTTTTTATGTAGATTAACATTACTATTCATAATCTATGTAGAATGTTATGTTTCTTATATATTTCATATATTTTTATGTTTATTACACAAATCTATATCTTTTTTGTAGATTACCATTACTATTCATTGTGTTTTTGGTATATTTTATATCAGTTGCATACCAAGTGTTCGATAAAATGTTTAAATGAAATCTTTTTTTTTTGTTTTAATGTGTTTTTGGTATATTTTATCATTTAATCTACGTAAAATATATGATACTTGACATTCTACACCACATTCTACATAGATTGCATGACATTCTACGTAGATTGAATGCTATTCTACGTAGATTGCATGATATTCTACGTAGATTGTACATAGAATATGTCCGTCGATACTCTACATAGAATATGACAGATTCATTTTTCATGTTTTATAATGAAGATTATTTGTAAGATATTAGATTTATAATGATTGTAATAGTTATTGGATGTTTTACATGATAATCTATGTAGATTACATAATAATCTACGTGGATTACATGATAATCTACGTAGATTAAATGATAATCTAAATAGAATATAATACAATACTACTTGTAAAAAATCACACATAACCTATGTAGAATGTTATGTTTCTTATATATTTCATATATTTTTATGTTTTTTTATACATTTCTATATCTTTTTATGTAGATTAACATTACTATTCAATGTCTTTTTGGTATATTTTATATCAGTTGCATACCAAGTTTTTGATAAAATGTCTAAATGAAATCTTTTTTTTTTTTGTTTCAATGTGTTTTTGATATATTTTATCAGGCAATCTACGTAGAATATATGATATTTGACATTCTACACGAAATTATACGTAGATTACATGTCATTCTACGTAGAATGAATGACATTCTACGTAGATTGTACATAGAATATGTTCGTTAACATATTCTATATAGAAAAAAATATTTTATATAGACATATAATATTTCTATATAAAATACGTTATTTTTTAGCAATTAAATAATTTTCTATATAGAAAAAATAATTTTTTTATAAAAAACGTTTTTTTACTTTAAAATCAATTATAATAAAAGAAAAATAAAATGAAAATGAAAAAAAGTAAGAGAGAAAGAGAAAAAACAGATTTTTTTTCCCAAAAATACCATTTTCACACAGTTTCAAAATTTTCCACAATCAAAGTTCAAAATAATTACAAAATTGTCATCCTATATATCAACCATTGATTATCATAGTTATTAGATGTTTTACATGATAATCTATGTAGATTACATGATAATCAACATAGAATATATGATACAAGACTACTTGTAAAAAATCACACATAATCTATGTAGAATGTTATGTTTCTTATGTATTTCATATATTTTTTTGTTTCTTATACATTTCTATATCTTTTTATGTAAATGTACATTAACATTCAATGTGTATTTGGTATATTTTATCATGTAATCTATGTAGAAACTTGACATTCTACATGACATTCTACGTAGATTGCATGTCATTCTACGTAGATTGCATGTCATTCTACGTAGATTGAATGTCATTCTATGTAGATTGAATATCATTCTACGTAGATTGCATGACATTCTACGTAGATTCTACATAGAATATGTTCGTCGATACTCTACGTAGATTGCATGTCATTCTACGTAGATTGCGTGACATTCTATGTAGAGTATCGACGAACATATTCCATGTACAATCTACGTACATTGGACAGATTCATTTTCCATATTTTATAATTAAAATTATTTGTAAGATATTAGATTTATAATGAATGTAATAATTATTAGATGTTTTACATGATAATCTATGTTGATTACATGACAATCTACGTAGATTACATGATAATCTACATAGAATATAATACAATACTACTTGTAAAAAAATAACATATAATCTATGTAAAATGTTATGTTTCTTATATATTTAATATATTTTTATGTTTCTTATACATTTCTATATCTTTTTATGTAGATTAACATTACTATTCAATGTGTTTTTGGTATATTTTATCATGTAATAATCTACGTAGAATATATGATAATTGACATTCTACACGACATTCTACGTAGATTGCATGTCATTCTACGTCGATTGCATGCCATTCTACGTATATTGCATACCATTCTACGTAGATTAAATGTCATTCTACGTAGATTGAATGTCATTCTACGTAAAATGCATGTCATTCTACGTAGAATGCATGACATTCTACGTAGATTATACATATAATATGTTCGTCGATACTCTACATATAATATGACAGATTCATTTTTCATGTTTTATAATGAAGATTATTTGTAAGATATTAGATTTATAATGATTGTAATAGTTATTGGATGTTTAACATGATAATCTACGTAGATTAAATGATAATCTAAATAGAATATATAATACAAGATTACTTGTAAAAAATCACACATAATCTATGTAGAATGTTATGTTTCTTATATATTTCATATATTTTTATGTTTTTATACATTTCTATATCTTTTTATGTAGATTAACATTACTATTCAATGTCTTTTTGGTATATTTTATATCAGTTGCATACCAAGTGTTTGATAAAATGTCTAAATGAAATCTTTTTTTTTGTTTCAATGTGTTTTTGATATATTTTATCAGGTAATTTACGTAGAATATATGATATTTGACATTCTACACGACATTCTACGTAGATTGCATGTCATTCTACGTAGAATGCATGACATTCTACGTAGATTGTACATAGAATATGTTCGTTAACATATTCTATGCAGAAAAAAAATATTCTATATAGACATATAATATTTCTATATAAAATACGTTATTTTTTTAGCAATTAAATAATTTTCTATATAGAAAAAATAATTTTTTTATAAAAAAACGTTTTTTTACTTTAGAAATCATTTATAATGAAAGAAAAATAAGATGAAAATGAGAAAAAGTAAGAGAGAGAAAGGGAAAAAGCTGATTTTTTTTCTTCCAAAAATACCCTTTTCACACCTTTTCAAAATTCTCCACTATCAAAGTTCAAAATAATTACAAAATTGTCATCTAATATATCAACCATTGATTATCATTAATCTAAAGGCCATAAAAGGTTCTTAGGTTCCCACATTTTTTATGGTTCTTAGAAGAACCCTCCCCTATATATATATATATATATATATATATATATGTCTCTGAGAAAAACTCTGAAAAAATTGTCTCTGAAAATAAAAGTTCATAAGAAAAGTGGTTGGTGAAGATGATTGGATAAGTTGTAACGTCAACATCTTTGGTGAATTGAATGCCACAAAAGATTACCGCTACCTTTTAAATCAATCACATTTGTTCAGTAAATTGAATAAAGTGTTTATAATATTTTTACTCAAAATGAAAAAAATATAAAAATGGATTGCTGTAGCATGTAAATTGCCCCACATAATATTCAAGTCAGTCTTGGTCTCCTGGATTTCATCTTCATTGGAATAGGTTGGTTTCAGGGACGCCGCAAGGGAGCCACATGTGCTACCGCCCAGGGTATCATACCAAGAAGAGACATTATATTTTTAGTCTTATAAGTAATATATTAGGCTCACACGTGTAATTTTTTTAATTTTTTCAGTCCAATAAATGAAAAAAAACCTTTTAAAATAGTATGTTGTATTGTTAAAGACATTATTTTTCAATATTGGTCAAACTCATTTAAGAAAAAATAGTATGTTGCGTTTTTAAAATGACATTTTCTTCTAATTTGCCCTGGGCATCCAGGACCGGCCCTGGTTGGTTTATGCGTTGCTTGTAGTATCAGCTGAATTATAGGCTTTGCTATTTTTATAAGACGGTTGAATAGTCATGAATATGAAGTAAAATTGCAAGTTTAATAGATAAATTATAAATATCCAAAAAAAAGAATAAGAAGAAAGATGTGCTCACATGATATATGATAATAGCTCCTCATTGAGAATAAGTGCATACATGTACATGATTATGGATGATGTTGTATTAAGCAATCATAATCGGCTTGCGGGTCCAAACGTTCATTGGTTTTGCATCATGGTTCTTCAAGTTTGGATCTAGTTTTAGATTTTATGCCTCGCTTTAATTAGTACATAAATATGAATATATGAAACAAATTAGTTTGGATCTAGATAAGATGGTAATAATAAATTTTGATTATTTGTTAGGTTCAAGGCTCATTACATCATTAAATGAGATCTTGTAAATTTTGTTAATGATTTTAGTGTGATTATGTTGATTATCCAGAATTTCAAATGGTATTAAAACAAATAAGATGTATCATGTACATACTTGCATAAGCTATGTCAATTCAGATCCATGATATGAGGGGTTAAGGAGATTGTTTCTCCTTGTGGGGTCCTAGGAACAATAGTGTCCTTACAATGGTCTTGCTGACTAGTTAGCAAGCAGGGTTTAAGAGGGAGCCGCTCTTGCGGGGCTCGAGGTATGTCTCCAAAATTAGTACGAAAATTTAAAGGGTTGTTGTGCTAGAAAGATCACAAGCGATGCTGATGTTTATCAGTTTCTCATTTGATGATAATGCTTATCAGCTTTGTCGCTGAGGTTGTAGTTATTTCGACAATTATTGTTGGTTATTTTCGAAAGTTATATATTATATTTTAGTTTTTGGAAAACATATAAAAAAACTCAATTTTTTACATAGAAAAATAGAATTCATTCTTAGAAATACGAGAATTTTCAATAGTTTTTGAAAAGCATTCTTGTGAATTATCCCTAATAAAATTTGACATACCAAATTAGTTAAAACTATTGTTATCAAAAAGTGATCAATATGTTGTAAGATAATCCAAGTATCTTGATTCCAAGTTGAGTTCTATACTTCTATATAGGGATATTTGTACAAAAAATCTTAAGTTTGACTATTTTTGGGATTAAAACACCCAACTATTTTTCATTGCATAAAACACCCTCAACCGGTTGAAAGTCATATACCGTCATCGACAAATAATCAATGACCACCAGAATTTTTGTCAAAAAAAAATTCTGACAAAAACACAGATTTGAACAAAGAAATCAACAAAATATGTGGATTTTGAGTTATAAAACACAGAACAAGTGAATTCGCTGAAGAAAAAAGTTCGTTGGAGACTAAATATTGGTCAGCAGATTGTAACTAGTTCATCAGATTACAATTATTTTTTAAAAATAACTCTCATTTTGATAAGTTTTAAGTTTTTTGTACGACGAAAAATAGTTAGGGGGTTTTAATTGCAAAAATATCCAACTTGGGTTTTTTGTGCAAATTTATCTACAAATTTCCAACAAATCGTAATGATGTATTACTTTGTTTTATTGGTATTTTCTAGGATATAAATTCTTGTGTGTTAATGTTTTTGTACATAAAAAACACACACTAACCAATTTGGTCCATTTAAACAAGATAACCTGATTTTCTTTATAAAAAAAAAGTATAGCAAAATACATTTATATTTTGTAATAAGCATGTACAAAAAGTTTAAAACTTCAACATTAGAAACAAGAAGACCATGAATATATTATTCTTGATAGTTAAAAGTGTTTATCAAGTTTTAATTATCTGGATAAATTAATATTAAAATCTTGAAAATAAGTAACAAAAAACATTTAAAATTTTAGGAGTACAAAGTAATGACAAATATACAATAATATTCACTACCACAAATCCTCTTCAATGATGACTTAAAAATATGGAAACTTCAACATTAAAACCAAACTTATAAGTTTCAATTTGATTCCATGAAAGAATTTATATTCACTCAAAAGCTACATTTTATTATGTGTGTATGATACAACAAATACAATTACCCCCCTTTGCAAGCACCTAAAATTTCCTACCAAATTAGTGTAGAAAAACTATCTGATTTTTTCATCACTTTTTTCCATTATTTAACCTAAAAAGGAGTTGAAAAACAAGTCGTCTTCGGGTTCTTCCTTCGCACACGATAGCGACCCGTCTTTTCCCCTGTTTTGATTCAAATAAGAATTCTCTTGAAGCCCATAGTTCCCGGAGTTTTGCAACATTTGTAGAGTGTATGGGGCTTGACTACCATTGTTGGTCAACCCCGTTGTGTTTTGAATATTGCTCGAGTAGTTTGCTGAAGGCCGGATAGCCATGAGCCCGTAGTTGTTGTTGTTAGTGCTACCACTGTTCGTAGTTGTTGGTGGTCGATTAATGGTGTAACTCCCACTACCACGGGGTGCAGGTACGTCGTGGTTGTGTTTCCCTTCGTAGGTTGTGATTACAGCTCGTAAGTCGTGTGATGCTCGTTCAACGTGTTTTCTAACTGGACAACCGATGAATGTGCACTTGTAGTAACTCCTATAAATAGATAGGAAGAGACAATGTCAAAAGAAAAAAAAAAAACTACATAGTTTTAAGTGTTTTTACTTTTGGGCTTGAAAAGATTTTATACAAAAAGTATAAATGTACCTTGGATTTGGATTGCCTTTAACTACTTTTTGTCCATATTTTCTCCATCTATAACCGTCATCAAGAATATCAATATCACTCGTGGTTTGAACCACAATCCTTGGTTCTCGAACCGTTCGACTCCCAGGCCCCGAAATAGCTTCGCTCTCGGTCTCACCCTTCCTGAGAAAAAAAGATACGAAGTTCAGTAAAAGAAACAATTATATTAGCAATCATTTAGACTTAGAGGTTGTTTGTTTACTTCTTAATAAAACCAAGGCTCGTTCAAGGTTAAATGATCTCTTAATGATTCCATCTTAATGATTCCATTAAGAGGTAAACAAACATTTATTCACACTTGAATACAAACTCCGCTTACCATCTCTTAGCCTCGGGCTCATTTTCATGGTCGTCTCCTGATTTACTCAACGAAGAGGCTTGCTCAAAATCATCCTCCCCGAACGACCCGGAAGAATCAAAATGATTGTTCTCATGCGGGACTTCACTGTAAGAGTTAGAAGACGATTTCTTGGCATTTTGAGGCTTGGAATGACTATGATTTCCTTTGTAAACGATCTCTGTTATGTGTCCTTCTAAGTTTCTTTCGACTTTCTTCTTTGTCGGACAATTCGGATAGGTACACTTGTAATAACTTCGAGGGTTTTCGCTGCCTTTGACTTGTTTTTGACCATATTTTCTCCAATTGTAACCATCTTCTAATCTATTTTGATCTCTAGTGGCTTGGGATTGATCAGAAACATATTGGGTTTGAACAGATTGTGTTGATTCTGATTTAGGTTTATTGATTTCAGTTTGGTTGGTCAAACTCCATTCTTGTGATTGACTTTTCACTTGTTCTTCCTGTTTGTAAAACCAAAACACAAAAAGTTCCAAATTATAAGTGGGATTTGATCATCATGTAAACTATACAACAAGAATAAATTTTGTCTAATATCTCTTACAATTGTAAATATGATCTATGTTTTTGGTAAATTAAAAGTTTTGCGTAAATTTACCGACTTAATTAATAAAAATGTGTGCTTTTCAAAAAAAAAGTTAATAGAAATGTTTAACCATCAATCAATCATACAGACCAAATTCGGCAAAGTATCTTAAAGATTCAAGATTTATTGTCAAATCTAATAAGTGATAATGAAATCTGAAATAAATAGAAAGAAATCAGAATTAAGATGAGTATTTTGTTGATTGCATACCATCTTGTTTGTAGAAATGGAAGAAACAACAGGCCTTGTTTGTGGCTGGAATGAGAAATTCGAAAACCTTCTTTCTTCATCCTTGAAATCCAAACCAGGAAAGCTTCCAGTTGTTGGAGATGGAACAATCTGAAACAAATAAACAAGACCCATTAGCCTAATTCACAAACCCATCAATTAAAATCAAATCTATATTGAAAAACCACACAAAAATAAAAATTTTTTAAAAAAATTACATTTGAACTGAAAGGGAAGAAAGGAGAGTCCAAGAACTGATTTGGGTTCAACCCAGTTGGTGTAGCAAGGAAAGAGGATGGTGAAAATGGTGTTTGCGGTGGTTTTGGACTCTCAATTCCGCCTACCCCGCCATTGTTGCTACCGAAAAAACCCCAATTCGATTCTTCACTGTTATTAGAAGCAATTAGATCACTAAAAGATGTAGAGAAAGAGAAAGATGGGTACTGAGAATTTGTCGTAGAAGTATTTAAACTGCCACCAGAAGAAGCCATGGGAATTTTAGAGGGAAAAAAATCTTGAGAGATTTTTGTGTTGAGTGGTTCGTGGGTTTCTTTTTTATAATGAATTGAAAATGGATATTTAAGGAGAGCAGATGGTGTCGAGTTCTGGGAAGGTAAAGAAGAAGAAGAACAGGAAAATTTTGAAGTTTGACCGTGGAAAATATGTGTAGTCAAAGCTTGTGGGTTTGACTTGGACATGGCGGCTCAAGTAGAATTGGTAAAATGTGAAAAAAGAACCCTCATCTTTTCATGAGTTTGTGTCTTTGTGATGCTAGATCTTGAGTTTCAAGATTGGTACAATTACACCCTTTCAGGTTTTTACAAATTGGCAACATAAATATAGATGCTTTTTCCATTATTAAATGGTGGTACCGAGTTAGGGTTCATCCCGGGACGTCAAGCCTTTCTCTCACATATACACAGTCTACCGTTTTTTTCCCGGTGATTATTTCTGAAGCATCCCCTTTGTCATTTCTGACTACAACATCCATCGATCTCGAACTCTTAACATCCACTATGAATGCAAGAGCTATACCTGATGAGCCATAAGGAGATGGTTATATAATAATAAGATGTTTGTTATTTGAACATCCTAAATTTGGATTATATATTCGAGAAGATTTTATTCATGCAACTATGAAAGCTATATTGGCTATATATTTCATGAAATGTTCAGAATCTCGTTACTCTTAACAAGCGCATCTTTGGAATCTCACAATCTTTCTTTAAGAAATGTGTTCTAGCAAAGTAGCAATATCAATATATGTAAGTGTGATAGAGTACATAATTACATATCTTTCTTATATTTATCTTACATATCCATGTCAAATCAACTTTTCTCTATTCACTCCTTCCATCTTTCTATCTTTTAAAATGGTTGAAATATACATCTTTTTTTTTTTTTTATCACAACACTCATTTATCTGATTAAATTTTAAGAGAGAAAAAGAGAGGAGGAGGAAGAGATAGAAAGGGGGTATACCGTTTACCCTAACTATATATTGTTTTAGTCAAATTTTAATTAACTATATAAATTACCATAAAACAATTGAGATGCTAACTTACATTTAGCAAATTATTAGTTTTATCACCCTTTTGTTTCAATGTGATAATTCAAGATTATTAAATCTGACAAATATTGCATCGAAATATAAAATAATAAATTCAAATGTGTAATTAAAAGAATATGAGTATATGGTTATATTTGAATGCATTTTGCCTTAAAAAGATAAAGGTCTAGATCAGTTCATTTTCTTTAATGTAGACATTAGGTTTGATTTATTGTATGTATAATATTTTATGTCTCATATTTGATTTAAATTTAATATGTAAAACATCCAAATGATTGACGTTTAATTATAATAATCTAACTATTTTGTATTTAAATGTTACACTCATGGTTTACTTGATGAATGAATAAGTTGCATGAATAAAGTATGGCAAAGATCTCATCCTCCAATTTAATTACTCACAAGAAACAATCTTCTATTGAATTTTTACAATAAAAGAAAATAATTTTTTAGAAACACATACAAAATTATAAGTTAACCATTTAAGGCTCACCCAATTAAACTGAATATCGTGTAATAGCTTACAAAAATATTATAGACCATTATTTCTATTTACTATACTATAACATAAGGTATATCCTTAAAAAAACAATAATATAATATATAACACTACTTTTATGAATAAATTCAAATATAGCCTTTGAAAAGGTCATAATATAATTAGTAATATGCAAAACCGTATATGTTAAATATTCGCACCACTTTCAGTGTAACAGCTCAAGCCTATCGAGACATGATATTGTCCGTTTTGGTTATCCTAACACTGCGCCTCACGATTCTGTTTTCATCTCAAAACGGTCCTGTTGATGGGGAGTCATCTTACCCTTATGAAAGTATTTTGGTTGCTCTCCTTTATCAATTTGAGATGTCACATTTAATCACATAATATACATGTATATAATAACATTATAAGTGTTTTGAATTTGATTTTAAAATATAAAATTTCACGTCCATGTGAAAATAATGACATATTGCTTGTAGAGTTGTAGTCTTGGTGCATCCGTTAAATTCGTATAATTTAATTATATATCCAAACGGTATCAATTATTAAGGTTCAATAGTTGCATATTTACAACATCTAACAGGTAGTATTTGATTAACGGAGTTATGTAATTTGGTTTGAGAAAAAGTTTTAGCGTATTACATATAAGTAAGTTGCTTTATGGGGCAGTCAAATGATTACCCATTAATTTATTACTATACACAGGTTTTAAATGTTGGTTGGGTTGGGTAGATTCAAGTCAAGGGACCAATTAGATCTTTGTCCAAGGATGAGAGTTCCTTTTGCAATTTATTATTAGCTCTTCTTTCATTTTCGTTCTCAATAATTTCTTTTTCCATTTTTTTAATGAAAATTTTAAAATTGCGTTCGGCTCTAATCTTTATCTTTACATACCATAAATAAGAACACCTCTTGTCATGTTTAATTTTTTCATTTTTCCTTCTAAATTTCCTTAATTACTTTCTTTAATATTGTAATTAATTGACCAACTT
The DNA here is from genome assembly GCA_020465985.1 of Centrapalus pauciflorus. NCBI lineage: Eukaryota > Viridiplantae > Streptophyta > Magnoliopsida > Asterales > Asteraceae > Centrapalus > Centrapalus pauciflorus. Next base: position 123,476 of record JAANYP010009066.1, on the reverse strand, counting down.
AAATTTATTTCTCTTAAACTTTTTTTAAATTTAAATATCAACCAACCAACTACATTTCAATAAATAAAACTCTTTATATATATAAATCAAAACTATATTTTAATAAAACCTTCAATTTTTTCTTAATTTGTTATTTTTGTTGATAAATCATTTATTTAAACCATAACTATATTTTAATAAATATCTATTAATCGGTAATATTAATACTAATTAAAAATAAAAGATAATTCATGTCACGTGTCTCTTACTCCTTCACTCACTTGTTCGATTTCCCATTTTTTTCCCATAAGTACATATATATTTTACTAAGTTATATTTCTCTTTTTGTTATTCAAAATCTTTCATGTGTATTTATTTAAATATCAATATTTATAAGTTTTTTCGAAATAGAATTATGTACTTTATTATTTCATAGTATTTCAATAACTCATTTATAGTAGTTTATCATTAGTATTTTAAGATATTTTTTATATTTATAATAAAAATTTAAGTTTATATACATGTTTTAAGAAAACAATGAATTATTATAATCCATGTAATACACAGGATAAATAAACTAGTATATAATAAAGTGTTAACTCTTTAGGTCCCCAATTTAACGAAACTGGCATGTTAACTGTTTCTACAAGTTACCTTTTTCTCTGAAGAATCATTCGGCAACCGATTTGGTATATCGTTTAGGTTTAGATGCACTTAAACTTCCGACGGTTACACCTTCACCTCCGATGAAGCTTCTTTTGCCATTGAAAGCTTCGATTTGTTTTTCATCGGATTGTTGTTTTAGAGTTTGAATTTAATCTGTTAGACTTTAGATTGTTGATTTGTTTTTTATTTTTCATCAAAAATCGTTTGTTCTTGATTACGGAGAAGGTGGTTGCCGAAACAAAAATCAACCGGTTGCAGGTCACCCTTTTGAGGAAAATTTGTATTTTGATAAGTTTTAATCAGTTGAGACTTTTTTGTTACATCAAAAATGATTGAGAGTTTTAATTAGGGGTGTTCATTTTCGGATAATCCGAAAATTGGATACATGAATTTTACTATCCGAATCCGTATCCGATCTTCGGATAATCCGAATTTCGGATTATCCACAAATTATAAATTTTTAATGAAACTTAAAATTATAAAATGAATTCAAATATAAAAAATACAAATCTATATACCTTTTAATATATAAAAAAGTAAATGTGTCTTAAATGAATTTATATCATACTTTTAAAATTAAAACAATAAAAAAAACATACTACACATATAAAATTAAAGAATATAATTATTTTTAGTCAAATAAAAATATAAAAAATTCCAAAAAAATGGATTTCGGATTTATCTAAAAATCCGAAATTATGGGAAATTCGAATCCGAAATTTTGGATATCCAAAATTCGGATAATTTCAATTTGGATTTTCGGATCGGATCCTCGTATTCAGATATTTTTAAACACCCCTAGTTTTAATCACAGAAAATGATCCAACTTAGAGAATTTTTACGTGAAATTTTCTTAACATTTTCTAATAATTAAATTCATATACTTATTGTCTTATTGGTACCAACTAAATGTTTTTTGGGATTAATATGAAAAAAACCAATATGTTTTCATGTTTTTTGAGATTTAGTCCCTCCGTGTAATTTTTTCCTAAGAAAGTCCTCAAGTTATTGTTTCCAATCCGGTTTTCGGAAAAGTTTAATATTCATAATCAACACTGATTTTTTCACAAAAAACCAACATATTTTCACTATTTTTCTCCTAAAAGTCCACAAACTTACTTTTTTGAATTTTTTTTCTAAAAGCACAAACAAATATATCACTTAAAGATTTTATTGGTAAAAATAACACAAAGAAACTAAACCCAAAAAAAAGTGAAAAACATGTTTGTTTTCTTCGTATTAAAAAATATGCAACCCAAATAGTTTTAAAAATGCATTTGGACTTCTATTTTTTGCTAGATTAAACCCTAATATTTAATTAATATATAAATCCTATAAGTTGGAAATTATTGCCAACTATTAATAAGAATTTAGTCGCTCAAAACTATATATATATATATATATATATATATATATATATAGGGGTGGGTTCAATGGAAAACCACGGAAACCTACGCATACCGTCCGATTTGGTGCATTTCAAGAAAAACGTGGTGGCATGATCGTAAATTAGGTGATGCATCACGTGAGATTTTGATGTACCACGATGGAAATTTGATGCATCACGCGGGATTTTGATGCATCACGCGGGGAATTTGATACATTTGTAGTGGTGCAGTGCGGTTTTCACAAGTTTTCAGGTGCATTGTGGTTTTCCATTGAACCTCTCTCTCTCTCTCTCTCTCTATATATATATATATATATATATATATATATATATATATATATATATATATATATATATATATATATATATATATAGGTGGGTTCAATGGAGAACCTCCATGCATCGAAGAACCTGAAGAACCTCCATGCACCACCACAAATGCATCACAATTCCCCCGTAATGCATCATTATTTCCATGTGATGCATCAAATTCTCGCGTGATGCATCGATTTCTACATTATTTCCATGTGATGCATCAAATTCCTGCGTGATGCATCGATTTCTAAGTGATGCATTTCAGTTTTTCTAGCGATGCATCAAATTCCCGTGTGATGCATCGATTTCTATGTGATGCATTTTAGTTTTTCTAGCGATGCATTGTGGTTCTTCAAGGTTCTTCGATGCATAAGGTTCTCCATTGAACCCACCCCTATATATATATATATATATATATATATATATATATATATATATATATATATATATTGTAATGAAAAAATTGAAGGTTCGTATTATTTGTTTGTTTCTTTTTTCTTTCTAATTTAGAGTTTGTAATAATAGTGTATTACTCTATCTATTTGATCATTATCCGTATATTCAAGAATTAAAACAATTAATTATTTTGAAAAAAGCTATAAAGAAACGTAACCACGTATTGGATGAAATTCCATACGATTTATATTTTCAAACATATCCCATCCCTGTAAGTGTAATCAAAGTAGAAAAAGTGAAAATGACAGACAACAACATGAAAGAAGAAGAAGAAATATATAGTTAGAGAATAGAGATATGAATGAATTGAACCACGTATTACATTATATTACAACATGTGCATAATAATATAAATATTATTTAATATTTATATTACATTGATTTAATAGTTTCTTTCTACCTTTTTATAGTTCGTCTTTTTCTGTCAAAACGCATGTACCACTGCAAGAAGCAAGCTTCACAAAGAAAGACAAGTGAATTCTACTCACACCTACCACCTTTTCTATGTTTGAGGTTTGGCATAAAAAACAAACTCCGATGGAAAATCCATAACTTGACCTCGATGTTACCGGGAAATCTCCGAGTTAACTGTAAATGAAGATATGGATGGAGAATCCTTTTTTTTTTTTAAAAAAAAATAATGGGTAATTATTCATTACAATTTTACATAATATATTAAATATCAATATATATGACTTTCTTATAGCTTAAAATATAAATTGTTTTATTTATTTATTTATTGGTTTTATAGATCTTTTGCATACATTTTTTTATTATAAATTATAGAGTAAATTACATAAATGGTCCCTCTGGTTTATAACAAATTACAAGTTTCGTCCCTAACTTTAAAAAATTACACTGGTAGTCCATATTTTGAAACCTTGTTACGTTTTCAGTCCCTATAACTCAATTTTTTGAAAATTCTAATTTTGCCCTTTGGAAACTAATTTCACTTATGGTCCTTAATGAATTAATTAAGTTTTTACTTTATATTTAATTATTTGTATATTCATAAATGTTTAATTAATAAGTAATATTTTATTTATTATTGTAAGAATTTGTCTACAATTTATTTATGTACTTTACCTGTATATTAATAAGTTTCACACCTATTAATTTTAAATATATATTTAGTTATTTTTACATTCATTCGTTTTGAAAAAGAATATTTACTTTTTCTTTTATTAATTTTTTATTTATAAAATGTTTTCCAATCTATTTATATATTTAATTAATTTATCATTCTTATATTCATATATTAATTATTTTAAATGATATTAAAGGTGTTTTTGAAACTCTAAACATGTAAATATTTACATTCATTTATATAAAAAAAATTATTCTTAATATTTATTGATTTTTATTGGTAGAATATTGTATATTTTACATATGAAATAGTGTTAGTAAAATTATATTGTTATTCCTAATAAACTTAACAGGAATGCAATCTTTTAGCATTTTTGAAAATTTGAGTTAATTACAAATATAGTCCCTGTGGTATGTCCTAAACATTAGATTTGGTCCCTGAACTTTCAATTTTGCAGAAACGGTCATTATTTTAACTGTTTGTTTGCAATTTTGGTCCATCAACCTATTAACTTTTCTAATATGACCAAATTACCATTATTTTGGTGCAAACCATAGGGACCATTTCTGCAATTAATATTTTAACTCTTTTTATTCTTAATTAAATAATTATTTTTTAGTGCTACTTAACCTTAATAAACTATAAGGAAAAGAATTATTTAATTATTTATGTTGGTTCATCAATGATCTAAATATTTATTAGTCTTGATTATTTTAATTAACTATAATCAAAGTGTAAACCTTTCAAATTTTATTTTAAAAAAATCATTGATGTATAGAAACTATTTTTTAGAGGTTTCATAAATAAAATATTACAAAGAATATTGACTCTGTAATTATTTATGTTGGTTCATAAATTTGTAATGAAAAATATTTATGTTGGTCAAATATATTTTACTTTCGTCTTAAATAAAATTGGCCAAAAATTTTATTTTATAGTCCTTTCACTTTTTTCTATCAAAAGTCAAAACAAGGTGATTATGGTAAAGTGATAAATCAAAATAGTTTAAATTTTAAGGTATTGATTTAATCGGATTAAAAGTATAGTCAATATGAATCTCAAACATGTTATACGACCTAAAATTTTAAATTGTTTTTAGTGTAATTAAAAATTAAAACGATAAAATAATTGATACGTTAAATAAAATAATATTACTTGTCTAAGACCCTTGGAAGTTTTTTTTAACTCGGTCGAGTTAGATGTTAAAATTTTATTTATTTTAAGTTCGTCAATTATTTTTCCGCGAAGCGAAAACATATAAATTAAAAGGAGTTTTGATTATACACACACATATGATTAAAAAGTTGAATCATCTTGACTCCAATAAATAAACTCATCATTGAAATTAATTTTTCCGACCTAAAATTATGAATGTTTTTTTCTAAAAGATTAATTGAAAACAAATTATTAGGTTTAAGTTTTTAAACAATGTCATGATCTCTTGGTTTGATCGGAGCTTTTGAGATAAGTTTTTTAATCGGAAGGATGTTGATATTAATCTTGTTATAAAGGTTTAATCGATAAACTCATATCACCTTGTTAAAATAAGTTTTAATAAAACGTTTTAATTTTTATATGATTATAAGTTTTTAGAGGTTTACAATTTGATTGTTTGAATGATTTAAATAATAAAAATGTTGGTTCATAAATGAATTTTTTGACAATAAAAAGAGTTTAATGTGTTAAGATATTTATAAATATTTATTTTTTTTCCTTAAAAAAAATATAATAGTTTAATGTGTCAAAACTATAAAGTTGGTTCATAAATAAATATTATAAATTGAACGATTCAAAAGTTAAATGATTTTAATATTTGTGTCTCTTAATTGACTTTAATTAAATTGTTGGTTCATAAATAAATGTTTTATAATTTATTAAAGTTAATTAACACTAAAAAATAAACTATAGTTAATTACATAAATGGTCTTTGTGGTTTGACCAACATAAATATTTTTTATTATGAATGCATGAACCAACATAAATAAATATAGTGTCAAAATATTTTATTTATGAAACTTCTAAAAAAATAATTTCTAAAATAAATGTTTTTTATTACAAATTTCGATAGGTTTACACTTTAAATAAATTTAATTTAGACTAAAAAATATTTAAACCATTTATGAATCAACATAAATAAAACAAATATATTCATTTATATAATTCATTAAATTTAATTAACACTAAAAAATAAATTATTTAATTAAGAGTAAAAAAGAGTTAAAAGAATTAATTGCATAAATGATCCCTATGGTTTGCATCAAAATAAGGGTAAATTGGTCATATTAGAAAAGTTAATATGTAAAGGGACCAAAATTGCAAATAAACAGTGAAAATAATGACCGTTTCTGCAAAATTGAAAGTTCAGGGACCAAATCTAATATTTAGGACATACCATAGTGACCATTTTTGTAATTAACTCTAAAAATTATATGGATGTAACATATCATTTTTCAAATGTTTGAAAAGTATAAAATACTAGTTCAATTATTAAATATGGATCATCCTTTTATTTTTTTCTATCTTTTATTTTTATTTCACAAACAACAAAATGTGAGAAACCTTTAAATTATTTCAAACAATCTATTGATGGTTTTAAATTATTTTAAAAAAAAACACTATTTTAAAATTAAAAAATAAAATACTATTTTAATATTTAAAAACAAAACATTTTTTATGACATTAAAGATATTTTAAAATCTTATTTAAAATTATCAAAGGTTTTTAGAAATAATTTAAAAGGTTTCTTATATTTTTTTGTTTATGAAAAAAAAATAAAAAGAAAAAAAAGTAAAGTGGAATTTATATTTAATAATGAACATACAGTTTATACTATTGAAGCATTAGAAAAGAATGATATAATATACTCATAAAAAATTTAAAATGCTAAAAAATTACAAACTTGTTAAAGATTATTAAAAATAATATATTTTTACTAACATCATTTCATATGTAGAATTTATAATGTTTACTAATAAATATTTATGAAATAAGAAGGGAAGATTTTTTAAATTTTATAAATGAACGTACATATTTTACATGTATTAAATTACAAAATATGAATAACATTTAAAAATTAGTATGTGAAAATAAAAGGATATATTAATTAAATATATAGATAGATGAAATTTTTTTTATAAAACAAAAATTGATAAACGAAATAAATATTTCCATAAAAAAGAATGACATTATAAAAATACAAATAATAATTTATAAACCAACAAATAAATTAATTGATTATGGACCATATGTGAAATTTATTTGTAAGGGCAAAATTGGTATTTTAAAAAAATTAAATTTTTTAGGGACTGAAAGCGTGACAAAGTTTTAAAATATGGACTATCAGTGTAATTTTTAAAAGTTAGGGACGAAACTTATAATTTGCTATAAACCACAGGCACCATTTATGTAATTTACTCTAAATTATATTTGTAAATAACTTAAATAGGTTTGAATTGATTTGTTTCAAAGTTTATTTACATATTTTTTCTGCTAAATTATTACTTATAGTTTAAACATAATAATCTTTAGGAGGTTGAAAAATCTGATTCCTCGATGGAGATGCCCGATCCCTGATTGAAACGAGGATGTGTATGGCCTCATTTGTTTTTCATTCGGAGTCTCCTAAAAACCTCTGAAGTCTAAAGTTCAGATCTATAATAAATTAAGATTGTTTGTTTAAATTCAGACTTAAGAGGTTGAAACCTCTTAATTTTCCTCTGAATTTTAAGAGGATGAGAGTTGTCTGAATTAGAATTAAGAGCCTCTTAATTTTAGATCTTAAAGTCTCCTCTTAATTTCAGACGTGGTTTTCAGACTTCAGACATTTAACCTCTTAAAAACAAATACCACCTATATAAATTCATTCCCCGTCATGGGGGAGAGGCTTAAGAAGCGAGGATGAAGATGGAAAATGAGATCTCTATCCCGTCCCGCCCCATTGTCATGCCTAGTTGTGATGTCTATCCTTTATGACTTGATACCGACACTTATGTTTCTCTCTCTATTCTTATTTAAAATGTACCATATATTTTTTCTATCCTCTTTTTGTCTCTCTCTAACATGTTATGTCATAGTCTTTTTGATTATTTAATTACTGAAAAAATGTCATATTAAGAGGGGTGTGAATCGCCTGCCTTCAAGAGCTGCTGAGGAATCCGTCGTTAAACAACAAAAGAAATCAATGAAGTTAGGTGCTAGATAAAAATGGATTATTTTCAGTTAAAATAAGTTTTCTTTGCTATACACAGCCAACAGATATGTTATTATTGATAATGAATGTTCACTCTGGAACTCCTGGATCCCTCTTAAATTAATATTTGTATATGGAGAACAATTCAAAATAAACTGCCTACGTTGGATGATCTTTCAGCTAAATGTATTATGGTGACTTGCACTATGTGTCCGCTTTGCAAGGGAGCTCAAGGATCTGTGTGTCTTGTTATGCTTGAATGTGTTAATGTCAAAAGGGTGTGAAAAAGAGTTTGATAATTGTGGGATTCTTGAGTTCCTACATCATTTTCTTGGGAATGTTTGCGGTTGGAAAATTTACGTCACAACTTAACTACCGGATCTTTGAAAGCTTTTGAAAGAACATGTCTTGTGTCGATATGGTCGATGTGGAATTGGAGGAACCATGTCGTCCATGCAACTTTGAGGTCCTGCCTAATGTTCATAAGAAATATATCTTTCCTTTCATTCAAATTAATTCGCTCTTGTAGATTAAATATCGTTGCAATAAGCCATGGAATTGGTCTTCGTGGGTTTCTTCGCCTTCACTGCTTGATGCTGAGTAGTCCTTTTGAGATTTAGATCTTTGAGATTTTTGTTTTGTAGATATAGCTATTTTATGACATTATTTCGATTTTAGATGGATACATACAATAATAAAAATATTACATTATGATGAAACTAATAAAACTTGTAGATACTAGATAGTATCAAATTTTACTACATTAAACTAAAATATATTGTTGAACATAAAAAAAAAACCGAAGTCTGAAACATGCAAACAAAAGAATTGTATATTTTTTTATAAAGCCTCAAGTCACAGTGAAAGCAACATAAAATTAAAAGTGTAAGTGAGAAAATTTACTCGTGATCACTTGTGTTCAACTAAAAAACTTGATTTAAACATGTCTGGACCTAAATTTGAGTTCATATAATAAATGAGACAGTTCGAGCTTCATACATGAAGTTCGTTTAGACTTGCAAGCTCAAACAAGTCCTCTTTATGTGTGTGTGTGTGTGTATGTATGTATATAATAGTAATTAACTAAATAACAACTTTATAAATAACAATAAAATATATGATGTATAATACTAAATAAATTCACAAGTTAGTTCGAGCTTTACACACAAAACTCGAAATGTGCTTAGCTCGAGCTCAAACCTGGTCCTTTTAATCGAAACGAGCTCAAGCTTTACTTGACTCGAGTTGTGCTCACTTCATTTATACCTTTACGCATAATGCAAAATATTGTACTTTTGATAGCTTGTTTTAATAACTATTTAAAAATAGACATTTAACTAATTATATTTTGGGAAACGTACCTTTTTTGATTCAAAATTTGGAAGAATATTTGAGATTAATTCTTCATCATATGCTTTCTGGGTATAAGATCTTATATATAAACTTGAGTTTTTTTAACTATAATATTTATAATTTTAATTCTAATACATTGTATTTTTACATATCTTTATTATTGAAATCATGAAAAATAACATCATTGTGAATATGTCAATTAATAGATGTTACCATTCTAATGATAACTCACACTATAATTAAGAATGGATATTAATACTGAGTCTTATTTACTATAGTTAACAACGAATGTAATCAAAATGATTACTTTGTACCTTAAATCATGTGAAAATGCTGGTACTGTTTTAGAATATTGCGTTTAGTTAACGAAAACTAGATATTTTTCAATTTCAGTTTTCAAGTTATAGTTTTCACAAAAAAAAGACAAAAAAAAAAAAAAAAGTTGTTTAGATGATGAAGTTTTAGTTTTAAGAAAAATAAGTTGGGTGATTATATAATAAGAAAAATGTGAGAAAAGTAAGAGAGTGAAAGAGAGTATTATAAAGAAATATAGAGTAAATATTACTAAGTAATAGAAAAGAGAGAGAGAGAGAGAGAGAGAGAGAGAGAGAGAGAGAGAGAGAGAGAGAGAGAGAGAGAGAGAGAGAGAGTATGATAAACAGTATTTTAGAAAATGAAATGAAAATTTATGACATTGTTGTTAAGTAAACAAGTTTTCAATTTTTTAAAAAAAGTAAAATGGAACTTTTGGAAATTTTAATGAACTAAATGCAACCTAAATATGTACAAGATGTACTCATTTTTATTTTATTTATTAAAAAGAGAATTTTATTGAAACACAAAGAGTTAAAAACGAATCCAACTTTGAAATCTCCAAGGTATATACTGGCAATACCAAAACAACATGAGAAGCCTATAACTACATACGAGAAGGCTTGACGAACCGAAACTACTTATTTACCGTACAAAATCATGGCTAGAACAAAATTACACAAAAAAAAGGACTTAAACAAAAACTTTGACTCATACACTTAATAGTTGACCAAGATTACAACAACAATCGCGTTACTCATTCTTATTAAAAGGAATAATTAAAGCTTGAAGACAGACAAAACCAAATTAAGATATCATAATAGTAATACATGTGAATATTCATTCATGTCCTATTTTGGCTCCCACTCCACTCCACTAGTTTATGGTCCCACTAACTTCATGTTGTTTTCATAAATCCAAATTTAAATAAACACACTCCTTTGCAATTAAAGGAAAAAAGAAAAATATATAACATAAGTTAAAATTGACAAATGAAAAGAAAACTTGAACAAACAAATAAAATATATAATAAAGCCTTTTAGAAGCTTAAAAAAAGCATGAAATTGTAAGTTAAGCCAAAGTATAGGGCGTTTACATTATTTTTAAAAAAACCCTAATTATATGAACAAATAATTTTTTTAAATACAGTCTTACACGAGTAATGTTAGTATTATCAAAGAACACGTTTGATTCACACGCTTTAACAACTGTTAGTTAATTATGTTATATGATATTTATGGTTATATAAAATTTATTTTTTTAAAGAATCGAAAGGAGACATGGCTATTACGTACTCCTTCTATAAGTGTTGGATTAATATCGCTACAAAGGTCTTGGTCAAGGAGGAAGTAATGTGAAGTTATGAACCTAGCTAACTCTATTGACTTTTCAAAACCTTCATTGGATTTATACCATATTTTACTCGCACACGTTTGTGTGTATTCAGGAGCAGATCTAGAACTAAAATCTTTTTAATTTTTATAGTTTTTCATTTGTTAAAATATAAAAGTAACTTGTGTCGGTTAAGTACGCCTACTTCACATGACGGTTCTATCTATATATTTTTTCCTTGTTATAATGTGGTTAATATTAATATAGATCATAGATTATGCATATTGAGGTTTGATTTCATGACCTAATTAATTCGGTTATACTATGGTTAAAACAATGTTCTTATTTTGTTGATTAATTTTGTCAAATTTCTGAATAATTCTATGTTTTTTTTTTTTTTTGTCATTTTCGCCTATTTTATAATTGTGAAACTTTTTTAAAGTAATTTATTACTTCTATATATAGTTAAAATTATAAAAACCTAAATTTCACTACATATAATGTCAAATATTCTGACTCGTTTATGTCTGATTGCATCTTAATTTGTGTGTTCAACTTTGATGTTATTTCATCAATTCACACAACATTTCGTTAATTACTTATGTTACAATACTTGTTTTAGACTTTAGTAAAACTTTTAAAGAAAATAAAAACCAATAAGCAGTTTCTGTAACAATAAATATGAAAAACATAATTTTGACTTACACTGTTCGAAAGGACAATGTGAGCCCACTTGAAAACAAAGTGTAATAATCATTTGGGCCCTATTGGAGCCCATCCATACTCACACTGTCACATAATAAAACATTTTCAACACGAGACTTGTGTTAGCATAATTTTATTTATTTGTTATATGTTTTTTTTTATTTAATTATGCAAATTAATTAAGAAAAATATTTGAAGAATTTATATTTATCCATTTAGTAACCAATTCCATAATTATGTTAAGGAAATCGATAATAATAATGATTTCATAGTAATAGGGTTTATTATAAAAAAATTCCAACATGTTTTCACGTTTTTGTTTTGCGTTTTCATTCCTTCATGTTATTTTTTTCCATAAAAAACCTCAATATATTCTTTTCTTTTTGGTTTAGTGAAATTCGGACATTAGACCCCGGTTATAATATGTGAACCGGGTTTTAATAAACTGAAAAACCGGGTTCTAATGTCCGAATTTCACTAAACCAAAAAGAAAAGTACAACTTGAGGACTTTTATGGAAAAAAAATAACATGGAGGGACAAAAACGCAAAAAAACATGAAAACATGTTTTTTTCATAATAAACCCTTTTAAATATATTATTAAATAATAAGTGGTTCACTATTATTTATTTCATTTCATAGTTTTATTATATAGGCCCACACCACCACATTACCACAACTACTATTAGCGTTACATTACAGTGTTACACTATGCCAAAAGCAAAAGAAACTAAAGTGTTAATTTCTAGTTATAATTAGTTTGATACTTTGAACCATGAAACCCTACGTTCGAAAATAATTGGTTTGAATTTCTAGCCATATATTTTGCCTATGATGTGTAAAAAAAGGGACAATTTCTATAAATATACCATTTTGTTAATCATACATTATATTTTCATTTAGTAAACTTAATGTGGTTTTATGTCATTAAATAAAAAGATAGTATTAAGAAGATGAATGATTAGTAAAATTAAGGCGAAATAATGTAAAATAACACCAACGAAAAAAACATGCCTAGGGGCGTTTGGTTCGCGGATAGTATGAGATTTTCATTTAAAATTTTATTTTTGGTCGCAGATTTCAGTAAGAATTTAAAATCTCAGTATTTCTTAAAATCTCATCCTTCTGAGTTATTTAAAAACCTAGTTTTCCCCTTATAATTTTAAATCTCACTTACCTTGCATTTCTTCAGATTAGCAAATGTTCTCTAAAACATAATGCAACTTTTTGACAAAATCTTGATAAATGAAAATGTTGCATAATGAAAATTCTTTGACAGAGTATAAATCCTAATAAAAAAATATGTTAACCAAACGCCCACTTAGTTTAATTGCCATATCAATAAAGGTTGTTTTGAGAATTCTCAAGTAAAGAAACACAGGTGTTGGTGCTTTTCCAAAATAAAAAGTTAGACTTTAAAGGAGAGTTCTCTATATTAAAAACATGCTAATTAAATAATCTCAACAAAATGTAATTAGGCTTCTAAGTATATGCTTAAATTATAATAGTAAACCTGACATTTGTAATTAATGAGAATATGGTTGAACAAAAATTGTTTATATATGTAAGCATATATCTAAAACAGTGCTAGTGATATTTATGTTGATGATATATAAATATTAAATTTCAGAAATTTAAACATTCCTTTTTTATAATTATAAATATATATGGTTGAATCAAACTTTGTTATGAAAGGTTAAAAGTGTAGTATCTGTAAATTTATAATAATTATAAAATTTGGGATAAATCTTGAGATGGTAAACATTATGTTGACATTAACTTAGAATCATTTTCACATTTACATTGATAAGTTGAGGGATATTAAGATGGGTCAAAAACATTTAACCTCGTTCGGTTTGCAGAATGAAATTTAAATGAATTAGATTTAATTTTAAAACATTAGAGGGTGTGACGGGTGTATGTTGTTTAATGTTTAGCTAATGGTTTGGGTTATGAAATGTTGGAATCAGAATTGTTTGGCAAATGACAATGAATAACAAATTTCTTTAAGCATAAAATTTGATTGAATTTATAAGTTTTAGTTGATTCTCTTTGTAGATTAAATGTTCATACACATAAAATAAGTTTTGATTCTTTCGAATCATTCCATAAAATAATTGATTTTCGTCGATGTTTTGCTCACTTGAGGTTGCTGATTTTCTCGTGTTTGAATCATGGGTTTTAAAGGAGATGAGGTCTGCGATGGAATCAAGGAAGTAGATGAGGTCTGTGATGGCAACAGGGAAGTAGATGGTGATTTTCTTTAGTGTCGGTTTCGTGTCAAGATTACCTTGCACCATAAGTGTCTTCTTAATATAGTGACATTTTGTGAAATCATAGTTAGTGTTTAGAGTCGAATTTGGTTTCTCTTTTGGTCTGACAAAGCTGTCCAGAAGTAGAATAATAATTCCATTTTGATGAAGCAATCCATCACCATATCCAGCAGTCGATTTGCAATTGTCTTAATTTTGACATTGTAATTATCTTATCGTATGACTGCGTATGCTACTTGAGTGTCATCAATGGCTTTTACTACTTAAACATGAGATTTATACACATCTGGAATTGAAACAAATTTAGAAAAGGAAACCAAGCATCTCAATCTGGCTTCTGTAGCCAAGCCTTAATCTTTAGACTTTGGAATAAAAAGCATCACCATTCACCAGAGTCGATCCTGTTGATTTTAACAACTAACAAAAAAAATAACAATAACAAAACATCTTCAGCAAAACATACGAGGAATTTTGATCCAAAAAAAAAAAACATCAAATTACTGAAATATATAAATTAAAAAGACATTACTTTAGTAAGGAAATGCAAGTGTGGATATGAACTCCAGGTGCTCCTTCCGGCTCACAATCTCATCAACTGTTGCATCTTTGTTATTAGAGAGCCATTCAGTTGTGTCATTAAGCGCAAACTTCACATTCTTCATCACTTTGGGAGGCATATCATTTCCTTTGATCTTATTCTTTAACTCGTATATGTAATCCTGCAATGCATTATATGCATCCACTTTCCTCTTGTACTCCAGGTCCTCTAGTTTGAACTTTTGAGCATCTTCCACCATTTTCTCGATCTCTTCCTTTGATAATCTTCCACTATGATTGGTAACAGTAAGTTTTTTGGTTTTACCTGTGGATAGTACCTTAGAAGTAACAGTGAGGATGCCATTAACATCTATTTCAAAACAATCCTCAACTTTTGAGACTCCCTTGGGAGCAGGTGGAATTCCACAAATTCTAAATTCTCCCAACAAATAGTTGTCTGCTGATCTAGTCCGTTCACCCTGGTAAACCTTGATCGTCATTCCAAGTTGGTTGTCTTTGGCAGTTCCAAAAGTTTTCCTCTTTGTTGTAGGAATAGGAGTATTCCTTGGTATCACAACAGACATTATTTCTCCAGATGTCTCTGTACCAAGAGACAAAGGAGTAACATCTAATAACACCAACTCCTTAAGCATTATGGTAATTTCACCGCTTAACTTTGCAGCCAAAACTGCCGCCCCGTATGCAACAGCTTCATCTGGATTGATGTTTTTGCATAATTGTATCCCAACAAATAATTGCTGCAACATATGTTGGATTTTCGGAATCCTAGTTGACCCACCAACAAGAATAACCTCGTCTACACTTTTTTTGTCCATACGTGCATCGGCTAAACATGTCTCCAGCTTCTTGATACACTCTGTGAAAAAAACTTATATTAAGCTCCTCAAACTTGGCACGTGTGATATTCAAAGAAAAGTCAATACCCTCATGCAAAACTTCCAATTCAATTGAAGCTAGATCGAGTAGCATATGAAAGAACTCTCTTGGCTTTTTCACAAGCAACTTTCAACCTTCCCAAAGCTCTCTCATTTCCGATGAGATCTTTCTTCCATTTCTTCTTAAAATCCTCAACACAATAATTGACCATACGGTTATCAAAATCCTCACCGCCCAAATGAGTGTCACCTGCAACAGCCTTAACCTCATACGTACCACCCCTGTCAATAGTCAGAATAGAGACATCAAAGGTCCCTCCGCCAAGATCAAATACAAGCACATTTTTCTTTCCAGTTAGACCTGATCTATTGTCAACACCATAAGCAATTGCAGCTGTGGTTGGCTCATTGATCATGCGTAAAACATTTAGACCAGCAATGGTGGCCGCATCCTTTGTTGCTTGACGCTGACAATCGTTGAAGTAAGCTGGGACTGTAATCACAGCATTCTTTACTGTTTCACCAATATATGCCTCTGCAGTTTCTTTCATTTTAGCAAGGACCATTGATGAAATTTCTTCAGTAGAAAACTGTTTCTCACTTCCCTTATAGGTAACCACGATCTTTGGGGCTTCATCAGAACCTTCGATGACCTTAAAAGGCCATGACTTCATGTCATTCTGCACAATAGCTTCACTGAACTTCCTGCCAATCAACCTTTTTGCATCTAAAGTTCCACAACTAAATCAGACAGACGATAAAAATGAAAAAGAAAAAGCCATAGAAAGATTTAGAGTTAAGATTGAAAAGTCTAAACTGACCAAATAGGGTATTAGCAGGGTTCCTGATGATTTGATTCTTGGCACCATGACCAATGAGACGTTCAGTATCAGTGAAAGCAACACAAGATGGTGTTATCCGGTTGCCTTGGTCGTTAGTTATGATCTCGATTCGATCATGTTTCCAAACTGCGACACATGAGTATGTGGTTCCAAGGTCAATGCCAATGGCTGGTGACAACCCACCTTCTGTTGTAGTTGCCATTATTCTACAAATTAGAAAAGATAAGTCCACGATGAATGCTCATACTTGGAGATGTTAGAACATGTAAGAATAAGAGTTTATCCTCCAAATCCCAAAATATAAATGGTGTCTTTGGTTCCCCAAACGTCTTTCACATGACATTGGTCATGATGTAACGTTTGCAATTCTCTCTTTTCCCTATCTGATTTTATTTAATTAATTTCAGGGATTATAACATATATTAGACTTTTTGATTTTCTATAAAGTTTTGAATGGTTTATTAAATAAAAAAATTGCTTAATTAAAGATGAATACCAAATTTCATCCATACATTTTTTTGAAATTAGGCTACCAACTAAACTCCTCTGTTTCTTATTGTTCTGAGATTTATAGTACCAATTTTCTTCTATGCATGTCCCAAAATTTGGTTTACAATTCGAGTATAATCTCAACATAAATAAATGGATTTGACAAACTTTCAGGCCAACGCACGTAGAAGTTACCGATGGTACCATATTTTTACTGCTTGAATTCATAATAAATCTACTTTTATTTTTAAAACTTTCTATTATTATTACTTATTAGTAGCAATTATAATAAATTTTCAATTCTTTTTTTTTTAATCAATTCTAAAAATATATGAATTGATATAAATAGTTGATTGGTAAACATAATTTAACTCCATTAATGAAAATCAATCCAATTAAATGATTGGGTAAAAGGAGTAGTTTAGGAGTAGGAGTAGAATAGTTTGTCGTTCAAGAAAAAACTTAATAATCTAATGTTTAAACAAAAATATAAAATATTGTTTTAATTTTAACATCACAAATACATAATTTGTTTTATTAAGTTTTTATTGTATGATAAAAGTTTCAAACATTATTTTTATTTTATATCTTTATTTATTTTAATTATAATGTTATAAACAGATATATTATTTAATAAAATTTCTGTTTTATTAGATCTACTTTTGGTTACATAATATTATGTTTTAAATAAATTTGTATTGAAAGTGAAAGTTAACCACTTTTAATTTATGATCATTATAAAAAATTAATTTAAATTATGTAACCGTTAATGAATTTACCAACTTTATAAAATTAATAACAAACAATTATCATTTGAAAAACCTATTTTTTTTTAGTTCGAATGGGATGATAATAATATAACAATAAGAAAAAAGTCATAAAACATTGAAATTTTATATGAAATATAAACAAATGAAACAAAATAACAACACGCTTGCATTAACATAGATAAAGATTAACGACACAATTATATTAACAACCAAAATTACGCAGATGTTAATCATAGGTTACTATATATTTATATAACATAGTTAGAAGAAAGAAGATATATGTGTGTGAGTCAAAAATAATATAAATATTATTGGGGCGGAGCGGGGATTGATCCCATCCCCGAACCCATACCCGATAAAATCCCAAAACCCGCCCCTAAAAGTTCGGGTTTCCACGTCGGGTTTGGGATTTTTTTTGTCATCCCTGGATACAAGGTTACAGAATACATCATTCTTAAGGAAAAGCAAATTGAATGCATTCAATTGATGAATCAAACAAAAACAACCAAATACAAGGGTAGTTATGGCCAGGCCGTCAGCAATTAATCAATATCTGCTTACTTATGCAGAATAAATTTTAGAATTTATACAACACGTTGTAGGAATAGGATCTTGCAATTCCATTTGTGCATACCATATATGACATACATTATTCTATTTCTAGTAAAGATGATGCATGCAATACACACTAGCTTATACTTATAGACTTATAGTTCATCCGGTGCTACCGCATCAAATCAAATCACGTGGAAAGCATGTAACTGCAATGGCTACACCTTCGCAATTGTGATATATGCAAACCACTTTTGTCTTTTGGTGAAAGAAGCACTGTGAATCGTGGACTGCTTAAAAAACTTCACTTATTCAACATCTTCAGCTTGTAGTTTCCAGCATTTTGGGTCCAATTCAGCCTGTCAATAACAAAGAGGACTACATTACAAGACTAAGTCAAGAAAAACCCTAAGCAAATTACAATCATTTTCTATTTTCTTATTATTTATTATATTACCAACATATAATAATAAAAAAAAAGAAACTTTACTCCCTCCATCACATAAAAAGGCAAATGGCACCAAAACAAAAATCTTTGAGTTTGATATCATTTTTAGATTGTAATTTCAAAACATACATTTGAAGGTCTACAGCTTGAAAACCACACATTTTGAGTCTCCATAACTTGGCTTTTCATGTTGTGGCATAGGTCGCCAATTTGAGTACATTTGACTGTCATGCAAGTAAAACGTATGCCACATCATCAGCAACAGATTTTCTGGTTTTTTAAGCCCAAAATACGTACTTTTCAAGCTATAGCCCCATAATAGATGCATTATGATCCCTAAACTGAAACTTGACCCAAAGTACGTTCCATTTTGGTGTCATTTGCCCCATAAAAGATGCACAATCTTTAAGATGTCTATTAATGCTTTAAAACTAATCTTTGGTTAAATGGTCTTGGTGTTGCAAGCGACATACCTCAAAGACCTTATCTCTCCATTGAAAAGCACAACCACGAGCTTCTAGATGCTCAAGAACTAATCTTGGTAGCAAACTTCTAAATGACGATTGTAGCTTCACTTTTGTCAGGCCCCCACATCCCAACAACGCAGCTGCAAGTCCACTCGGAGTCAAACCTTCCATGTGAAGAATCGTCATACTCTGCAAACACCCGAGGCTAGCAAGATACAGCAGCCCAACATCCGTCACCGAGCTATATGACAAATTAATCTGAAAAACACCCAAAAAGACAGCTTAAATAAACCAAGTACCAATTATTTTTTAGAATCAACAAGAATCAACAAAAACATGGGCAGAGGCTGGTTACCTGTCTGAGATTTTGTGAAAAATGAGCGAGTGGAATCATTCCAGTGTCATTTATGTTGCGGCATTTCTTAATGTCTAGTTTCGTAAGTTGCTTGCATCTACTGGCAATGGCTCTTAGCCCTAAAGACGTAAGACGAGGGCATCCTCGACTTTCAAGCGTATTTAACTTCAAGCAATTTGACAATGATATCAACGAGCTATCCGTGATGTTTTCACAGTAAGATACATTGATCATTTCAAGGGAATCACAACCATGAGCAACTGCCGAAATGCCCATATCCGTAATTCCAACTGATCTGAACAACAAAAATACATTCACTCATGTTATTTGTTTTGTTTCATTTATTATTTTCCATCTTGCAAAAAAAAGATGGTATAAAATGAAATGCACCATATGATCCAAAGATAATAATCATCAAAAGTGAACTTTCCATTTGCAAACCTGTATAAATCAAGCTCTAAAAGTTTCCGGCATCCATTCCCAATAAAACCGAGTCCCTCATCTGTTATATTCAGGCATATTCCCAGCTTCAAGACAGACAATTTGGAACATCTGGAGATCGACTTTAAGCCTGCACAAACAACATATAACGGTTACCATTTCCAATTTGGGAGTGTCCCAAGAGTATTGCAACATTTCCACTTTGCACAGTGTCATCATTGCAACGGCTAATACAAGATTATCTTGTTTCAACTGTTACTGAAGGATACTTGAAACATTGTGCTAAGTTAAAAACACTGCCCTTTCAATGAAACATTGCAGTTTTCAGGAAAACACGGGCGCACACCTTACTAGTTTTGCAGTTATGATTAAGAGAAGAGGACAAAGTGACATACCTTCATCATCAACATCATTATCAGTAAGATCAAGTTCCTCAAGAAAATGACAATGTAGCCCTATCAGGACAAAAGCTTCTGAGGGAACAAGGGTACATGACTCCATCTTGAGAGAAACGAGAGACCCACATGATTTTGTGATGTGAGCAATTGAAGCTCCGGTTATCTTTCTACAACAAGTGATATCTAGCTTTCTCAAGTCCGTGTGCTTCGTGACTATAGACAAAAGACCATCGTCTGTCACTCCCAAGCACTTACTTAAGCTTATTTCCTTGAGCGATACACATGAGTTTCCAATGCCCTTGAGTCCAGAAGATGTAACCTGGCAACCATCTAACCGAATTGATTGCAGTTGTGAAAGCTTTTGTAGACTTTCGGAAAGAGAAAGAGTTACCTGAACAAAAACATGGTGTTAGAACTTGTAAACTAAAATCTTTTATCCTAAAAATAGCAGAACTTTCACACAAAAATCTGTCATCGTTACTCCCTCAACAGATAAGAAAGGAATCTTGTGGACCA
Source organism: Centrapalus pauciflorus (assembly GCA_020465985.1). Lineage (NCBI taxonomy): Eukaryota > Viridiplantae > Streptophyta > Magnoliopsida > Asterales > Asteraceae > Centrapalus > Centrapalus pauciflorus. The sequence continues at coordinate 102,712 of JAANYP010009066.1, read as the reverse complement.
ATCAACTTTTTGTCATAATTATCAAGGGGTGCTTCGATATATGCACTCAAGTAATTATGTGATATTAATAATCAGAATCGCATAATCACCGTGATAACAGGTTGCAGGAAATGGTGTTAGATGTCTTTGTGCTATTTGATGTTGTAACAATAACATATTAGTGTCTGAGTGTTTGGTGAATTATGTCAAATTTCAAGAACTAATAGGTAAAATTACACAAATTCAGATAGTCTGATAATCAGTTTTGTTGCAGCTGCTCTCAAACTTTTGATCCCTGAATAATCAGAATTAGACCAGTTTCCCCAACAACAAAAAATTCTTAAGCTTGATTTCAGAACTCAATAATCTGATCATCAGGTTAAAAACCGCACATCCAAACGCCGACAATGTAAACAAGTAGTTGCACTTATTTTGGGATAAAAGGCAGTGGGGATTACCTAATTAGGTGCTTCATCTAATGTTCAAAAGCCAACTTATATAAGGAAAAGCTGATATTGTTGGTACATCAAACATCAAAATCATCAGTCGTCTCCTTCAGACAAATTTTAGAAACATCTCATCTTTTCAACTCCTTGAAAAAGCTGGTTTTTCAAATGGATACTATTTAGTGCTTTTCAAGCCCCTTAACAAAATGAACACAATTTCAACTGCAAATCACTAGCACTCTAACTTTTGAGGTCAAAGAATCAATCTTTTGGATGAACACCTAAAAACTTATTTATTCATTAATAGGCAATTATTTGATCAGCTAATAATAGTTAAAAGATGCTGTATTTCTGAAAATGACTTACTAGTGGTCCGTATGCCAAGTTAAGGTTCTGAAGACAACCAGTGCTGCTGGTTATCGACGAAACTCCCACGTGAGTAACGTTCTCACAATATGACATGTTCAACATCTGTCAAGGGTATAAATACGAATTTCTTAGTTTCTTGAAATATTTTTAACGTACTACTTGGTTTGTTTTCTAATTACAGATACCTTAAGTGACATCCACCCTTGTTTTATTGATACAAGACTTTCATCCTTTATTCCACAGCATCCTTCTAAAATTAAGTCTTCAAGATATTGCAACTTCAAAAGTGAAGGCAAGCATTTCTCGGTGATCTGTAAATACAAACAAGAAAGAATGAGAGTTCAAGATTGTATCAAACCACCAAAAATAATTCGATAAAAGATATGCAAGTACATGTAAATGAGACCCACAATCACAAGTTCCCATATTCCATTTTGTGGGTCCCATCTCGTTTTTCAGTCAAGAACCAGCTAAAACACAATTTCATTTACCCTCATATCACATAAAACAAAAGGCAATTTCATTCAAGCCTTGTAATTATATGAACTAAATGAAAAGTCTGAAATTGCTCTATTAACGTATAAAAAAGTGAATAAGCACTAGATAATAATAGTGACGCCACCGAACTGACCAACAAAGACGCCATGAATGATCAACGGTTCGAAAAATATTGTTATTTCAGTGACAGTGGAACAAATATAACAAATGTTTCAAGCATCCACATCACCAGAAACACTCACTCTTAACATTTTACACGTGATGTAACATTATCACATAACATTACCATATTTAATTTGGTTTTCTTTATTCAAACTAAAACACAATCCTGAATGTTTTAACATGCTAAAATCAATTGTTCTTCGCCAAATCGTGCAACTACTATAAACCACTCCCCCTCTGTCCCAAGACAAGTCATTTGAATTTTACATTTTCATATATGAATTTTACATTTTCAAATTTGACATACATGTTTTCAGTTCTCCAAATCTGCAAGCTGTTTCTATTGTGATGCTCTTTCTTTACTTTTAATGTGGTTATAATTGTTTCCTTCGCAAAGAACAAAATTATCATCAGCTATGAAGTTAAAAGACAAGTCATTTGACCCCAAAACCACACTTTAAGAACCCATGAAACTTGAATTAGAAAGAAAACAACTTTTAAATACCCCACCAAAGTCAAATTGCACTTAAAACATAAGAGTAACATATTATAAGTCAATTCCAGTTTTAGCTGAGCTATTATAATAAAGATCAACTTAAAACATAAGTTGATTTGAAAGTAAGTCCTTCGACATAGAAATTGAATCAAGTACGGTTTCTTAGAGGCTAGATAAACAAACACATCAAATAAAACTCAATAAGAAGACAAATAAAATTATAGCAAAATGATTACTATAAATAGGGAAAATATATATATAAGGGAAATTATTGCATACCAGCAAGTGAGAAAGATCCAAGCTTCGAATCTGCTTACACTTAACACCAATCAAAGCCACCCCTAAATCACTAACACCCAAACACCATTTCAAACTCAAAACCTTCAATTTTAGACACCCAACTGCAATACAGCCAATTCCAATATCTGTCAAAGACTTACACCTAGTCAAACACAACCTCTCCAAACTCCGGCAACTAGCAAACGCCGCGGCGGCGGCATCATTCAAATGCACGGCATTTGACAGATCAATATCAACCAAATTCACACACTGCGAAACCAAACACGACAAACCCATATGGGTAAAGAACCTAGACCTGGAAAGATCAATGGATTTCAAGTTTTTCCCGCAAGAATTGGATATGTAAGACAAATAACTATCGGTGATCCGAGGGCAGAAGGAAAGATCCAGGTGAGTTAGGTATGGGTATCGATTTAAAATCCTTTTTAATTGATCATGATGATGATCATTGGTGGTACGAGGAAAGGGTTTTAATGTCTTCCGATGACGAGATTCAATTGAATAGAATGATTTAGAAACTAAAGAGAAAGACTTTCGATCAAGCGGGTTTGTTTTAAGGTAATCTAAGATTAAGAAAACTATTTCTTCTGAGAGAAAATCGAAAGGGTTGATCTGGGTTTCTTCAGCAGCTTGCTTGATACATTTCTGCTTCTTCATATTAACTCTTTAAATTATGAAAAAAGAAATAAAATGCAAATATGTATAAAGAAAGGAGGTTCGGTTTTAGTTTCAGAGAGGAATTTGTTGATGAATTTAAAGGAGAAGTAACCGTTTAACAGGAAAAATGCTGGTTTGGTTATTGGGGCAGTTGATAACTGAGTGAAGGTAGAACGTAGAAGATGAAGAAACGGGAGATTTTTCTGTATATTTACAATATTGACCTTTTTGCTTTCCCTTAGATGAAATTGATTGGATAATTTTCGTGCCAGTGAAGACCCTATTACCCCTGCCAGATTTTGTGACTGGAAAGACACGTATTAGTGGTAGTACATTTTGTATATATTTTGCGAATAAATTTGTTACTTTATATATATTATCATCATAAATTAATTTATTATTTCAAATTATACGTATGCATAATTGTTCAGCGCTTCAGCCTTTAAATAAAATATACGTATAAAGAAAAAAAGCTTATTTTCAACGTATTTTATTTCAGGACCATATTAGTTATATTATAATGGGTTTATAATGAAAAAACCAATATATTTTCATATTTTTTGCGTCTTCATTTTTTCATGTTATTTTTTTCAAAAAAGTTCTAAAGTTAATTTTTTATTTTTGGTTCAGTAAAATTTGATTATTATAAACTAGTTTTTAGTTTTTAAAAAATCCGGTTTATCAATTATAACCGGGCTATAATAGTCATATTTTACAAAACTAGAAAAAAATTTAACTGGAGTATTTTTCTGAAAAAATAGCATCGATGAACGAAAATGCAAAAACTATGAAAACATGTTGATTTTTTTCCATTATAAACCATACTATTATTTCATTATCAATCAACTTAATAATATAGGGTTATTCTATATGTACACTCCTCTGTTGCTAATCATACATTCTTCTTTTTTAAATGTAAGAAGGGAATTAAGTTTAATCATAAAGTCATGCGTCATTAACAAAAAAAAAATACATGTGATATGTATTATTAGTAAACATTAACAGAAAGAAAATGTATATATAACAATGTCCATAATATAAATTAAAATTTTCTGACACATCCAAGAATAAATAGATGACAAAGAAGTATTTTAAGTGTACCAAAGATTAACCTTTATGTTAGATCACTGCTAGAAAAACTGCAAACTGCAACGATTTTTTTAGCAACGACGCATGTGTCGTTGCTAATATCTTCAATTAGCAACGAAATCAGCAACGAAATGCACAAAAAGTTATTATATTATGTTAGCAACGAATTTTCGTTGCTAGATTCGTCGCTAATCAGCAAAAATAGGAGGGAAAATTTCCCGCTAGGTTTTTACAACAAAATTTCTAGCAAAAGTCGTTGCTAAATTAGACAAAAATAATTAGCAACGACTATATGCCGTTGCTAAATATTTTATAAGCATTTAACAACTATTTATTAACTTTAGCAACGACCAAGTTCGTTGCTATTTATGTAAAAGTTGGAGAAATAAAATTACTTTATTTTAGCAACTATATTTAGTCGTTGCTATATATCCGGATATTGGAGCTCGTGTATACCCTTCAACTCCTGTCGACATGGAAGCTAGGATTGAATCAGAAGTCAATGCTAGAGTAGAGAGCCGGTTGGAAGCATTCAAGGCTGAGATTATGCGACAAATGCAAGAACAAGTGAAACAGATGATGAACTTTCAACAAACTAGCTCGACTACTAGCGATACGTTTGGTCTTGGCGAGGACAACCCTTGAGGATACGAATGATGGTATATGGTACTAACTTTTTGGTAGCTTATAAACACTAGCTACAATTTCCATTATTGTATATACTACTAACTTTTTTGGTAGCTTAATAGTGTTTTTGGAACCGACAAACACTAGCTACATGTTACATGGTCTATTTGATAGATGACCAATACATTAATTTATGTATGAATTGTGGTTGGTAGTGCCAAACTTACAATATACTTTTGGTATGTGTATGAAATTATGATTATAACTAGGATTGTGTAACTGAATTATCATTATAAACAGGTTTGCATGAAAGAATTATGTTACAAATGCAGGTTTTTTTCAAAATAAATGGTTTAAAAATAAAAAAAATGTTGCCAAATTTTTTATTAATATTAGCAATGACATTGAATCGTTGCTAATATTAGCAACTATTTTTTTTTGCTAAAATCTCGTTGCTAATATTCTAATAGCAAGGAATAGAAGTCGTTGCTAAACATAGAAATTAGCAACAAAATAATATCGTTGCTAAATTAGCAAGGAATAATGTGTCGTTGTTAAATGTAGAAATTAGCAACGAAAGTAACCTTTTTGCAATATTTACGACCAGATACAAATTTTGTTGCTATTTTAGCAACGAACTACAAATTTTCGTTGCTAAATGTATTTAGCATTGGGCGTTTCAGCTTCGACTTAATTTCGTTGCAAACACGGATTAGCAACGATTTTAAGGCATTTAGCAACGAAAAATGGTCGTTGCAATTTGCGGTTTTTTTAGTAGTGATGGGAGGGTTAATGATCGTGTTAATGATTCCACAGGGGATGGAGGGATGATGGTTACATGCGGGTTAACGATCGTGTCTTATAGCACGTATGGAAAATATAAGTTGACGATGAAGTAATGAATATTCATATATAGTACATCGTAAGCAAAAGTCCGAAAGGATGTTGGTACGTAGCAGTGGGATGATTGTTGCATGTGCTTCTGTACTGTATTTGTATTGCAGCTAAATGGATGACTGCATCAAATGCTTCTGTGTTTGCTTGTGAACATTCATTGTTTTGGGTTGGAATGGTGTATATGACAATGTCTGCATTTGCATATAAATTTAACTTTGCTCCTAGTCATTCCTTTTGTTTTTGTGTGTTTTGGGTAGTGCTTGGCATGATGCATGTTTAATTTTAGGAGTGGTAATTAATGGAGTTGGTGTTTATTTCTTGTAGATGTCTTTTTTTGTTTGGTCCAAGATTTATATGATTGCAATAAAAAATTTGTTACTCAAAAAATTTTAATTTATTAAATAATCACAATTATATTAGTCGATTAGGATTGGTTTATGTTGGTGATTTGGTATCACCATATTATTTTAGTTTTTATTGAATCTGTCTATAAATCAATAGGATTTTGACATCGGTGACTCACAAGTATCAGAGGTATGCAATGCACAATTGTGAAAGTTGATCTGGGTCTAGGCTTGTATCATGCAGAGATCAAGGGGCCTGCTCTGACTTCACAACGATGACAGCTGATGTCGCCAATGCTGGTGATCTCTAAAGCTGGTTCTTTGTAATTGTTGGTATTAATCGTATAGTTACGAACAGTGATTGCTAGAACCGCTTTTGCATTGATTATGGCCCATAATAATGTCGATTTAAAAGACCTATTAACTTCAACATTTAAGAAAAATCTATTACAATTTACAAGCGATTGGTTTCACTTTTGCTACACTAAACATATGAATTCAAGTGTTCTTGATCTCGTATTATCTTGAATAAGATTTCATGTAACCCTAGACTAATTATAGGATCGATACATTTATCACAAAAAGTTTTTAACTTTATACAATACAAGTGTTTATCCAAGTTTCTTGTTCACAGCAAAACCCTATAGACCGCAACAGTTTAGAATACTCATCATCCTTAGCCGAGAATCCAAAATCCGATTTAAGGTTTGACCGAGTAATATTAGAATGATACAATTCGAAATTCAGCAACCTATTAGTTGTATTTGAGATACATGTTCATGTTTTTTTCTTTTGGTTATAATATAAATTATAAGGTATCTAGTTAAATTATATTATTTTATAAATTTTTACAATATTCATTTTTAATAAACTTATATTCAATTTGGAAGATGGAAAAATTCCAAATACCTTGATGAGGATAAGTGCGAGGATGGAATTGGAGACGTAGAGCCCATTTGATCAAACTTTGTAACGTAATTTATCTAATTATAAAAACAATATACTAAAAATTATTACATCTAAGAATTAAAATTTTAAAAAGTATCATTTATTTTATTTATTACTTTACAAAAAAGAATTTAACATTGCAGATTTGCAGTATTGCACGCATCCATCAACGCAGAAAGTCAAGTTATTCTAGATTCTTGACCGAGGGTAAAATGGTCATTAAAGGGAAGCGAGACTTGCCGTACGCGTAAGGACAGAAAACGACTGCATTAGTTGACGGGGTTATTTTGGGAAACACAAAAAAGTCGCTTTCGAAACGTAGACCAGTTCCATTCGGTGGAGCAAATATGTGAGGAAGGTACGTCCTTTATTTATTCCCAGGATGGTACGTATACTTTCATTAATTGGCATAAATGTATTTCATCTTTTCTTTATGTCATATTTGTCACCTAATTTTACCCACTTTTGGTTGGCTTAGAGCAACTCTCATGATGAACTAGAATTATATATATATATTGCCGACGGAGCAGAGAGAAAATGCTCACGTGGCGCAATATCAGTGGTAGAAATTCAGAAAATTAAGGCCACGTGGCGCAATATCAGTGGTAGAAATTCAGAAAATTAAGGCCACGTGGCGCTATATAAGTGGTTATAATTCAGATAAATAAGGTTGATCACAACAGAAAAAAATTAAAAGACTCCATAAATTCAGGAATATATGCGTAAATATTTCTGGATACATCAAAACAGAAATGTAAAAAAATCCTCCATCAGATTTAAACCAAAAAATCCAGAACAGACTGCATAAAATCTAAACAGATAATGCAGAAAAGAAAGTTGCAAACCTGTAGTTTCTAGCTGTTCGTCTTGTGGTTCAAAATAGTTTGAGATAAAATCCTGAAAATCTGCTAGAATATCTGAAAACAATTCTGAACAGAAAATGCAGAAAATTAAATGAGTTAAATGTAACACACTATCAGATAAAACATGCAGGAAAAGCAGAAAATAATGTTGCAAACCTGTATTTTCCAGCTGCTGGTGTTGCAGTTCAAAACAGTAAGAAATAAATCCTGAATGGGAAAAAGAAACAATTACAAATCAGATTATTTCAGTACAGCAAGCACAAATACAGCTGTCAAATTTCTGTAAAACTACACAACAACTTAAAAATATGAAAAAAAAATAAAAATAAATTATACCATTTCAAAACTAGGAATAATTACGTTTGGGATAAATTCACAACAGTTGGCGCAATATCAGTGGTAGAAATTCAGAAAATTAAGGTCACGTGGCGCTATATAAGTGGTTATAATTCAGATAAATAAGGTTGATCACAACAGAAAAAAATTAAAATACTCCATAAATTCAGGAATATATACGTAAATATTTCTGGATACATCAAAACAGAAATCTAAAAAAATCCTCCATCAGATTTAAACCAAAAAATCTGGAACAGACTGCATAAAATCTAAACAGATAATGCAGAAAATAAAGTTGCAAACCTGTAGTTTCTAGCTGTTCGTCTTGTGGTTCAAAATAGTTTGAGAAAAATCCTGAAAATCTGCTAGAATATCTGAAAACAATTCTGAACAAAAAATGCAGAAAATAAAATGAGTTAAATGTAACACACTATCAGATAAAACATGCAGAAAAAGCAGAAAATAATGTTGCAAACCTGTATTTTCCAGCTGCTGGTGTTGCAGTTCAAAACAGTAAGAAATAAATCCTGAATGGGAAAAAGAAACAATTACAAATCGCATTATTTCGGTCCAGCAAGCACAAATACAGCTGTCAAATTTCTGTAAAACTACATAACTTAAAAATATGAAAAAAAAAATAAAAATAAATTATACCATTTCAAAACTAGGAATAATTACGTTTGGGATAAATTCACAACGGTTGGAAAGTCAGCATGTGGATAGTATCGTTAATTTCATCAATTGTTTCTAAAAATAACAATCAGAAAAAAAAAGGAACTATTATCCCAATGCACCAAAAAAAATGGTTGCCTAACAAAAACTCAAGAAAATCGGATAATCTTGACAAATTCAAACAAAAAAGCTCAGATATTAAAACTGCATATGGTTGTTTTAAGATTCATAAAAAAAACATTATATTAAAACATAAACCGTAAACAAAAATTTCAGATTCACAAAATAAGGGATATCATCATCATTTAATCATGTACGTAAATATAACATCTCCAGAAAAACAAATAAATGAAGAGGTACAATATTTAGCATAATCATTTCATATATTTAAAATATAAAAGAGGTTGCAAAAAATATTGCATAACAAAATTGCAGAATAATAAGGGATAAGTTTTATTTAAAGATAACATCTCCTGAAAAAGAAGTGAATCTCACTTAATAATTTGATTTAACTTCGTATTATAAGGCTATATATACGCATCTGTTTTCTAGAATCTATCAATTTCATGTATCATTTAATGTGCTATATCTTTCAATTAGGTTTTCTGCAGCTTTCATACCTGACACCAACGAAAGAGAAGATGAATTCCATGCACATTCTACCGGTTTACCCCGTCTCCACAACCAACTACTGAAGAATCGAAGATGAATTCTGACTCCTATTTCAACCATGTCTGCATGAAAAAAAAAAGTGTTAGTATCTTCTTAAATTTCTTGAAAAGTTCATTTACTTCTTCAATCTAAACCTTGTATATTACTAAATTAGTTGTAAATTAAACTGAAACTCGTCACGCTTCCAGAAGTTCTTGAAACATGATCGTTTTCGTTTTTTAAAATCTACTAACAGGGTTTCATTTTATATTGCTTCAATCTCATCTTTGTAGTTAGAAGCAGTGGAGTTTCATCAATGGTTTGCCAAGAACGAAGAAAAGCAATTGATGACATCGAAGGTTTGTTCACCACAAACAATCAGATCACTTAATATCAATTTTATTAGGCATATATAAGGGATAAAGAGAAGATAATCAAAACATACTGAAATTTAAAAAAAAAATACCTGTTTATGCATATTACGTTTTGTTCTATATAGATATAGGGATAAGTGGATAACAATGAATATGGCACAATACTTGTAAGTCATAGAAAAAACTGTAAATATTGTTGCAGGTCTAACTTTCACATTTCATTTTTTTCAGATCACACGATGACACACCAAAGAGGTATCCATTAACTGATTCTTTCTTTTATGGACTTGTATTCTTCGTCTTAATTTGTTCATCACTGCATAAATTTTGTCTATTAGTTGTTTTTCTCTTGTCAAGACAGTATATTCTCAATTTTAATTTATATACAGTCTTGAAATTGAGTTTAATAATGATCATTTTTATTGCAATAATTTACAGAAAGCATCACCATCGCCAGTGATGCAAACATCAAATTCATTGAGGTAAACACATACACATTTTGTAGTGTTTTATTCATCTTAATTTGTTCACAACTGCATAGAAATTGTCCATCAGTTGTTTCTTACTTTTCAAGACAATAAATTCTTAATGCTAATCTATATATATAAGTTCAGTAATGATCATATGTATTAAACCTATGTACAAGAAAACATCACCACCTCTAATAATGTAAGCATGGATTCTGTTGAAGTAAATACATACAAATTTCTTGTGAATATAAAAGATTATATAAAATTCAAGTTTATTTCAGTGACAAACTGACAACTGGTATGATTTGATTATATTCATCCCACAGCACATGCTCTATATAAATTAAGCTACTTATACAATTTCAGGTTTTGACGAATTTTGCATATACAAATTAAATTCAAGCCATTATTCTTTGTTGTTTTATTAGACTTTTTAAAAATTTTTGTTTTATGTGCGATCATAAACCATCATTTATTCTTCTATGACATACTATCCTTATTGAATTGATAAGAGTTTTTATCTGAGGTTTCTAAATGTCATTTCTGCAAACAATTACAAATGTTGGTGCTTATTATTGATTCACATGCTTCGATTAAATGTGCCGTGAACTTACACAATTTAGAATGTATAACCATTAGTTTTTTCTTATGATATGATTATTTTGTTTATCATAATAACAACATATATAATAAACTCATAGAATGTTGAATATTGTAAATAGAATAATATAATATTTCAATAGTATGTATGACACCTACTATTAACTTCATTATACACACACATGTATGTGTGTATATGAATAAAATCAATAAAAATTCTTAAGAAAACTTACAATTCATTACAACTCATGTTTTCTAAACTTGAAGAGTTTTATCCTTAAATAGATAATAAGTATGCGTAAAATGGGACAAGCAACTAATATGTTTGGTTGAGAATCCACTTGTGTATCGCAAATTGCAAAAGTGAATGAAACTCTAAGTACAATTTTACTGAACAATAAAGGCAATAAGAATTATAAGACTGATATAATTGAATGACAATCCCAAAAGAAACTCAAATTGTCTTAACATGCAACATGACATTCATGAACTCCAGGCCATTGAAGATTCAAAAGGGCTTTTCAGCATTTAATTGATGCAAGAAAAATTCAGCACTTGGACAACTTCAGGTTGGTATTGAATGCTATGTGGTTTAGACACCAAATTGTCACAGATTTGTCAATTTAAGTTCATATTGAACACAAACGATTTCACAAAAATTAGATAAATGAACCCACAACGCTTTTAAAAACATATGAAACTGAGAAACCCATACATAAAACACAGGTTTAGAAATTAATAAATGAACTCAAGCGAAAAATTTTAAAACGAGGTGTAGAATTTCATTTAAAAAGAAATAAAAATGTATATATCTATTTTACAAGAAAAAAGTATGCGTAAAATGGGACAATTTAGAATGTATAATCATTAGTTTTTTTCTTATGATATGATTATTTTGTTTATCATAAAAACAACATATATAATAAACTCATAGAATGTTGAATATTGTAAATAGAATAATATAATATTTTAATAGTATGTATGACACCTACTATTAACTTCATTATACACACACACATGTATGTGTGCATATGAATAAAATCAATAAAAATTCTTAAGAAAACTTACAATTCATTACAACTCATGTTTTCTAAACTTGAAGAGTTTTATCCTTAAATAGATAATAAGTATGCGTAAAATGGGACAAGCAACTAATATGTTTGGTTGAGAATCCACTTGTGTATCGCAAATTGCAAAAGTGAATGAAACTCTAAGTACAATTTTACTGAACAATAAAGGCAATAAGAATTATAAGACTGATATAATTGAATGACAATCCCAAAAGAAACTCAAATTGTCTTAACATGCAACATGACATTCATGAACTCCAGGCCATTGAAGATTCAAAAGGGCTTTTCAGCATTTACTTGATGCAAGAAAAATTCAGCACTTGGACAACTTCAGGTTGGTATTGAATGCTATGTGGTTTAGACACCAAATTGTCACAGATTTGTCAATTTAAGTTCATATTGAACACAAACGATTTCACAAAAATTAGATAAATGAACCCACAACGCTTTTAAAAACATATCAAACTGAGAAACCCATACATAAAACACAGGTTTAGAAATTAATAAATGAACTCAAGCGAAAAATTTTAAAACGAGGTGTAGAATTTCATTTAAAAAGAAATAAAAATGATATATAATAAACTCATAGAATGTTGAATATTGTAAATAGAATAATATAATATTTTAATAGTATGTATGACACCTACTATTAACTTCATTATACACACACACATGTATGTTTGTATATGAATAAAATCAATAAAAATTCTTAAGAAAACTTACAATTCATTACAACTCATGTTTTCTAAACTCGAAGAGTTTTATCCTTAAATAGATAATAAGTATGCGTAAAATGGGACAAGCAACTAATATGTTTGGTTAAGAATCCACTTGTGTATCGCAAATTGCAAAAGTGAATGAAACTCTAAGGACAATTTTACTGAACAATAAAGGCAATAAGAATTATAAGACTGATATAATTGAATGACAATCTCAAAAGAAACTCAAATTGTCTTAACATGCAACATGACATTCATGAACTCACAGGCCATTGAAGATTCAAAAGGGCTTTTCAGCATTTAATTGATGCAAGAAAAATTCAGCACTTGGACAACTTCAGGTTGGTTTTGAATGCTATGTGGTTTAGACACCAAATTGTCACAGATTTGTCAATTTAAGATCATATTGAACACAAACGATTTCACAAAATTTAAAATGAACCCGCAACGCTTTTAAAAACATATCAAACTGAGAAACCCTTAAATAAAACACAGGTCTAGAAATTAATAAATGAACTCAAGCGAAAAATTTTAAAACGAGGTGTATAATTTCATTTAAAAATAAATAAAAAATGTATATATCTATTTCACAAGAAAATGGTATAAAAAACTAGCATCAAAACTAAAAAAAATTGTTTAGAATAACCAACAAATCAAAACACACGAGAAGCAACAAAACGTGCCATGCATATGCTTAAATAACAAATCAGAGTGGCTTAGACAAGAAATCAGCAACAATACCCTAACTGTCCGTTCGAGTGTACTTCGAGAAAAGCAGTAGCAATCAAATAATTGTTCTAGGTTTCGTTCAGATCAAGTTACCACAACCGTTCTAGACTTCATGTTTCTGTTATAGTTGTTATTGTGTCGTTATAATTTGCGAAATGAGAAAGAAATCGAGACCTTGTCACCTAAACGATAATATTAACGGAAAAATAAGAGAGAACAAACCTGGAAACTAGGGTTTGGTGGGCGTCGACGGTTCTGGTGGCGGTGCTGCACCAGGAACGGCCGCAATGGCCCTGGTTGCAGTAGCCGAGAGAGATCCGAGAGTGGCAGCAGTCGAGAGTGAGTTAGGGGGTAATTTGAGGTGAGCACCGAAGGAGAGTGATAGTGTGTGTGACCTGTGAGGCAGAGCGGTGGCGGCAATGGAGTTGTGACGGCGGCGACAGCGGCATTAGGGTTAGGCCGCTGCAGTTCGTTCCGAGGGCGAGGAGTCAGAGCGGGGATGACAGAGAGCGAGAGGGAGATGGAGAGTCAGGAGGGTCGGTTGCCGGTGAGTGATGGCGGTGACGGTCGCCGGCCGATCGTGAGCATAGAGAGCAGAGAGAATGTATTTGTGAGTTGTGTGTGTGTGTGTTTGCCGTTTGTGCCCGATAAAAGGGAGGAGAAAAGGAAAAGAAAAGATAATCGAGTCTTGGATCCGACCCGGACTGCCGATCAAACCCACTAAATAAATAACAAAATAATTTTAGAAATTATATGTATATATGCATTTACCATGTCAACTCCACCAATGATATTTTTTTCCTTTTTTAATTTTAAATTTTATAATACACCTTGTCATAGTGTTATCTTTTATTTAACCCTTTTATCTTTTTAAATTCTCATTTAGTTCTCTTTTAACATCTATTATTACATCATTTTCTTACATATTTAAAATTATGATTTTAATTATACATATGTTTGTAGTTGTCTTTTGAAATTATTATGTTATACTTAATTGTATAAAAAAGTCTTTATTATTCAGATGCACGATACAAAATTCTAATGAAATCATATTATAATTATAATGTAACTATTTAAAATTTAGATTTTTATTAATTATGATCATGTATAACATTGAATATTATTATTATAACGTTGCAACTCTAATCGATGTATTAGAGACATTACTGTTATAAATATAATTGATTTGACCGTAAAACCAATTAATTAAATTGACGATTAAACCTAATCAATGTCAAATTTTCAAATTATGGTTATGAATATTTGATTAATTATTCTGGTTTCGATCCGATGTAATACGACATTGTTTGTAATTTTAGCATTGCAAAATCTAGAAAACAATGATAAGAACCGACTAACAGTAACATTTGTCTTACTTCTTGAATCTATATCGGCTTTCCAATTTCATTCTTCAATGTTGATTAAGTTGTGTTTCGTTGTTTGAATTGTTTGAAAAATATTTTTTTTATTTGTTTTTATATTTATTTTCGTAACTAATATTTTAGACCTCGCAGCAACGCACGAGTGTTCAATAACTCGTATACAATAATATAGTACATATAGATATGATTTTATTGTATATATTTATTATTTATAAACCATTGATATTGCTAATAAATAAAATTTTCTAAATCCTTTAATAAACCAACAAATATATATAGACATATTGGTACACATAATATATAGTTGTGTGTGGTAGTATTCACTATGAAAATAGGTAATTTTTTGTTTACAAATACTGTATAGTTTAAATAAAATATACTTTTATTGATGTCGTTATTTAATTAATAAATAATAATTTTAAAACACGGCACCCGAGCAACGCACGGGTATTCAACTAGTTCTTATTGGTTTGAAAAACTTCCAACCAAACCGGCCAATAAAAATGTGTAAGTGACAATAAATTGGTAAAATAAAAAGAGAGGGATGAGAGTTGTTTTTAGTTTTAGAATAAGTGACGATAAATGGGTAAAATATGTTGATTGAATAAGTGATAACTTACCACTTATTAGTTATGGAAAAAAACACACTTATTAGCCAAAATCACTTAACGAATAAGTGAAATAGCTAAATCAACACTTATTATAGGAAAAAGGACACCCCCTTAGTCTTCTATTTTTGCAGTCCAATCCACCTTTCATTGTTTACATTGAAATGCAGTTTAACTTTTATACACCGTTTTATATTTTTTAGAATATAAATTAGACCTTTTTATTTTCACTTCCAAAACTTTCTACTAGGGTGATTAATATGTGTGTATATGTTCAAGTGAGTACCACTAGTCATGTTGAATACTAGAAATATTTTCCTTAAAAACATTTTTCCATAATAATGTTTTATTTAATAATAGAATGCTACTTGTAATAAAAATTGTACATGAACACACAATGAAACTATGTGAAACATGTAAGTTCACATGAAAAATACTATTCTAAACGTATGTTCACATATACTTTCTCACGTTCATATGAGTTTTAAGAAGCTAGAATTCATGAATGTGTGTGGTATTTTACAAATAACCTTATATTGCAAATATCAACATGAATATGAAATAAAAAAATTAAGTTGCATTGCATATTCACACCTGAACGTCTGTACGTTAATTGGTTTGCACAGTATCTGCAAAGATACGATTACTCACACAAACCACACACACACAAATACATACATACATACCTACACACACATATGATTATTGTATATACAACAAAGGTTAACTCTATTTTACTACTTGTTGAATTGAACACGGGGCAAAAATGATCATATTAATGTGTTGCATATATCAATTAACTATATTAAAACCATTATTCATGAAAGGAAAAAGAAACATAATATTTCACCCACTAATATAATATTTATTGCTTCTAAGAAACATCCCCTAAGCTTTGGTTTACCATGACACATACAAGTTGCAAGGTAATCAATAAAACAGTTAATATACATGAAAAATAGACTGTTGATTCAAATAATATTTAAAATAGTTTTTGTAAACTAGCAATGCATATTTAAAACAGTTGTTGTACTTCAGTGATGTAAATGTTAAAACATAAAATTGAGGGGCTTAATATGGAAGAATGGGCATATTACAAGGTATCCTTCAATTCCAAAAACTTCATGTAGAAAGGCAAATAAAGAAGAAACAAGAAAATATATAGATTCTAGTGATAAGTTGGGTGGGTGTTAGCCTTGGAATAATACCACCAAAGAGAAAAATAAAAGGATCAAACAAAATAACAAATGAACAAATATAAAATATAAAATTATTATTATTATTGACATACCAATTTTTTGTTGTGTAAATTTCAATACAATCAATTCAAATATATGTACGAAATACATATCTATACTATATATAATAAGAAAACCACTTGGAGTTTCTGGACCATTGGATGAAAATAAATCAATGATTCAGATTAATGACAACTCATAATTATTTATGAAATGTCTCTTATACCATTAACTAAAATAAATAATTACACCTATGCCATATATTAACTTTTAGAAGTTACCAAATTCAACTCATAATTATTTATGAAGTTACCAAATTCAACTCATTACCTATATATGGATTATTAGGGTTATATTTTTGTCTTCAATGGGTCAAATGAGTATATTATAAAAAATTAAATTACAATTGAAACTGGTTGAAAGTCACATAAAGTGTGTTCAAGTGCAATAATATAATTTGCCAATAATAGACATGGGTATTTTATGATGTTCAAGTCCTATCTGTATTAGTGACAATTAGTGTCACAAAAATATCAAATTGACACATGACGTAAAATTAGTGACAATTAGTGCCACAGAAATATCAAAATGATAAAAACAAACATTGTAAAATATAATTTTACAAGTAGGGTCTATCCGAAAAAAATTATTGTAATATTAATTATGTAACTTAATTTAATTTACCCACGTGTCCGTGGATCATAATCTAGTAATATATCAAAATACATTTACATGTTACAAATATAATGGTTTTTATGAGGTTTTTGTTTTTACTTTAATCATTAAATATATTAAAAGTAACATTTACTTGTTTTATCTATTAAATCAAGGAAGTTGGTATGCAAATCATTAAAATTTATTTGTTTATTTTTATTGCAACCGAAGAGAAATGTATTTAACTTTGTAATCCACTTTAACATATATTAAAAGAACATCCACCGACCCTATATAATTTAACTTTGTAATCCAAATTAAATTTAATGATTTTATTTTAGAGTTTGTGTAAAGTATTATTCTAAATAATGTAAATATTTGTTCAGTTATTTCAAATTATTTAATAAGTATTTGATATTTAAATACATATAATTTAATTCAAATTTTGGATATATTAATTTGTTATACTAGTAGTATACAAAATACTACTACTAATAATAACAATAAATAAATAAATAATAATCTATATAATATATGTAACACAAATTGTCACATGGTATCATCATGTTCCAACTAAAAAGTTAATTACACTTTATTATTTCTAAAATAAAATAAAATACAAGATAAATACAATTCATTATTTTTAATATCTATAAACATTATTAAATATAAAAGATAATTGTATATTATTTATTATATCTTAAAATATTAATAAATAGATAAAATTTAGATTTACGTCCAAATTATATCATATATTATTTATATATGCAACTAAAAAATATATTATTTTTTATAAACTTATTGATATTTATTAAAAATAAATACAACCTTCTCTTAATTTTTATATGTACATCTATCCTCTTTATTTTTAATAATCACATATCCTCTTGATCATATGATTTTTGTTAACGATACAATACCAAGTGATTAAGTTTAATTTTTCTGTTATATTAAGAGAGGTGATATTAACAATGAGAAAGATATGTGTATAGTCTTATTATTAGGTATAATTACAAAAATTAACCAAAGTATAAACTCACTTCACAATTTTTATCAAAAAAAAGTTATCTAACCAAAATACCCATCATTTACGTTACCACATATACGTGACGGCCACTATTTACGTTGTACTTTTTAATAATTTTTAATGTATTACGTTACAAAAGGTAAAAGATGACATAAAATATATTACATTTACGTTGCCAAATCTATTTTTAGGAATGAACACAATGAGATTTGGTAACATAAAGTAAGAGTACTTTACGTGATATTTCACATTTTGTAACGAAATACATTAAAATAATAATAAAAAGTACAAGTAACGTAAATATTGGCCGTCATGTAGATGTAGTAACCAAAATATTGAGTATTTTGATAATGTGATTGACATTTTCAGGGTAAAATTTTGAAAAAGAGTTATTTTCTTGGTATTTTTGTAATTATTTCCTTGTTATTATTGGTGGTAGAGGGAATAAATAATTATTAATAATAAAAGAGATGAGAGAGGAAAAAGAGGGAGGCCGTACTTATGGGTAGGCAGCAAGTACCAACCAACCTTACCCTGATAAGAACGGAAAATGAATTTGGAAAATGGAAACAAGAGCCGGACAGAAACCCCCACTTGACTCACACACTCTCTCTCTTCTGCTTTTAGTAATTTACTCCACTCCCACTTCCAATCAATGACGCAACGCCATCTCCTCCTCATTCCTTTTAATGTTATATGTTGGGTTAAGAGAGGGGTTTAGCCCATATGGTAAAGGAAGATGTGTTGTAAGTCCGAGGTCACGAGTTCGACTATCATCGAAGTCAAATTGAAATTTAGATGGTGGAAGTAAATTCTGAAGTCCCCACTTGGGGCAAATGAGTAGTGTAGGAGTAGATATAGGTTAGTTTGCTGTTCAAAAAAAAAATGCAGGGTTAATTACGTCCAAAGATAACGTATCAATTGGACAAAAAAACTATCATGTCATTAATTTTTAATTTTCAATCCGACATGGTTACCTTGATTGACTTGATTTGAAAGTATGTTACCTTAATTTGAAAAAAAATTATTATGTTACCCAAATTGATAAACTGTAACAATATGTAACCTTTTGACGCAATTAACTTAAATGTGTATTTCCATTTCCATTTCTTCGTTAAACGATTTAACGGGCTTTAAGTTTTTGTTTAGTAAACGAAAAGTAATATTTTTTTAGTTTCAGTTTTTTAATTCATAGTTTTCAAGAAAAACGAAAAGTAAGGTTTTTAGTAAACCAAAATGTAGATGACGCCAGTCGGGGGATGGTGTTACGACTCGGGACCGCATGCCAGATGGACACCTTGTTTTCTATTCGCTCCCACTCCCATCCCTATTACTGAATTTTATAATGTTGTTGAATCCATAATGAATCTGTATTTATTAAATAGAATAACGGAATGTTATATTATGTTTTTATATAACAGTATAATAAGATGCTATCAATATACTATAATGGTACTTTAAACTTATAATTATTTTAGATAATAAAGCTATCCGACGTCTAGAGTCTATGGAACAAGGTTTTCGAAGATAAGGAATTCCAAAGATTATGTGCGCTTTTGCAGCAAGGGGAGGTGATATCTAAACCTCACATAGTCACATGACTTGCGATTTATATTTTTAATTAAAATCAAGATACTTATAAAAGCATAACAACCGAGTCCACAAAAATACAATAGGATAAAATATCATAATTGTTTGAAAAACAATGGAAAAAATTATAATTGAGAATGAGAGTTTTGTTTTATATGATTTGTAATTTTTGTTTTTCTTAACCAAGAGCAACTGAATATAAATTTTTTTTTATCAATCCATATGATATAAATGTTAATATTTCATTTATTATATTTAATCCTTTGCGTTTAACGTAATATGTTACGTTAATATCTAAAAAAGGGTTAAGGTTGTTAATCGTCAATATACTTTGATCATTTTATCGTTGTAGTTTTATAAAAACACATAAGCTATGTGATCAAGATACAAAATTGATACTTTCTTCGTAGCTATTTTTTGGGGTGATACTTGATGTGCGGTATGATATGATATACACATAAGCGAGTAAAATTCATCTACAAATATGTGTGCTTTAATAATTTGATTTTATTGGTTTAATCCATGTTATATAATATTTTTAGTTGTTTGGTTTGTTTTTTTCTTTTGACTATTTAACTCCCTAATTATGATTTGTTACTGGTTTTGTTTTATGATATATCAAAACTTACGAATGATATTAAATGACTTTTTATCTAAATTTACAATCTTAAATACCAAAAGTTAAAAATAATAATAAATTGATAAAAATAAAGTTTCAAGTATTAGATTATCAAATTAATGAAAATGTGCATATTTTAGCAAAATTAATCCAAAAGATAAGCACATTAGTTTCAAATAAATACAAATCATAAATACTCAAACATAAGATAAAGACTTCCATTACAAATAGGATAAATTCTTCCCCACTCGAGTTATAATTAAGATAAAGACTCTTTTGATGACATCAAATCATACCCTCCCACTTTCTAAAGGTCAAATATAAACGGTACTACATTGTACCAAGAAGTACCTTCGTTGCTAAAAAAAAATTAATACGAATTTTGAATTGTCAATATTTTAAATACACCGTTACATAAAAATTAAATATTACTTAAACTGATTTATTTATCTGTATAACATACGGATCTATTTGAATAATAACTTTTTTAACAAATTACAATTTTTAAAATAATTGCAAAATTCGATAATAAGCAGTTGAAATATGAATATTCTGAAATATATGTAACTTAATATTTATTTGAACATTATACGTTATAGAATGAAAAAATTATTAAATTAATTTAAGAAACCTTCAATTATTAAATGAAAAATCATATTAAAATCTTTAGTTTTATTTATAATTAATAACATTACATGATTGAGATGCGATAAACCTTAGCTTTATTAGAAATAAGAATTTTCATTTTGTAAGTGTCATGTATTAACCATTGAAAAATGATTCTATTAATCCAATATTAGTACTAGAATCGCTAAATATAATAACTATAAATGAATTAAAATTAATTATTTAAACAAAAAATTATAAAGTACACATGTCAATTAAATGCTTCACCATTGACAGTGTAATTAAATGTCAAGTGACAATCTAGTTGTTTTTTTAAATAGAATCGATAGAAAGGGCAATTAGAAAAACCTAGTATAGAAAATCTGTAACGGTAAAACTAAATGCGTCCTTATTGACCATTACAAAATATCAGTTTATCCCCCATTTAACATGACATAATGAAATCACAAAATCCTAGAACAAGCAAAGAGTGATAGCGTTATAGTATAATTTGTTAAGTTTGTACAATTCTATAATATGGATGATTGATTTATCATTTTAACTTTATAATATATATGATTAAGAAAACACGTCCCCGATGGATAGTCTGAAACTTGATCTCGATTTGCTGGAGGTAGGATGAGGATGAGAAATCCTTCAAATAATAAGTGGGGATGTGAAATATTTTTCATCCCCTACCTCGACCCCAACCATGATCATATATAATGTAAATCATTATGTTTTTTTTTAATTTTACGATATTAATTATTCGTTACATTTTATATAAATTATTATTTATATACGAGTATAACTCTAGTATTATTGAATTCTATTGTTTTCTTTCTCTTTATATGTTGATAATCTATTCATATTTTATTCTTTAATTTATTATAATTTATCAATTATTTATATATATAACTAATAAGAAATTGAATTAATTTGTTGTCTATGAACATTTTTGTTACTAAACATAATTAGCAGCTTAAATATATCAATTTATTATAAGGATGTTAAGAAACCATTTCATTGATGGAATCATGGGGATGTAAAGACATTCCCAATAAGGATGAGATCCCGATAATCATGACCCCAATGTAATCTCTACTTTTAGGAGAAAATTTATTTCTAAACCCGAATGTTCAGCATAGAAATATACTTTGTTGTCATGGCCTTAGCCTTTATATCGACCCTCGATCTACCCAAGGTTAGCGATCGCTTCTTATGCCATTTTGTAACAAGATCTATGCTTTACCATCATAGTCTTTCCTTCCTCCTTTCTAAATATTTGTATGATTAGAGTTTTTTTTGAGATTGACATAGTTTATGTTCTATTAAAAGATGAAGAAAGAAATTATATGATTTACAGGGGACTAATTGTGATGCATAGATTATAATTTATGATTTTCAACATCTTTCATATTTTGGATTAAATACATCATCTTTGGTGTAACATGTTAAATAAAATTCTTATCTGATGCAGAGATTGTTTAATGTTTAAATTGCATCTCCTTTTAGATTATAAAAGGGATCGAATAGCAACCCTTTTCATAAATATTAATATTTCATATTTAGATCCCTTTTTATTTAATTTATAAAACCTTGGTGAAGAATATATATGTGTTCTTGATACGATGAATTTTGTGATCCATAAAAAGGCAAATAGTTTGGGTTTATTTGGATTTAATTCCTATAAATATAAATATTATTTATTTGAACTAAACATGTGCTTGTGTTCTTTCTTTTTAAAAATATTATTTGTGTGTTCTTTAATTTTATAAACTTTATAAAATAAGAACAGTAAAAAAAAAATAGCTGTATGTGTTTTGGAAATTTCTTCTTCTTTTTATGTCAAAAATTGTTTAAAATTTATCTTTTTCTTCTGAAATAAAAAAATGTTGATAATATTATAGACAAGAAACTGTTTGAACTGAAATTAATGACTTCATTATCCTATTTTATTTATTAAAATTGCAAGACGTGTTTTTTGCGTGTGCATAAAGGGGAAAAGTTGTGAAGATACCAAAGGTGATTCTGATTCTACCTGCCTCACATTTAGAATTTTGGAAGAGTATGTATTTGAATTTCTTTTCTTTTTATGAAGATGCCTTCATTTGGGCATCAATTCGATCATTCTCCAACGTCTGCTTCGTGGATGAGATTTTTACTATTTTATATTCCGATTTGATGCTCTATGGACCGGAAAGAAGGGTATCATGCCAACTGTACACATCGTATCCAATATATATATAGCGTTGGTGCTGGTCAAAACATGCTTCAGTTTTTTTAAGTATTCTTTTTGAAACGCCACAATCTATTAACATAATAATATTGACTTGCAAGGAGCAAACTAAAACTTGAAACCCAAAGCATCATAAACTAAAAAGCTTAATAGTTACAAAACAATACCTAATAACCATCACACCCACCCAATGCTGAAATCAGATAAACCAACAAATAAAACCATTATACCCAATAATAATATATCATAACTTCACTTGACCAAGTACAACAACGAACTATCTCAAGTTCCAATGGCAAGATTGTTACCAACAAAGGCTACAACGTTTAGAAAACCAGGCTCAATTGTCTTCGTAACTGAAGCCCAACCACTCCAAAGCTGAGCACTGACCATAGAACCACGAAACACTACCATATACTCAACATCCAAAATTGGATGTTAAGCATAAATTTATTTTTGTAATCCATTTTTTATGATTAATTTATTTTATATTCAATCAACCATGATAAATATAAATCAATAATCAAAACTAAAAGTTTGATCAATAATATATTATGATTTATTATGTGATAATTCATTATTGATTGTTTTGGTCATATTTTTGATCCATATCAAATTCACCTCCTATATATTTATCTCACACAATATTACCATATACATATACACATACATTGATCGGTAACCCATTTTTGTAATGTATTAAAGTAGAGATGCATCCAGTGATATATGAGAGGAGCTAAGGATGTAAACGTGTCGAGCCAAGCTTGGGCTCGACTGGGCTCGAGTTTCTTAGGGTAGGCTCGAGCTCATCTCGATAGGTTGATGAGCTTTCAAAATATAGGTTCGAGCTTGACTCAAGATGTACTCGAAATAGGCTTGGGCTCAGCTGAATACGTTTATAAACCATTTTTAGCTAATTTTTTATTATATAGCTCGAGCTCGAACTCCATAGATCTCAGCTCAATACTCGAAAAACTCAAATTGCTTGATAAAAGCTCGACTCAATCATTATATATATTTATAAAACTCAATATACTCGAAAAGCTCGACTGTACGTACACACACATGTAAGGCTTGAAGAACTCAATAAAAATTGAGTGGAACCATTTTAAGCTCGAGTTGTTCAATAAACTCGATTCCTTTAGAGTCCAACATGTGAGGACGAAATCTATCCATAAATATATGTTATCTTCAAAAGTTGTAACTAAATAATAAAGTTTGATTTTTGTACGTATAATAAGTTTGATTGATGATGTATTTAATAAATATGTTGTTATGAATTGAATGATGTAGGTGATATTATAAACATGTATTTAATAAATATAACCAATTAACGATTCTATTTGATAACAGATATAAAGCTGTGAAGCATCTTTGAATTTTGAAGTTGTACAAAATTAGGTACAACGAAGGGGGAGGTGGTATCTAAAAATCTCACATGATAGCGCGCATTTCATTTATAATAATATCATATTTTTAAACATATATTCCATGATTATAATATTATGTATATGATAAAAGATATGAATCGCCGAAAAGAGTAACAAGAACTAATTTTTATACGATAAATCTTGTTTTGCAAGACTATGGTGTTTTTTTTAAATATATATTTTTAGTTAAAGCAAGTTACTAACATATAAAACATTTGAATTCTAATTAATAACAATTAGTTTGCCTTTATGCTTTACCCACCATATCAATCTTTTTAAGTATATATTATAATTAAATAGTAGTTTTTAAAATTATATATAAATAATTAAGACACGAGACATAGGATCAAATATACTTTATAATAATGGATATTAAAGAAATAACAAAGTCAAAATTAAATGAACGAGATATTTTAAAATTTTATAACTTAAAATAAAAAGATTTGATCATGTTTGTTTACCTATTAATGGAATCATTAAAAAGTCACTTTACATTTGAATAATTTCTTAATGATTTCATTAAAAAGTAAACAAACACCCCCTTAATCATTATGTTTAGTTTGTGATTAGAATGTCTTAGGTTGTATTCCCCAATAACTTAAATAAATTTTATAACTTACATAAAAAGATTTAAAAAAAGTTTTCTTTTCAATCCGTTCAATTATAAAAGGATTGAAGAAGATAAACATGGAGTTCCATGCTACATCTTCATCTCCGGTTTCTTTCTCACCTTTTTTTGTTTTGTTTTGTTATGTATGTATGTTACTGTTACTTATTACTTGGTATTTGTGATGTTATCCTTGTTAATCTGTATTTGTATTGTTTTGTTTTTCGTCTCCAAAATTACAGTAAAACTTGTATCTAACTTTCTATTTCAAGATAAGAAAATAATAAATTTTCTTTTCCTAAAACCCCTTTATTTTAACTAGTTTATACAATCACTTATTACGATAATTTTTAATAAGTAATTAGTTAATGAAATATATACAACCTTAATAATAAAACATATAAATAGGCCGGGATGACAACTTCAGCCCATTTAAGCAAACGGGTCGATGATCAAAAAATAAATTTTAACATTAAATTGAATTTTTTTCAAAAAACAATTTGTTTAATACATCATTTTCTAGAATTTCAATTTAAAAAAAAATATATGTTCTAGATTTGTTTTTTTTTATCACAGATCATTTTATGTATAAGTTATTTAAACAAGAACTATGTTCATTAATAACATTCAAATATAATATCATCATCATCTTTTAAATATTTGTTGTTATGGTTTCAATAGATTTAATTATAATCTTATCATCAAATGTTAGAATTTAAAATAACTAAATTAGTTTATTAAATATTAGTTTAAAAAAGTTAATTATTGCTGTAACAAAAAATGTTAAAAGTTTAGTATTTGGATTAGTTTATGCTATTAACTATTGCAATCATCAAATAATTAGTTTTTAGGAGTTTTGTGCGTTTTAAACTTATAAAATTACCAAAAAGAACATTTGTATATAATCATGAAATTTCTTAACTTAATATGTATTTTTACCTTATAATATAATATTTTTATTTATAAATTATTTATCAATAAATATTTTAATAATTATTTTATTTTAAAAAGAAATAAATTAGAAGTATATTAAAAATAAAGTTTTATAAGAAAATTTTTAAGGAAACAATTTTTTTTCCGGACCCATTAAAATATTTAATTAATTGTATATTTAAAAGAAATTAAAACATAGTTATATAACGGTGAAAGGAATGTTAACGATTTAAATGATAATGACAAAGGGTTGTTACGTTAAACATGAATCGATTACAATTACAATTAATGTTTGTAGAACTATAACAATAAAAAAAAGCCTTGCTGCAAGAAAATTACGGTAAAGATACCCCATATTACAAATAATCAATTATGAATAATTATTATCCAAACACTTCAAATAAATTATTTACAGCATTGCATCTAAATAATCAAATAAACATATTTAATAATAAAGAACAAACACCCTCTAACAAATAAAAAACACATAACAGAAGTTGACACCGGGGGAGGTGATTGATTAGTTTTGTGGCTCCCAGTTCCAACCAAAACACTATGATATCAATATATATGATTGTTTATATGTTTAATTAATAATAATATCTCACGATCCATTCGTTGTATAGGTAGTTGTTTATACGAAAAATACACTTTGTATTTATAATATAAATAAATCAAGACAATCTAGTTTAATTTATTCAATCTCATGAATATACGTTTCATTAAATTTTAATGATCATGTTATTCAAGATTCTTAATATATCTATATATATATAATAAAGAACATTACATACTATCTTTACGGTTAATTACAAAGATGAATACAATCTATTATATTAATAATAAAATAAAAGTTAAATACAATTTATTATTTTTAAAATCTATAAATATTAATAAATAATTAACTCTATTAATCATTTTATCATCCGATGACTTGTCATAATTATCTTTTTGATATATAATAAATTAGAACACATAATGTTACGTGTCACCCTCATGTTTATTCATAACAGATAAATAGAACTTATTATATTAAAGTAGTATAAAATAAATACAATTTGTTATTTTCAAAATATATAAATATCAATCGCTAATTAACTCCATCCACCATTTTTCATCATCTAAAAATTTGTCCTTACTATCTTTTTGACATTTATTAATTTAATAGCTAATCTAAATTCAGATTAAAAACTAAGAAGATGATTTGTACATAACATACTTTTGTCATACACAACAATTTTTATCTAAAAATATGATAACAAAATTTAACTTTCAACTAACGGAACAATGACCATTTATGTAAGTAATAGTGTTTGAGAGACTTTGTTTATATAATTTTGAAAGTTGAAGTATCAGTTTCATAATTATAACCAAGCCACAGGTACCGTCATTATAATTTAGTCTAAAATATTTTATAGTGCTATATTTAATGTTTATTGATAAATAATATTGCAATCACATCTTACAATGATTCTATATTTCTATATTTAGTAAACTAATATAATATCTTCAAGCGTTAATGAATCTGTGTTTAATAAACAAAATTATACTATACGTATTAATAAATTAATATATAACAAATATAATGTTCATTAACAACGAGAGGTTAATATGTTTTACAATTGAATCACTTATCATTCTGACTCTTTAATAAACAAAAACAAAATTCATAGAATGACGGAAAGTACCCAAGATCAACGATTCCACGTATCGTTGAACCATTCCATAAAGAAAGTTTTCAATATTTCCCAACACCTTTGTGTGTGTGACAGTATACATACAATATTTTAGTGTAAACCTAATTCAATAGACAAATTTAAAATCTATATCAAAATCATAAAAAAAAACCCAAATCAAACACCTGGATCTATAAAATCAAGTAATAGTTTGTGTGTTTTCTTTTTATGAAATGGAGGCATGAAGGAAAAAGAAAATAGGTTGTCTTAAAAGTTAGAAGTGTCTGGGTTGAAAATCGTGTTGTTTGTTTTTTATTTATCCTTTAAATAACTATAATATAACTAAAAGTTTCATATTACAAAACAATCAAACAAAGTTTAAATTGGTATGAAATTTTAGTAGTACTTGGTATGAATTTTTAGTAGTTTAAATTGGTATGTCACTATTGTTTTGATTTTTTTTTTTTTTATTAATTAGAACCCAACATTCAATACTTGAGTTTGGTAAAATTTTCTAAAGATTTGTAATCTTCTGTTGATAACACAAAACAAAAAACCAAAATAATTTATGCCTTCAAATTAACTAACTAATTTCAATGAAATTTTGAGATATACATTTTAACTCAACAAGTTAACTTAAGACATAAAAAATAAATAGTAGCAAGTAGCAACCATCATATAAAAAGTAACTTTTAACAATAATGGTTTTAACAAGACTTGACATAAAGTTCAATGAATAATCACGATCCATATATCTTATAACATTATACTTGTCAAAGTTTAACACACACACACATATCAGGTTCATTAACATGTTCATGAAATTTCAGTGTCACCTGTTGTGAACGATCATTCACATATATTTTTTATGCATATACATGCATAAGACAACATTATAAGATTTTTTTTATCAAAATAAGCAACATCATAAATCTTGTGAATAATAAAAAAAAGATAATGTTAATGGTGTGAATGATCATTCATTTGGATGACCATTCACTGGTTCACATGAATGTGCATGAACATTCACATAATTTTTCAGGACACCAGAAAGTGTGAATGTATGTGGATATTCATATATCATGTGTATAACGTTTAATTTAAACGTCTTTATGAAAAAATAATTTTAAAATTTTTTAAGATTGGTACCTTCGGGTGCACTTAATTTTGAGACATATTTTTTTGAACCTGATTCTATATATCATATACGTGTGTGTGTACAAAACCTAATTAATAGAATGAAAAACTTAGGAAAATCAATACAAATTACAAAATATATATGATACATTTAAATTATATAAAATACACTTATACATATATATGTTGTAATTAAAGTGGTTGGTATTTAAATTGATTTAGATTATTGATTGTATGTGTAATGTAGGCGTGTGTGAGAATGAGATAATGAATCGGAAAGCAGGCGAGCCTCCCCTAGGTAAAATCTTGGCCATATATTTGTATAATTGTATTTTAAGAAAATGACATGAAATTAAGATGATGGAATATATATTTAAGTGGAATAGGACATATCATGTTGGTCAATATATCATAGAAATTGTACCATTTATTGTACTTTTTGTAAGGCGCACGCACATACATATATAGGTTCAAAGTATGGAGTATCATATTTGATTGAAATACTGGAGTACCATATTAAATGTACATGTTCATTACGATAAATTTGATGTACAATCACAATACATATGTTCAAATGTGCGTTGTTACTGATTAGTTCACATCATTTAAATGTTAAATTTAATCCACAACTACAATATGTTTTAAATACAAATCACAGCGAATCCCAGAAAATACGCAAGCCAAATGTCCTATAACATTATTTTAAATGATTTTAAGATTTTCTATTTACTTTGTTACAATTTTAGGTTTTTCACAACCTATTGATTTATAATACTTATTTGGCACCCACAAAATGCGCGCGCGCGACACACACACACACACATATATATATAGAGGTGGGTTCAATGGAGAACCTCCATGCATCGAAGAACCTTGAAGAACCTTCATTCACCACCACAAATGCATCACAATTCCCCCGTAATGCATCATTATTTCTACGTGATGCATCAAATTCTCGCGTGATGCATCGATTTCTACATTATTTCCACGTGATGCATCAAATTTTCGCGTGATGCATTGATTTCTACGTGATGCATTTCAGTTTTTCTAGCGATGCATTGTGGTTCTCCAAGGTTCTTCGATGCATAAGGTTCTCCATTGAACCCACCCCTATATATATATATATATATATATATATATATATATATATATATATATATATATATATATATATATATATATATATATATATATATATATATATATATATATATTGTTGTGGTCTACTTATATTATGAGGGAGAACCGGTGTAGAAAGAACCTCCACTAGATAAATTGTTCCGCATATTATATATGAAAATGACATTAAACGTAAAATATGATGAGTGTTTAATGTTGAGGATGAAAGGTGTACTTGTGTCCTTTCGTTAGGTATATCTTTTCACGATGTGCTAACAATGGATAGGTTTACAATTATTTTACCTTAATTTTCTAAAAACTATAAAATTCATTTTATTTTTTTTAATTTAGAAAGAAAACTCTAATGATACTTAATTTAAATAAGTAATACAATAATACTTCTTCGAGACATACCTTTTTCGGTTATTTTGTAATTACAATTGTGAATTGTAGCATGTATTTGTTTTGTTTTTATGAGATTTCAATTTAAATATTTGATTAGTAGTTAAATATTTTTTTTAATTTATAAGTTAGATAACCGATATGATACTTTTAATTATAATAACAAACTAACAATCATAATAATGAATATTGGCCTTTTCACAGTTGATTAAATGAGTGAGTGTAGTCGACTTAAAAAGATATTATTATGCTTCTAGCAAAGTAAATAAATGCAATGATGAATAAAGTTTGAAAACAAACATATCACATGTCGAATGTGACACAAATGCCTACCTCTCAAAGTCTCGATCTTTTAAGAAAGGTATTGTCACTTTTTGACAATAAACAAAACAAGAAAAAGAGAAAATACATGTACTTTGATGATCTAAAATCTTAAACAGTGTTTTGACTTTTGATAATATAATAATTTTTTTATGTAAACGTTATAAACTTATGACTCAGATATATGATATATCACATCTTTATGGGATAATTTTTTTTTTTTTTTTCCCATTTGTTGATTGGTTTTGCATCATTCAAGATACAACAAATGGCCCAAAATGCAATGGATGTTAGCCCATAAAACTGCAAGTTACCCATAGTTATTTTTTAACACTTAGAATAACATAAGTGTATTTCGATGTTGACCACATAAGTTTTAAATATAATTGATACCACTGATTCTTATGGCTTTGTTTGTTTGGTGTTTGCAATCTCTTAAATTATCTTATCTACAAAAAATAACAGATTAACTAAATTAAGACTTTGCTACAATCAAGAGGGCTTTCTTAATTAAATATAAATTTAATTAATACCTTTCATACACTTCATATTACGAAGTACGAACTATGTTTGGGTCGGACTTTCAGGCCCAAAGACACAAGGATCACAATAAAAGGCCCATTAGCAAGCTCAGCTTCACCTACCTCATGAATGAATAAGATATCCTTTTAGACTCGGTCTTGTACTAGTCCTTTTCTCACTGAGCCCGGCCCATTTATCCCTGTCTAAGTTCCCATCAATTCTCTATTGATACTGCATCTGGAGAAAGCCCGGTTAGAGAAAAGAAAATAAAATGGTCCTTTGAGACTTGTACATATTTGTTTACCTCTTAATGAAATTATTAAGAGATCATTTTACCTTTGAATGACTTTTTAATGATTCCATTAAGATCTAAACAAACAACCCCTAAGTATTGTTTAGTGAGAATGCAATTAATTGCAAGAAATCACTATTTAACTTGTAAGTATGGTTAGTGATTGTAACTGTTATAACTTATATATTTACCTATGATATTGTTGAAAGTTAAAACAAATATTTTTCAAAACAATTAATCATTGAATTTATTTAAAATAGTGATTAAGGGTATGTTTAGCACAACTACCTGTAGATTCGGGCTCGAGCTTTTGGAAATTGTAACTTTTTGAAAAAGCTAGAGATTTTTGTTTTTATAAACGTGTTTGACAAAAGTAGCTGTAGTTTTAGCTTTTAGTATTAAATGTCATAAAATGACATTAATATTATGGTTAAGTATGAGAAAAAACATTGCGTTTCTCACTCCATTTATTTTTTTTCATAAAAGTCCTCAAGTTAATTTTTTCTTTTTGGTTTAGTTAAACAGAATCTGGTTTTTCAGTTTTTAATAACGCGGTTTACTAATTATAATCGGGCTTTAATAGTCAAATTTCACAAAACTAAAAAAAAAAAAAAAATTTAAGTTGAGGATTTTTCTGGAAATAAAATATTTTGTGTGACAAAAACATACAAGTGTGAAAACATATTGGTTTTTTCATAATAAACCCTTAATATTAGTAGAAACGATGTAGTATATTATTATTAGGAACTAAAAGTTCAAGTTCATTTTGAAAGTTATTTCAAGTAACTTTTCGTAAAAGAACTTTTGAGAGTTTTCAATCTTGAATCAAAGTTAAATGCATGTAGTTAGAACAAAATGTTTTTTATGTGCGAAAAAAAAGATACAAGTGCTCTAAAAGAGCTTGTTTAAAAAAAAAAAACATACAAAGCCTAAATGACCCAACATATTCATTGCAAGTACGATATGTATTAAAAGATGAGGGTACAAGAACAAGACAACATGGAGGTAACTTTTCTAATGGTTTTATTTGTTAAAATGCAATATTCCCTTCTGAATACTAACAAAATGCAATAGAAAGAAAAATATACTTTTCCTAAAACAAAGTTAACGAACGCCAAATTGGGTGGGTATACAGAAACAGAACAACCGGGGGAGGGAGGGTGTCGACGAGTAACGCCATCAAATCAATGACTCAGCCTTTGACTTTCCGGGTCAAGCCACGTTTGTTATACCACACACCATTTCTCTCCCCATTCATCTGGTTCTTAGCAGCTATCAAACATTGATCAGCACGGTTACCTTTACTCTCAATCTCATTCTGGAGCTTACGCCTTCTCATACGGTTCTCTAGACGTAAAGCTCGTAAAGCGGACGCTCTCTTCTCTATTTCCAAAGCTAACGAGAAGTTCCAAATCCTAACCGAACCTGCTTCCCCTCCACATACGATTCGGTCAGCACCAATGCCTACAGAGAATACACTGCCGCCGGGACCATGAAGCATTCTTTGTGGAGGCTCCACGTTACTGTTACGTTCGGGGTTGTTTCCATTAAAACAACGACGGATGCCATTCTGTTTTGCTTTCAACAGACTTGTCGTTGGAGAACATTGGATGCTCTTCAACAGCTTCCGCACGTCAATTAGCGAAAGCTTACCGTCACTAGAAGCGGAAACTAGCCATGGAAACTCGAAAGCAAGAGAATTTACAGGATCAGAATGAGGACTCCAGGTTGCCACCTGCCGCACAGAATCGCATCTGTCACTAGCAATCTCGAACATGTGTATCGCCCCATCTTCCCCTCCAGTGAACACAAAATTTCCAGTGTGACTTCGAGCCAGAGAATAAGCATTACCCACATGGGCATCCTTGATAATCTCGACAAGCGAACTCGTATTGGTCTCCCAAACATATACATCGGATCCCGATGTGCTTACTACGGTAGTATCATGCGGCACAAGGCTCCACACCCAGTCATTATGCATCAAGACCTTCATGCATTTCAGCGAAAAACGATCCCAAACACGAATCGTCATGTCCCAAGAACCACTGTAAATTCTAGTCAGATCTAAAGCAAGACAGGTTATAGGACCTTGATGTTCCCAAAGTCGAAACTCCGTATTCTGATTATGGGATCCCTTTATGTCAAATAGATGTGGGTGTCCTTCCTCTGCTCTCCAACCGTGTATGAAACCATCAGAACCGCCAGCAACCAAAAGCTTAGAATCTGCGGCAACTGCTCGGATGGTGCAACCGAGAGGTCGGGATGACGCGATTGACAAACCATCTTCCATTTCCCACATTCTAATAATTGAATCATAGCCTGAAGTAAATACCAGCTTTTTAGAAGGCAAAAGAAAAACCGTGCGTACAGCTTCGGTATGACCATAAAGAATATCAACAGTATAACGCCCCATAAACGTCTTGCTACGGAACTCCCGTTCCACAAAAAGTTCTTTCCATGACTTCTCGCCAGAACACTCTGCACCCAAGGAGACGGGGACTGCCGTCGGAAGTCCCCATCTCTCACAATAAAATTCCTTCCAGACGTGATGATCAGATGCAATCCGATACAATGCAGGACTGACACAAGAAACTACACCTAGCTCCTTCGGATCAAGGCAGTTAAATATTTCGGATACCAATGCAGGAGGAAGGTCAGTAATCGTTTTACGAACATTCAAAAAACACTCGTCAACCGGTAACTTAACAACACACGAAGTGGTTATAGCCCTATCAGATAAAGATGTCGGTTTTCCAGGCTCAGCAACTACAGATTCTGAATCAAAGAGCAAATTCTTTCCAGATAAAACAATATGATTTAAATCAACTTCTGTCGTATCCTCTGAAATCTTTGTAAAGCAAATCTCTGTGCTCACTTTGCATTCAAATGCCATAAAATATCCCCCCCCTAATGCTACACAAAGCCAACAAATACCTTCAATTAAAACAATTTCAATTCAATCGAACACCAGATACATCAAACATTGATAGCAAGTTAATTCTAACAGTAAACGATGCACTCAGGTTTCTGACGTCAAATGGGCAAAATCTCGATTCCAATTTTGACGTAAATCCTAACAGGAATTCAGGGTGAAACAAGAAGATATTTATGAATAAGTTGGTGTTGCATTGGTAACACATTATCATTAGAGGACCGGCGGCACTTATTTGGGAACCGAATAGGAACCCTAACAGCAAAACCTAGATATTTACAATCACAAAACCAAATCCAAAAAAACAAGGCAAGAATACCACAAGCATCAAATGGAATAAACGTAGACATAAAATTTTGCATTGCTGTAGCGATGAGAAAGCAAGGAACAAGAAGAAACATGCGATTGAGTTTCAATTGAAGCATGGAAATATAAACACAAAATCGGAAAGTTACCTGCGGAAGAAAGTAGGGTTGCGAGCGACGAAGAATGAGGAGGACGGGATCGTAAGGGGAAAATCCAACGCAATAACAAAGAGATTGAGAAAGAGGAAGAGGAAGAGGGAAAAGATTAATAGGAGCCTTGGAGGGGAAGGTCGAAGCGCACAGGGGGAGAGGTCGGTAACAAAAAAAAGGGAAAAATAATACATCTCAAATTAAAACTTCCAAGCATGTATAAAACGAATTTTATAAAAGTGTATTTTGTCAAATTTATGTGATTTAAATACTTAGAAATTATAAAATAACAAATTTTATATTGAGATAGATGTTTGGATTTTTTATTTTAAAAAGATAACGTACTTTTATTCAATCTACAAAATTTAAGGGTGAGCATTCAATGGTCAAACCGGTAAACTGAAATGGGATCGGACCGGACAATCGTGAATAAATTACACATATTAAATAAAGCAATGCTAATTGACATTCAAATTAAGTGACAAGTGTAATTTATTTACTATTTTATTATAATAGATAGATTTGATTAATTCATTTTTAATAGTAAAAATAGTAAAGTACACATACATGACATATCCTAGTTAAGCTAAGTGACATTCTATTCAAGTGCTAAGTGGCAATTAGTTAAATGCAGAACACAATAAAGAGAGAAGAATGATTGTTGGAGATGAAAGCGGATTGTAGAAGGAGGTGAGAATGTTGAAGGGGAGTGGATGTTTTTCCATTCAGAAGCAAAGGCGAAAAATGACGAATGATTCAAGAAGAAGCAAGACGAATATTCATGACATCCGCATCAAGAAACCGGGGTTGAATTCGATAAGGGTTTGTGGGAGGAAGAATATTACATTTGGATTAGGGTTGATGTGATCGGCGGATGGAGGATCTAATTAAGAAAATACGAGTGAGAAAATGAAATTTTAATGGGATAATAGGGTGACAAGTGACTTGAGATATTAGTTATATATATATATATATATATATAAAACAATGGCAGACATCATGTAATGTGTAAAATTTGTTGTGTTTGACCAAGGATGGCTAAAACAAAATGAGAGGAATGCAAAAGTAGTAGAGCTTGAGTAGAAGGTGACACTACTTGAGGTAACTACAGAAGCCTTAAGTTTTTTTCCAGAAGCATGTTTCTAGCATGTTTATTAACTTCTAACACCATTTTCATAACAAACAGAATGTCTAGTTTAACTCAAGAACTGCAAGATGTAGAAGCTCGTTTAACTCAAGAACTGCAAGATGTAGAAGCTCGTGCTCACCGAAGTCTCCAGAAGATGCCAATCAAGAGATGCTCCATAAAAGAACATAACTGCAAAATCTAGAATGCACAAAAACTTTGTTATGTAATATAACATAAGAAAAGCAAACATATCAATCAATAACAGTTTGAAATACTTGACCTTCATAAACTAAACTTGGTCGTAGTAAAGCTTGGCTTAGTCGAAAACAAAAATCACAAACAAGAAGCCTAAAAGTAAATATAGAGTAGGTAATTAGAAAAGTACAAAAAAGAGAACTAACATTTGTATTTTAAAAAGTGAAATGAAAATTTAAGGAATTGTTATTAAGTAAAAAAGTTATCAAATTTTTTGAATTTTCATAATAATCAATTTTGACCTTTAGACAACCAAATAACCATAAGAAATACTCATAAATGAACCAAACACTTATAATAGATTATCCAAAACTAAGTATTTTGACACTAAAATAATCAAACATCAATCAAATTAATCTAAACAGTCAGAACTAATTATTATAAGTGTAAAGTCGAAATAATCATTTCTTACCATCCTTCTTTAGTTACATCTAAATACCTGGTTTAGGCCCACAAGAAAACCGTTGGAAAAAAGTGGGGTGTGTGGCGCTGACCTCTGTTTGCCTACCACACACTCTGAAACATCATGGATTCTTCGGTTCAGAATTTCGGATTATAGAGACATACAAGTGCATGTATTATCTGCAACTTTCCCATTTATACATGTTTCAAAACTTGATTTCCTAGTTTTCTTTACTAATGAAGTAGCAAAAGGCTTCTCCCTCGCTTTAAATCTGAAAACATCAACTACTTGGTGGGGTTTAAACCAAAAAATGAACCGAAAACATTGTTGAAGCATATACACGAGTCTGTTATTTTTAACTCTCTATCAACACAGGACACTTGTCGAATCAAGTTCATTCCTAAACTATAAATCAGAGTAATATCAAGACATACCTTAAGGGAGATAAGTGATTGGAGGCATTTACTAAAAATAATAGCTAGCAAATGTCGTCGGGATCGACTGGAGGCAGCAAGAAGAGCATGTAAATGTATTTTTGTATTGGAGACACAAAAGAGTAGCATATCAACATTGCCGAAACCAAGCAGATCAACATATTTTTGTCGATTGGAGACACAAAAGAGTAGCATATCAACATTGTCGAAACCAAACACATCAACATCGTCAGTTCATAATCGCGGCAGCAAGAAGAAAGTCTGTCATCATATGGGGTGGATTGGAGAGAAGGAGAGCAGACTTGTTGAATTTGATTAGGGTTTGGCTAATAGGAGGAAAGGCAGTCGAAGAGTTAATTATAGAAAAATTAGCGGGAAAATGTAAATCTAGTGTGAAGAGAATAGCGCACATGGCGAAAAATGTTTTGGTTATAAGATATACATGTAGATTTAGACACTGCATCACAATTAACAAATTAAAAAACCGAAGATTCAACACTTATGAGATCTATAATCATATGATTCCGGATGCTCTGCCAAGATCTGAT
Organism: Centrapalus pauciflorus; assembly: GCA_020465985.1. Taxonomy (NCBI): domain Eukaryota; kingdom Viridiplantae; phylum Streptophyta; class Magnoliopsida; order Asterales; family Asteraceae; genus Centrapalus; species Centrapalus pauciflorus. Next base: position 64,858 of record JAANYP010009066.1, on the reverse strand, counting down.
ATGAGGTTGTCACCAGTAATCTCCACAAGAACATAAGCCATCTATAAAAGAATGGAAACGATTATTATCGCGTAAAACTATCTCTCTACCCGTAATTTTCGAAAAGAACTTAATCGCGATATGGCAGTCACCGCAAATGCGGATATTTTTCACTACTCGTATCAAGTCACCGGGTTTGGTACTGATTAGGCCAAATGCAACAGCTAACTTCTCGCTGTGATACCCAAGGAAATGCTCTTTCTCCTCATTCTCGACGTCAAACATCACAAATTCGGTTGTTGGCACATAGCCCATTTGTTTCAATTCCTTAGTCAGTTCACGAAGCTTCGAATAAATTCTATCAGACATCGGGTGAGATTCGTCGCCAACAAGGAATTCGTGAACGATGCCATCTACTTCTATCCAACAACATCCGGGTATCTTCCGAATGCCTCTATTACTCATTGTGGACCGTATGTTTACTGCTTCGTCCCATTTATGATTGGCTGAGAATACATTAGATAATAGTACGTAGTTTCCTGAATTCCATGGTTCTAATTCAATCAACCTCTTTAACGCATATTCGGCTAATTGGGTATCTCGATGTAACCTACATCCACTCAATAAGGCTCCCCAAACAATTGCATTAGGCTCCATCGGCATATCTTTGATTAAAAGATGAGCTTCGTTTAACAAACCAGCTCGGCCGAGGAGATCCACCATGCATCCGTAATGTTCGATTGAAGGATTTAATGAAAAGACACGTTTCATGCTATTGAAGTACCGTCGACCATCGTCAATAAGACCCGCATGCGTACACCCACAGAGCAAACCCATAAAGGTCTGCCCATCAGGATGCATCCCTAATTTCTCTAGTTGACCAAAAAGACTAAACACGAGTTTAGTCTGACCACTCATCGAAAGACCAGTTATTACAGCATTCCAAGCGATAAGATCCTTCTCCTTCATCTCTCTAAAAACTTTCCAAGCACAACTCATTTTGCCACATTTTGCATACATGTCAATTAGCGCTGTCCCTACGACAGGGTTATACAAGAACTCGTTTTTATCGACTAAGCCACGTGCCCACTCCCCCAACTCAAGAGCTCCCAAGCTTGAACAAGCGGAAAGAACTCCGACTATGGTATAACAATCAGGTTTTATGTTATCATTCTTCATTCTGTAAAAGATGTCAAGAGCTTCTTTTGGATTCCCGTTTGAAGCATAACCTTGAATCATAGCACCCCAAGTAACTGCATCTTTTTCAAGCATTTGATCAAACGTCTCATGAGCTCTCTCCATGCTTCCACATTTTGCGTATGTGTCAACCAATGCAGTGCCCACAAAGATATTCCTCCCTATTCCAAGCTTGGTTATGCAACTATCTAACCACTCTACGGTCTTCAAATCCCCTAACTGAGAACAAGCTGACAAAATCCTCACAATGGTAAAGCTATCGGGCCTCACATTTGTTCCCAATAACCTCCTAAATACATCAAGAGCTTCAGTGAACCGGCCTGTCTCGATATACCCACTAATAATCGCGGTCCATGAAACGGAATTCTTGTCAGGCATATCATCAAACACCTTGCACGCATCATCCAAACGCCCACACTTTGCATAAAAACAAACCAACCCAGTCTTGACGAAAACATCCCAACCGTAACCCACTTTCACCATGATGGTGTGCAGCTCTACTCCCAATCGGAAATCCAAAACCCTGGTGCATGCTTTTAATAAGAAAGGGAAAGTGAAGAAGTTGGGTAAGTAACCCAGTTGACGCATGGAATAGAAGCATTTGATGGATTCATGGAAGTGATCATGAGAAACAAGGCCACGGATAAAGGTGTTCCAGACATAAACATTGGGTTGTTGGGTTTGGGTGAAAAGGAGTTGAGGATAGTTTGTGTTACCGTTGAAATTGAAGCTGCACCTAAGGAGTATATTGAGGAGGTAATTATCATGGAGGAGATGGAAACGAAGAATGCGAGCGTGGACATGTTTGAGGTGTTTGAAGGACGTAAAACCTTGAAGAAGACGCGTCTTGATCTCGGTTGAAACGTTCATAGCGATGGCTTCTCCCGCCACACGACCATCATGATTATAAGTTAAAAACCAGACGGAATATACAAATAAAACAGGGCTTATTATTAAAAAAAAACACATTTTCATGTTTTTTGAGTTTTGGTTCATGCATGTTTTTATTTCATAAAAGTCCTCAGGTTAATGTTTTTTCTGGTTTAGTAAAATTTAGACATTAGATACCGACTCCGGTTTACTAATTATAGCCGGTATCTAATGTCCAAATTTCACTAAACCAAAAAGAAAAAATTAACTTGATGACTTTTATAAAAAAAATAATATAAAGGAACGAAAACGTCAAAAACGTGAAAAACTATTGGTTTTTTTCATAATAAACCCAATAAAATATAAGGAGTTCTTTAACTCACGAGTTGCTGCAAGATCATAAATGATGTTTTTATAAAAATATCAATTTATAAGTTTTAACACAAAAATAAAATAATTATATGCTATTTAAAAATGTTTATACATAATGTTTTGTTATTATAAAAATAGTTTGGATAACAATTGATTTTATACTAGATAATAAATAAAATTAATGTGATCATAATGAGGTATTTGAGTTTTACAAAACAACATATATTAAGGGTTACATAAGAAAACAATATAGTTATATTCAAATATTTGTTAAACAAAATATATTGAAGTTTATAACTTTAAAAGCAGTTATGTTATATAAATTTTTGATATCATAAATAATTGTTTTTTAGTTTAGTATATACAAATGTTGATAATAACAATATGATTATAATAATATGTTTAAAGTTTTACAAGTCTAAATATATTGAATGCTATACAAAAACAGTTATATATTATATAAGTGATCCTCACCCGATGATTACTCGCTGCTTCGGTCTGAGTTAATGAAAAGAAGAAAAACAAAATAGCTGTACATTATATATAAAAAAAATTGTTCAGCTATGCATACCTGTCTGTTTAACCAAAAAAGTTATGACAGTAATAAATTTTATATTGAAATGTACATAATGAATGAACGTCATATCATTAATAAATTTTTTGTACGGTAAATAAATATAGTATTAGTTGACTGAAAACTTACTACAGTATTTACTGAGAAATGGTAATGTTAAAATTGAAAGCTGTAATGTTAACATGATTGTTCTTTAAATTAAGAAATGTATTAAGGATAAAAGTTGTAAATCAGTTTTTCATAAACTGAGAAATGATTTATTATTCGTAATCAATCGGACCCTACACAATCTCTTGACCAGTTCTAGTTGTACGGAGGTCGAACCCGCTCTTAACCGCCGATCTCAAACAGATTTAAACCATATCACTGGGCCACTGGCTATTTTGGTCATCTACATTCATAATATAAAAATAGCATGATACAAATATTATACTTGATAATCTCAAAAAATCAGCCACAAATCAATCAATCAATATCCCATAACACTGCCAATTGTAGTCTCGTATAAATTTGCAAACAATGCCTTTAAATCCACAACTATGTAACATATATCTATCGTGTTATCGAAAATGCCCATATACAGCTAACAAAATCTACAAGAAAAAAGTGCTTACACGCTAGACTCCCTCGCACATTTGATCTATTGTACATGTATATGACTCAGTGTGATATCTGTCTAGAGGACAAGACCGTAAAATCTTTCATACCGAACAACAAAAGAGAAGCAGTAGAATGGAAAAAGATGCCGCTTACCAGAAACTCCTATATTTCCAATATTAGATATTGTGGTAACCTGAACAATATGATGGAATTAACCACAATTGTGTGAACATTTGAAGACACGAGAATCTCATTTGATGTTTTATTCTCATCTTTGGAAAGGGAAAGTTTCACGAGTCACTCCAACTATCACTGTCATCATCATCACTTCCAACAAATGCCTATAATTGAAACAAACATCACTTCATGTTATTGAACTGCTTCACAAACCAACACATATGGTGAAGGGAAAAACCGGAAACAAACCTGGCGAATCGCATTTGCTTTCTCTAATATAGCAGCTACTCTTAAATTGGTCGTAGGACTCTGAATGCTTGGCCTAGTCTGGACTGCTGGTTTCAAGTTGAAGGACTAGTAAAATTGAAAAGAAAAACGTTATTGGACTAAGGAAACCAACACATAAATGAAAACAGCATTTAAAGTGGAAAATCTGAAAAAGGAAACAAGAGTTGCCATTTCTTTCATACCTTTGCTCGTATCTGTTCCAGTAAGTTGTCAATTTCCTCTCCTTTTGGTATCTGAGGTGTGGCTAGATCTGAGACCTTCCTCAACTGCACCAAAGGAACGAAAATACAAAAATGTTAGTACAAGAGTAGAACTAACATACTGCATTTGGTTGAGAATATTCAAGAGAGATCAGTATTACTTTGCTTTTATCATGAGCAGCAACTGCATCAATCAGAGGACTACGAGGCCTTTGTAATTTCATAGGCCGAATACTAGTTGGCATTTCATCAGCAAGAGGAATTGAATGTGGGTTTGATGATGGCAAAAATATTTCTTGGCCAGAAGTTGGAACGCTGCGAGAGTGCTCCGTATCAGTTGCTGCTTGTGGCACCAAGTGTTCTGCAAATTTAGCTTCTGATGATGCAGATGATTTAGCATGGTATTCCGTGTGTAAACTAGCTTCAGGTAATACCATTCGATTGAAACTCCCATCTGCTTTTAATAATTCAGATGATTTATCACGAGCATCAACTGCATCAATGAGAAGACTACCAGGTTGCATTTTTGTAGGCCGTATACTAGTTGGCCTTTCCTCAGCAGGAGGAATTGAATATGAGTTTGACGACGGCCAAAACATTTCTTGACCAGAAGTTGTTGGGACGGTAGTTACGGTATGGGACTGCTCCATTTCAATAGCTGCTTGTGGCACCAAGTTTTCTGCAAAACTTGCTTCTGATGATGCAGATGATTTTACATGGTCTTCTGTGTGTAAACTAGGCACTGGTAATACCATTGGACTGAAACTCCCAACCTCACCTCTCAAATCTTCACAACCGCCCTGTTGAGATTTCTGATTTTTGGTATCTGAATTCCTAATCTCATCTAATGGTTGAAGACCCACCACTTGGGGACCTTCATCAGCCTTGGATGGAACAGTTGGTGGCAAGTGATTGTGACTATGTTGACCACCATCTATTGGAGTCAACAAAGCATTTGAAAGTTTTCTTATCCTCCATTGCATAGGCGGAAGAGGTGGCAATGGAGGCATATCTTTTGATTGGACTGGAGCAGACTGGGGAAGTATGCCAAGTCCAGGAAATACAGGGACAGATTGGTGTCTAACTTGGTCAGAGAGGTTAATGTCATGACTGCTCGCTTGCAGCAACTCCAATGTGGGTTTCTGTTGTAGATCTTCCTCCTGTAGTACAAAACTTTGGCTTGCAAGGTTCACTGGATAAGAAAGCTTGGATTGAATATCATTGTCGTCATAGGGTGTCTCATGATCTACATTGGTCAGAACACTCAATTGGGATGAAAGATGTAGTTGATTGTTAGGTCGGTCAACCGTGTCGTCCATAGAAGACTCTGCAGCTCCAAACATATCAATGTCATCACCATGGTAATGTTCGGCTTCCGTGAGCACAGTTGAGTTAGGAGCATCAAGCAATCCTACATTTGCAAGATCACCACAAGGTGCAATGTCCTCAGGCTGACGTAAAACAACTTGTTGCCATCCATTTGGATATTCTGTTTCTGCAACAAAAGAATGAGTTTGTTCCTGCAAGATTTTCAAATTTAAAGATGGGGGGCTTCCATTCAGATCATCACTAGCCATAGATTCATCAGGAATGCTATCAAACAATAGTTTGTTTGAACCATCATCATCACAAGGAACATAGTCTAATTCTGGAGAAATAACCAAAAGCTGATCCTCTTCCTCCTTTTCACCAGATTCCATTGAATCTTGTATGATGCATAACTGACTCATCACTGATTGACCAACTGGTTCCAAACGATCAGCATCCTCATTTGTATTAGCATCAACTGCGAAAACATTAGTCTTCTTTTCCATTTCTGAGTTAACAGAGTCTGCTTCTCTTCTCTCCAGTTCTGAATCATCTTCAAGCGTAGAAAGGTCTTCTTCATTTCTATCAACATCATCAGGGATACAAACAGAATTACCTCCAATTCTAATTTCTGAGTTGAATGATTCTATTTCTCTCTCCTCCAATGCAGTCTCATCTTTGCGAAAAGAACCATCATCACCTCTGCTTCCATTTGCATCAGCAAGATCAGAGACCACACCAATTGCAGGTTGAAACTTCGTGTTTTTTGATTCTTCTGTTTCATCATCCTTGATAGAATATGAAACAACTATAGCTTCTTCTGAATCAGACGTATGCAAAACATTGTCTTCAGGTAAAGAGTATATCTCTGCAGGATTATCCGCCATCACTTCAGTTACAGGAATATCCTCGGTGTCACTAGCTTCTACTTCTAGATCATGAATGTCATGCTCTGCCAAGGAGGGACCAAAAGACTGCTCATCTGCATGTGAAATAACTGAATCTGGCGAACTACATCGACTGACCACTGAACCTGCACTATCATTACCGTGTGCCGCACATTCGTCAACTTGACTTGACGTATTTTCACTGATTCTGTGAATTGTGTCATTAAGATGCTTATTATCTGCATCACCCAAAGAATTTCTGACAAATGAAAATGTACAATGACCATCAACATTAACCTCCAGATCTTGGCCATGTTCTTTCTTTATAGGACTAGTAAGACTTTCCTCCACTTTATTTGAATCTGCTTCCTTTGATGTACCTTCTTCCAAAATCACCACTTGATTGACAACGCATGTATCATTTGTGATATTCTGGTCCGGGACTGGAATATTTTCAGTGATGGAGGAGACCTGGTTGGGTGGAACTCGTGGATGAAAAGGAATCTCAATACATGCAAAGGGTTGAGGAGGCAAAGAGACACCAACTGATGAAGTATACTCATTTGAAGTGCTTGTAGTATCAGAATCCAAACAATTGGTTATTCCCTTCCTGGGTGAGTGATTTCCATCGTCTGATGCAGTCAAGTTCCGTAATGATTGAGAACCTGATGATTGAGATCGAAGTTGATCTATGTTTGCATCAGAATATATTCCCTTATCTATGCTTGGATCAGTCTTGGCTTTAAGTTCGGTGTCTGTTTCAAGTTCTGACTCCATTGTACCAAGAGCATCCACGTAATCGTCCGTCTCACTTGCAACAGCATCAGATAGGTAACCGTTTTGGATACCATCAGTTTTAATTTCAACATCAACTGCTATTTGCTTGTCATCTACCGCCTTAATCAAAGATGGCAACTCTGAAGTCTGCCCTTCGGCAGAAAGATTATCTGTTGGATCCCTGCATATAGTCTCTACACTCAAAGAAGCTACAGATGGTGGACTTCTACCTTGCATTGCCGAACCTAAAGCAAAGCCCTTCATACCATCCTCAAGTATTTCAAGCCTCGAAGTTGGGTCCCCACATACGGTCTCCTCTACACTTGAAGAAGCTACACATGGACTTCTACTTTGCATTTCCAAACCTAAAGCGGAGCCCACCGTACTCTCCTCAAGTATTTCAACCATTAATGCCGGCTCCCCATATATAGTCTCCTCTACACTTGAAGAAGCTACATGTGGACTTCTAGTTTGCGTTGCCGAACCTAAAGCAGAGCCCACCATACTATCCTCAAGTATTTCGAGCCTTGATGTCAGGTTCCCACATACAGTCTCCTCTGCACTTGAAGAAGCTGCACATGGACTTCTACTTTGCATTACAGAACCGAAAGTGGAGCTCATCGTACAATCCATAAGATCAAGAATTTCAAGCCTTGATCCATTAGAGTTACTGGCAGGTAACGTCAAACAAATAGGTACTTCATGGACAAGTTTATCCTCTAATGAAGAATTTAGAAACTTGTTCATGTAACTTTCTCCACTCTCCGATTCAAATGCAAATTTATTTGGCCTTTTCTTCAGTTTCACACGACGTGCAGGTTCAACTGCGCCAGTCTGCACTCGCTCCTCTAGGAATAATTGATGGAGTCTGCAAGTATTGAAACTCAAAACAAGTTAATGCTTGAAACAGGCAGATTATTTTGAGTAACAAACTGGATTCCAGAATAAAATTATAATGTCTTACTTGATATGTGAAGTTTGCGAAACCTCTGGAGTCTCTCCCCCTTTCAATTGTGACACTCTCTTCTGTTCAAATTTGATTAAGATTTGAATATGAAAATTATTCGATATACATGAACCTTCTTATATTTTGAACAAGATTTATTATTTGACTGCTAATGATGCCTCCCATCGAAATAATCCTGCCATTTAACTGGATTGATCGTTGATTATAAGAGCCTTCTATATGGTTCAATGTGGAATTGGAGTCCATGCAAGTCATATTGTGTAACTATTGGACTATTGGTTGATCTATTACATAAAAAGGTAGTTACAAAACCATATCTTTAAAATTTTGATTTTGTATTACATAAAAAAACTTCTATTTTCAATTACATAATCTTTAGGATTTAACTTGGTCCATAGAATCATATTATCACTTTACATTTGAGTAATAAATAATAATTTTGATGGACAAAAACTTTGTCCAGAGAATCATATTATCATTTTACATGTAATTTTATAATTATGATGCATGAATTTATATTTGTTATAACCATGTTTAAAAATTGCTTGTTCATGAGATTCAAAAGAAATTACTGGGTCAACCCAACCCATTTGACCAATGCCACGTTTGAAACATTACCTATTTCTGCCCGAACCCATATTGCCCATTTACCCAGCCTGATCTATATCTATCACCCATTCTTGCATTTATAGTATTGTTCAATGACATAGACTTTCATAGTATTGTTACATCTTTAAATAGTATAGTCTAGGGCTGCGTTCGAGAAACTGGTTATGCAAGAAATAGGTAGACAAGACAAATTACTGATGAAGTGATGAGACCAGTTTTATCATTAAAACTTTCAATAGTTGGAATCTACTACAGACATCCATCTTGTTAGAGGATTCTTACGCAGCCTCCATTTAAGATACTAGTCGATTAGAGGTTATACAATCTATGCCTAAGATAAAGTAGACAAATTAAGCAAAAATAGGCACCGAGTGTACAGAAGGAATCAGTTGATGCAAAATAAGGAAGCTTACAATGAACTGCAATAACTGCCATGATACAAGACAAATAAATTTAGGCTTCAAAAACATCCATAATAGACAGCTTTTGCGCGTCAAAGATTTAAAGTGTGTAGTAATAAAGCTAAACCAAAACTATCTCAGCATTAAACTTCTAAAAATGATAATGCAGTTAATATTATGTAATTTATCAAGCAAGCAAGCATTAATGGATTATAAGACAAAACAACATGCAGGACAATGTAGAAGTTCTTATCCTCCATACATGCAAGAGAAATTATTCCCTTTGTTGAACTCACCTTCATCTTGCGAATCTTTTTATCCTTTTGAGTTTCAGCACTTTCAATTTCATGCGATGATGCTTCCACTTTATAAAATGACGGATCCGTGTAACGTTTTAAGCATGCCCCAGCACCACCAACATCAAACCTGTTGAGAGCCAAATAAGTTGGTAAATTTCGCAGGTTGTAAGAGGCATGCCAAAATTTTTAAGAGAAAACTATAGTGTACTTGTCTAGAAGAAACAATCGAGGTGGACCACGACAATCTTCGTAAGAGTCCATGACAAATCGAGGTAAATCTCCAGTAGTGATAAGATTCTGCGTTGATTTCCGGTTAGGGTGCCAATCAACACCTGTAGCATTAATAGAGATCCTCACTGGAAATAGTCATGTGAAGTAAGGCTTTTTTCCTCTGAAAAAGATTGTAAGATTATGTACTAGATTTAAGGGCTTCTGTTGAGCTAATTGAGGTTAAATCATTTGTTTTAAAATAAAAGGTAAGGATACGTCCTTAAGGGTCACATTAGTAAATAATAGCAACAGAAGAATATGCATGTGTGAAAGTTTAGGAGCAAATTACAAATATCTGACCTGAATTGGAGAAAAATGGTGAATGGCATGTTTGGGACAGAAATGCCCTTTCGATATAAGGGATTTCCAACTCAAGTTGTTGAACACGTACGAGTAGACCATGGCCCCTAGCAGCAGTTGCCACCACTTCTTCATGCAAGTCATGGAAAATCTCAGCAGCAAACCTTCAGACATGGATGCAAGATTTGTTAATGTAACATAATGTCGGATGACTGCACATCACAAGATTTTACACACACACACACACACACACATATATATATAGCCTTGCAGTGCTTATTGAAATACCATCCTAAAAAATACCCAAGTCCAGGATCATTCTATTAGGCCTCAGATAAATACTAGTGTTTAAGGATTATTAGTAGTTATTTTTTATGAATAGATATGTTTTGGTTACGAAAATTGATAAATGGATTAGGAATAGTAGATATGCTTCTTCTCATTATTAAAGATAATTATATGACAGAGATGCATTAGGAGTGTTGGTTTACTTCTTTAAAGTACATAGATTGCTATTTATGAGAGTTGGCTTATCTCTACAATATCTTGTTTGTTAACATCATTGCTCTTTTATTTAATTGAGAGAATTGCATAAAAAGGTAACCTAATTTAGGCTGATTTCTATTTCATAACCAGCTTTAAAAACAAATGTTTAAGGTAAGAAACTTTCATTTTCTTTGTATTTTGAGTAAGTGGTAAAGTGGAAGCAAGATATAGTAAATTTTACATAGATGTGGAAACAAGGCACCTAAAAAATGTCAAGTCTAGCACTGAGTGGAGATCTATGACTCTATCACTATCTAATTGGAATTTCACTTTGAATAATAATAGTATTCTGATAGTCCTAGATCATATAAGAAATATCTGAGGGAATGAAAAACATGTCTAAAGGGATGTGCTTACTAGGTAATTAAAGCTCCACACTTTCTATTGATATAAATTTTCACTTGAAAAAGCATCGCCTGCCTAATGAGCTACCATATAGGTCTGAATCTTCTCATCATGGGTCACAGGTGACTAATTAACATACAGTGCATAATCCAAGAAAAATATACAGTGATTGTTGTCTCCCCATTCTGTTGGGAATTTCATTGTACATGCAAGTATGCAACATAATATGTGAAGTTTACAAACAAACAGTACTTACTATCATCCTTTAGTGAACTTGTCAAGATTTATTCACTGCACTCAAAAGTAGTATTTCTCTTTTTCACTATAAAAAATTGGATCATATGAAAGAGTTCAAAACCAAATATTTTAATGTAACAATTAAATCTGAAAACTGTGAAAGCACACCTTAGCTCTGATAGTATCCCACCCCCCCCCCCCCCCAAAAAAAAAAAACTGCCCATCTACATAGGAGAGTAGAACTGTAGAAGACAAAATACTGGATGCTGCTGCTCTGCTAGCTGCCTAACTCACAAACAGCAATAGCTCATGAGTATCTTATCATCTGTCTTTGTTGGAATAGGCTGCATTAATGTCTACCAACCAATCCTGAATCCCCAGTCTCCATAACAAACCAAATGTCAAATTGTCAATTCAGTTAAGCAACATACAAACATCCATCAATTATTCCCCAATTATAAGTCACACACAAAGGCATGTCTGAATGCAATCCTGTATTGAAACAACATTCCGCTCATCAAAAGTCTCTCATGATTCTAAACTCCTAAAAGATATTGAACCCTAATACAATAATACATACATCCTAACTTATTTATCAAACATACCGTGTCCAAAATCCAAACATAGACCCTTAATATCATCAACTAGATCCCATAATAAAACTCTTCCAAACATGAAACTCTTAAGCTGAGAACTAAATCAGGACTTGATCTGGTTCAACAGATTAGCTGAACTTCTACCTCAAATGCGTCAATTAATAATGGACAATTTTAGTATATTTGATTAACTATGTTAGTAAGTTAGCTCAATTCGCATTGCCAAAGCATGAACTTCATGTCATAAATTTTACCTTGGTATCATGAAATAATCGTGATACAGAATTATAGTCCAGGTGCATATACTTAAATTACAACTTATTATGCTCCCTCCGTTTACTATCCATCAATTGGGAGAACATGTCAACCCTCGAAATTGGAAATAAAGCGAAATGACCTCTAGTTTCGACATAATTGAGCAACCATCCCAATATCATACATCCAATGCCATACGCCCATACTCCAAAACTACCTTAATGGAACACACATACACACGCACACAGAGACAGACAGGCAAGCAGAGAGAGAATATGGAATGAAGGGGGAATGAGAGTACTGACTCTGCTAGGTCACCGAGCTGCCGGAGAACGCCAACGAGACCAGACATGGCAACTCCTTCAAGTAAAGCTTCGGGATCATCTTTGTCAGCTTCTTTGTAGAGGTCCGGATCAGCCAAGCTGTACACATTTCTTATCTGATACCTACTTATCGGCATTGCTTCCGATTTCCATAAATCAGCTCCACATAATCTCGATAATCGTCATCAATCTATATCTTTCCATAATTCCATATGCATGTATATATACATATATCATATGATATTGCTCAATTTATACACTGCATCAACAAACAATCGTTCAAAAATATTCAAAAACCATATAGAATTTTTAGAAAGAGAAAGTGGAGTGAATATACAGCTGTGAGAGAAAGAGGGAGGTGACTCGGTGAAGAAACTGAATTTATGGTTCAGTGGTGTATTATCTTGTTAGGTCCTCGTACTTTTGTGTTTTACGTATGAGCCCCTCAATTTTTTGAAATCTTTTGTTTGCTTAATGTTACAATAAGTCAATAATTAAATAAATATTTTTATAAAAATCACAACTAACCATAATCAAGTAAAATTAAATTGAAAAACTTCTTTGCACCATAATCTTATTTATCACATATCTTTTAAATTATGTGTCAACTTTTCAAAATAGTAACAATTTTTTTATTTATAGCAACATTATTTATTTTTATTTTTTATAACAATACATTTTTATTTTTAATAACCAATAACATGACTTTTATAATTTGTATGATTAATATCATCAATTTTTATAAATTTGTAACTTTTTTATATAAACAATAAAAATATATAAAAATTGAACTATTAATCACAAAAAACCAAAAAGTTTTTGTTATTTTGTTGATTGGCCCTTAAATTATATTCCATAAATCATCAATCACATATCAAAAAAAATATTGTCAAATTGTTTTTCAAATATATATGAAATAAGTCATTTATGCGAGTTAAGTTGTACGTAGGTTTTTTAATATAATAAATAACAATAATGGTTATTGTGTATAAATTTAAATGGCATATACATAATTAATGTTAAAAGAATATAAAATAAATCATATTAATATAGAAAAGTAGAGAATATTCAGTGACTTGCTTATTAAACCTATGAATAGGATCGTTCCACGATAACCAACCATGCTTTGAATCGCTTTTCACGCAATGTTAAATAAAACAAAGAAATAAAGTCATAAAGATAGAAGAAAAAACTCTCTTCACAAAACGAAAACATAAAGGATAAATGAAAGAAAGGTACATATTGTGTATTTGTGTCCAATAGAATTTCTTTATCCCGATGAAATGATATTTTCATTTAAGTTTTTAGAAATACGATATTTGTATTTTTATTATAAGAATAGTCACATGTAACATTGATGAAGCTAAAGCTACCAAATGATCACATATAACTATGTAATGGTGTGTAACGAGATAAATGGACCGTATCATACAGGCCCAGTCATTGGGGGTGCAGCTAGGACGGCTGCACAGGATCCCTCATCTGTGATAGCTTCTAGTTTGTCTTTGAGTTTTTGATGCAAACAAGAGAATTAACGGTTAAAACCTTATTACTTTTATTAGTTGTGGGCTGAAGGAGATAGAGATGATCGATAAAACAATAACTTTGTTGTGTTATAGTAGTCATTGTTGTCTTGGTGGTAAAAAGTGATATTTTAAGAAGAAGAGCTGTGAAAGTAAATGTGTTGGAAGTGTTGAAAAATAAATTAATCAAATAAAAAGAAAAACATAAAAATAAAGAAGTAGAGACTTGTGAGTGAATTTTATTTTTTTAAGATCATACGATTATTTTGCATAGAAAATTATTTAATATATATTTATGAAACTAAAATATGTAGTTTGTTATTGTTTTTATATTAAATATTTTACTAACATGTGTTGTTTAATTGTATTTTATTTTAATGTATTACATATATTACAATTTTCATATTATGTTATTATTTATGAACTTAAATTGTTTAGTTGATTAGACTAACAACTTTATCGCATTTTTTAAAAAAACTTGATCAAATACATACATTTATATAATCTGTTTTAAATAACAATCATAACCACATTTAAAAATATTAATAATCTAGAAATCATACTATTTAGTTAAAGATAATGGTTATTACACGATGAAAGCAGTTATTTAAATATTTTTTCGTTACTATGAACGATATTTGTGTTACCCATTGATGTCGGTATTTATATTTAAGGGGCAAGTTTTATATTTAACAAATAGACCACCAAACTCCATGAAACAACAACCTTGGTATCGTATTGAACTGGCATTTTACTAAATTGAACTTAAGTAAAACAAGGTTTTATATACTAACATGTTGCGTTGAGATGAACATGATTACATATCCAAACATTTACTATAAATTCTATTTAATTTATGACAAATTACATAGGTGGATAATTAAATCAAGTATGATTACTACATAAAGTTTTAAAATAGTTTAGCTAAATGAATGACAATATATAGGGATGGGCATTTTAGACAAAAAAACATTTCAAAAACCATCCCGGTCCACAACCGATATTATATAATTTGGTCTAATTTCGGTTTCAATAAAAGTCCTTAAATCGGTTTTCGGTTTTTCAGGTTCAGGTTACTAATAGGTGGCATTTACTTTAATACTTTATTATTTTATTAGGGAAGCCCCTATTGAACGGGATGAGTATACCCCTCGAGCCTCCACTTACTTTTAATACTTTATTATTTTATTTTATTTTTAATTAACCTTTGATTTGTTCATGGACTCGAAGAGAAGTCGTGTCATTTACTTTATCAAGTGTAATTATAGAAAAATCGTGTAAACAATAATGCTTTTAATAATACAAATCCAGATAAATATCATTCCCACTTAGTTTTAGCCACAATCTTTTTGAATGAAAGTTAGAATTTAGTGGGAGTCCAACAAGAGTTATATAATGTCATCAAGTGTAACTCATGATTAATTGGGCATTAGAATGTAATTCAACTAAATCCCATCTCGTTAGAGGCAAGTTGAAAATTTAGGTGGAGTAAGTAAGTCTGGTGGTAAAAGAGTAGTTTAGGAGTAAGAGTAGGATAGTTTGCCGTTAAAAAAAAAAAACTAACTCCCATCCGTTCTTAAAATTCCAACATATTACGAGAAACGACACCGTTTTCTATGAATGATTGCTATATTATAAAACTAGCACCTGGATTTTTTTTTTATTTTTATAACTAGTATATTACCCATATATTACATGGGTTAGATTTTTAAAAAGATAATAATAATAATAATAATAATAATAATAATAATAATAAATTATTATAAATTATTTTATATTTTCAAGTATTAAAGCTAGGTTTGTCAAATAATATTTTACTTCCTTTACTTTAATTATGTATGGATAGTAATTACTTTTTATATATTGTTTATATTATATTTTTAATTTTGTCATTGTTCAAGATTTTAAATCGATAATAATTCCTTATACTTTTATAAGATATATTTTATTTTAATTTCCACGAAAAAAAGATTAATCTTTTCTTAAAATTCTAACTTATAAAATTATTTATTTTATTTCAAGGAATAGACATAAAAATTTATTCTATTATCAGTATTTTTTTTTAGTTTTTAGTTTCTTGATATTTAAAAAAAAAAGTTAAAGTGTATTACAAAAGATATTTATGAATTATTTTAGGTAAAAAGAATAATAAGGATTATTTATTAATTTTAATTTAATTAATTAAATGACATGTGTTATCAAAATAAAGGATACCTTGTTTTTGTAAAAAAGATGGAAAAATCAATATATTGGAGCTTTAAAGGTGCGTTATGTGGCAACAACTGTTTTTCTTTATTATAAATCTTTGTTTTAAGATATAAATTATACAAAATTATTACAATTATTATATGCATGTTTCGAATTTTAAAAATAATATATATGTTTTAGTTATTATCAACCTATTAGTTAATTGCTTTTAATATAATAAATTGAAGTGATTAATGTAAGGAGATACATTAGGAAAGAAAGATAAAAGGTTATTTATATATACAAAAGACATTTTTAAATTATTTTAGGTAAATAGAATAATAAAGATAATTAATTAATTAAATAACATGTGTTACAAAAATAAGAGTCATCTTATTTTAGGAAAAAAGGCGGGAAAACTAATAAATTGGAGCTCTAAGGGAGCGCCATGTGGCAGAAAACTTTTTCTTTATTATAAGATATAGATTTGGTTACAATTTACGATTTTAATGACAACTAGTAAACAAAAAAATTGAAAGTTTTAATATAATTAAATTTATTTGTTAGGATTTCTAGCAATATTAAACTAATATTGTAATTTGAGTCCATGTCAATTTATTTGCTCACTTTAACAATGCCTCAATTTTAAAAGCTGATGGAAAAAATTAGCGGGTTAACGAACCAAATAACTAAACTTAAAAACTAAAAAGCTTATTTGATTTAGGTTTATATTAAAAAAGACATTGAACAAATATATACAACTAATCAAATTTATAACGATCGGTCATCATGAATACAACTTAATTATGAAATGTTTAATGCTATAGTCTTTCACAAAATTATTATATCCATAACAACAATGTTATGTATTTATTCATAAGTAGTATAAAATCATTGATTTTGATGTTTTTGTTTTTGTTTTTATTTTTAAAACAAAGTATTATATATACATACATTTATCATATCTACTACCCCAATGGCCATCTCCCACGTTTCTATTGCTTTTTTTTTTTTTTTAAATTTTTAATTTAAATTTCATAATACACCATTATCTTAATGTTATCTTTTATTTATCCCTTTTATTTTAATAAATTGGTCCTCTTTTAACATATATTATTACAACATTTTTTTTACACACTAAATTTATGATTTTAGTTATCTTATATTTAAAGTTGTCTTTTGAGACCATTATGTTATGTTTAATTGTTTGAAAAAAAAATTTATTATTCAAATGCATAATAGAAATTGAAAAATTTAAATTAAAAATTAATAAAAAGAAAGAAAAGAAAAAAACCAAGGGAGAATCTCATTGACATACATTTATCATATCTACTACCCCAATGGCCATCTCCCACGTTTCTATTGCTTTTTTTTTTTTTTTAAATTTTTAATTTAAATTTCATAATACACCATTATCTTAATGTTATCTTTTATTTATCCCTTTTATTTTAATAAATTGGTCCTCTTTTAACATATATTATTACAACATTTTTTTTACACACTAAATTTATGATTTTAGTTATCTTATATTTAAAGTTGTCTTTTGAGACCATTATGTTATGTTTAATTGTTTGAAAAAAAAATTTATTATTCAAATGCATAATAGAAATTCTAATGAAATTGTTTTATAATTAAAATGTAACTATTTAGTATTTAGCTTTTTGTATTAAATATGATCATGCATAACATTGAACAATATTATTATAACTTTGACAAACCCTAATCAATGTATTAGAGACATCACCGTTATAAATTTATTTGATTTGATCGTAAACCAACAAATTAATTGATGATTAAACCTAATCAATGTCAATTTTTCAAATTATGGTTATGAATAATTAATTAGTTAATTCTAACTCCGATCCGATTTAAGAATTGTTTGTAATTTTAGCATTGCAAAATCTAGAATACCAATGACAAGAACCAACTAACAGTATCATTTGTCTTGCTTCTTGAATCTATATTAGTTTTCCAATTCCACTCTTCGATCCTGGTTCAGTTGTGTTTTGTTATTTGAATTGTTTGAAGAGTTTTTTTTTATTAATTTGTTTTTATATTTATTTTTATAATTAATATTTAGACCCCGCAGCAACGCGCGGGTATTTGATAACTCGTTTAAATTATTAAATTACAAGTATGAAAGAAGAAACACTTGAAAACAAGATTTTGATTGCAAGGAAAAATAAACATGTTCGTGGAGTTGGGTTTGGATTTGCTCCACCAATTTCCACCAAAACTTCAAAGCAAAGATTCTATCATTGCATCCCTACAAACTTTACACCACTTCTCAATTTCTTTCTTTTAATTAGGGTTCTAACTTCTAAAGGTAGTTTCATTTATATAAAATATATATATATATAGTATTATGTGTTAGTAAATACACCTTATTATCAACCAAAATTAATTTTATATTTTAAATTAAGCTGTTGAATTGTGAAGATTTTCATAAGAAAATGTGTCATGCCAAATCATTTTTAAGTCTTTTATATTTTAAATATGCTTATAAAATGGTTTATGCTCTACTATCAGAATTTTAAATGAGAAGAAAATATATTCTTTATAGTATTTAATCTTCATGCTTTTAATTACATGCTTGTTATAAAATCTCAGTATTATTATATATTATTACACACCTTCTATGTTTGCAGTTCCTTTTTTATATTTCTATACACTATTATTGGTCATGTAACATATATACTTTGTATTTTTTTTTAAAGGACCTTATTATCGTTACATGCATTTAAAGGATCACTTTTGTCAAAAAATATATATATTTAATGGGCTATACTTGTGGCGTTTGGTTCACGGAATGAAATTTGAAGGAGTTTGAATTTAACATTTAGTTATTAATATGATTGATGGTGAAGTAGAAAATGAATTTTAGTATTGGTTAGAAATGTAGGTTGGATTCTAATTTATGTATATACATAAAATTTAGTTCATGTATGAGTTGGAAGGAATGAAATTTGAAGGAGTAAATTTAATTTATGTATATGTTAAAATTTAATTCATGTATGAGTTGGTTAGAGATGTAGGTTGGATTCTAATTTAACCGTTTACATTAGTTATCAAAAATTCTAAACAAACTAAATTTAAATTCTAATTTCATCGAATTTCATTACACGAACCAAACGCCACGTTAAAGTATAAAAGGGATAAAATTTGTTGACTTTTTTCGAATATATGGAACAAAATTTCCGATACATTCTTCACATAAATCTACACCCTTGTACACCTTTTGGTGAATGCATGTATGTTTAAAAAGTAACCCCATTTGTTGAATTAAATGATTTATTATAGTGTTTATGTATTTAATGTAACCTCAATACACACACACTAATTAACATTAATGTTTGACACTCGGACCAACTATTCATAATCGTCTTGGTAAGTTATTAATTTATTACCTTACCAACTAGCTAGTCAGATGACTCCTTAGACAGGATGTGGACTACTTACACTAACAGAAAGTAAGTTTATGTATTAATTCATTCTAAACGAATGACATGATTTTAGCTTTAAATTAAACTATATCACGACTAAGCTAGCTTAGTGGTTTGACTTAAATGAGTATGACGTCAAAAAAAAAAAAAAAAAATGAGTAATGACTAAAGTTGTTCTTGGGATGATAGTTTAGTGGACAGTGATAATGTATTCACTGTGGTCTTTAGAGATACATGGATCAAAGCCACATTAGTTTTTGATTGTGTATATTACACGATTTAAATTTTTCATTTTGCTCATGAGATTACTTGGTGGGAACCTAAAATGATAGGTTCTGTTAAAGTTCTATAAAAGTCCGTAGAGTTTATTCAATATTAATCTTAAGTTCAAATTCAAAATCTTATTTTATAATATCAATATTAATATATTAGCATACTAGTTTATTGACTAGTGTATTATGTAAATCCTTATAATATTTAATTATTTTTATTAAATATATATAAACTTGAAATTAAAATGTATAAATAAATAACTAATTATAAAAATATCATTCCCTAAAACTTAAAAAAAGGGGAACATGTTAAATAATATCCTTTATAAAATAATTTTTAGATTAGATTGTAAATTGATTTCAATTTGTATTTAATAAGATAAATTCTAAATTTGATTTGATAGATTACGTTGGATATTTTAAATTTGTAAGTGTTGTTATTTATTTATTAGCATTGAATTATTTATAGAATAGATTTGTTTATATTAAAAATTAGAATCTAATTATAAATAGATTACACATGTCAAAATGAGAAAATGACAATTTAAATCTTAGTTAAATGATAAGTAGACACTGTTAATTTATTCTTTTATTAGAATAGAAATAATAGATATCGATTCATCTAATATTTATAGTTGGATGATTATGGTCATGATCTTGATCGACATTTCCAGTATAAAATCAAAAAATGTAAATAAGCAAATAAATGTAAGATATCATAGTTATAACTTGCACATCATAAAAGTAAATGTTAAAAACCATTTAATTATTAATCAAAGTATTTGATGTGTTTGACATTGATTTAAAGAAGTTGCAACTAGAAACTTGCAACACGAAATTTATCAAGATGTCCTACAAGAACAAGATTTACATAAATCTTTCCGAACCCAAATCCAGGAGAGTACGGAAAAACCGATGAGGGTACACCGGAGGTTCCTCTGCGAGAGCCTGCAATGAAAAGAAAAGATTACGGGACATTCGGCTCATGGAGTGGAAATCGAATGAATCATAATTTAGATTACAAAGAGAACGAACTAATATTTGCGTAAATTCAATCAAATTCTATAGTTAAAGGAATTTGTCATTCCTTGCCATATGCAAAACAATTTAGTAATTGCTTGGATATGGTGATTACATCCTCCATCTTTTCCAAAATGTGACCATGTTTAACTTCAGAAGTTAAACAATACTTCTCATATCCAACCTTGCTGAGAATGGTTTTGAGATTTTAACACCAACTATTTTCTATTTGTATTAGCTATATTCTAGTTCAATGAACTTCTGAAGTTTCTAACTACTACAAATTCTTGCCAAGTTTGAAGTAGTAAAAAGTAATACGTTCGACTCTCAGAAAGTTGAACATCAACTTTCTCAGGGGTTGACTAATGCAGTTAAGCTACAGGTTATTACCCAAAGGCCAAAGTGAGGTCATCAGAAAACTAAGGTACTTCCTGGCCAATGGCAAAAAATATAATAAAAAACGAATGCTAGAAATCCAAGTACTGGCATTGGTCTTTTGTGATGATTAATGGGCATATACGTTAGTATATTTAAAGAAGTACCTGATGAATCAATACAGTTGAAGGAGTCATTCCAGGCACAGTATTAACTTCGATAACTAAAACCTGCAATCAGAAGGCAAGATTTAGTTAAGCGCCATTAACAATAAGAGAATATCCAAGAAAACAAAACCTCTATGATGTCATGATGATTATATGAAACAATGAAAATTAAAAAATATCCACTTCAAAGAAGGGAATGTATTCACATACCTCACCACTATCAACATTAACAAATGCATCAATACGAGAAAATCCTTCGAGCTCCAGGGTGTTAGCTATAAGCTCAATCCGTTCTTTGCATCTTATCAATGCCTCGGTACTAATTTAAGAGAAACAAATGAGAATATTTTCACAATAACGACACTCAAAAGACAAGTTTAAGTTCTAGGTTTAAACCAGAAAAGACGGACAAAATGGGTCACTGAAACCTCCAATCTCCATTGATCCGAGACGTCAAAAGTATGTCATAGTTATATTATATCAATAATAACAATATAAATGTTTAATAAAAAATAAATACTAATAATACATAAGTACTTAGAAAACTACTAAAATTCAAAAAGGAAAAATCTTTCAAGCTTCAACCGGGTCGATTTTTTAGTTCCACAAAACTGAAATACTTGATATATACTACTTTGTAGGATGAGTAGAAACATTATCACACAACTAACCTCATTATTGACCGTGGGGGTGGTGTAAGATTAATCCCTGTTCCACCTGCAAGGTTAAATAAGTAAATAACCATAAATGGAATAATCCTTTTATAAAATCAATCCAAAAATACGTCATTGCCCTTGATTTTGAGCAACATGAGTACCTGTTCTATCACTACTAATTTATTAAAGGGATATTGGGCTATAAATAAATACTGGAAAACTTTTTTTACAGCACTTCATCATGGAGTAAAATCATTTTGTATAATAGACAAAAAGGATAAATGAAAAGGCATATTTAAACCTTCCAAAAAAGCATACCTTGAAATTTCTCTTCGAGTGATAATATGTCACCACTTTCTTTAACGGTGACACTAGGCATTAAAGAGCGCATGGAACCTCGTTTTCCTATGACACCAACGGTTATTTCAACCCATCTACTGCGTCCTTCCCACAAGAGACGTTCATTTTCATTTGTTGATGCGGAAACAATAGTGATATCATCCGTTTCAATGAAAGGTTCAAAGATTAAAAACTCTGGTGGAGGAACGGGCATCTCAATTAACCCATGTGCCTGTATGCATAGTCAACAAGACAAACTGTTAATCGTTTCATTAGATAGAAAAACCAATTTCCATAACAAGAAATGGAAAATGAACACACCAAACATGAGTTAAGTACATAGGATCGTGGCGAAATGGGGTAGGACAGGGTAATGTGTTAAACTGTGTTCAAGTAAAAAGCGGGTGATTTTAAGTCTGGGTGAAAAGGGCCGAGTTGGATTGACCAACCAACACTTTTTGTCCAATACTTAATATATTAATATAATTAGGAAAACTATATCGTTGAAATAATGATGCAATATATTTCAATATGATTTAGGAGGTGTGTAAATATTTGAATACACATTTGATGACTTTCAAACTGTTTCTCAATAGCTACTGTTTTATCTGTTTTGTACAATATCAATATTGCAATGAAATTGCCACCAATCTCTAATACTACATGAGAATGAAAATTTCAAATCTGCCTTCAAAGAAATTAGTTCGGATTGAGAGGAAAAAATATCTTCAACTTCTATCTATTTCAGAAACGTATATGATGTCTTCTTGTACCTTTGCCAAGCTATTTGGAGGAATTCGAGGAAGACGATTCTCCAATGCTTTTACATAAACGCCAAGGTCTTCGGCACAGCTGAGTTTTCAAAAAAAAAAAACACAATGACAATGTATAATATAAATACATTATGGAGATAAAATATACTCCTATCCAATAGAAAAACGCAACATTTTATTTATTTTTCAAGGTTGAATTACTTGTTTGCCTGATAATTAATGTGGTTCGCGACTATCTAATTTGTTAATATTTGGAGGACATTTAAGACATTTGACAATCAGTCAAACACAGATCAAATGCTATGATTTTACATGGAATGGAAGGAGTAATTCAATTTCTTGTGCTGCAACAAGCTATAATTTCTTCATTCTCATTCTTTTCAAGTTTCAACCAAACATCCCCTAATATTCTGACAATTAGGGGCTGTTTAGTACGGTGGAATGGAATCAATGAGACTTATAAGCTTTTATTTGTTATGTGACAAGAGCCTTGATTCTCAATGGAGGGAATAAAGAATTAAGTTTAGTATAAATTTCTCAACATGGAGAAATATCAATAACATGAAAAGAGAATGGAATTTAATAGTTTTTCCTTCATTTTCTATGGAAAGATAATTGAGTTTACTATGAACTTTTTTCCATTCCACAGTACCAATGGCCCCCTTAGTTGTTACATAGTTCGACAAGTTCTGATCATTCAAGAAATTAATTGACAAAATGACCAAAATAGCCATCCCAATATATTGGTCAGTTTTTTAAATATAATATACAAAACATTATTTCTACCAACTATAAATAAGGTGGCCATTTCTGGCATGGTCCGAAAACACAACATGAACCTGACACAAAAAATGATATGAACCTTAAGGGGGTTGAAAATGGGTCGACACAAATTTTTTTGGGTTAGGTTAGAGTCTAACCGTAGGCCTGGCAATGGATCACTTTTGATCCAAATCCAATTATATGTTTAAGGGGTCAAAAAATCAATACAATAATACATTTGAAGATCCAATAAATTGATCCATGGATGTGGTGGATCAACAAATAGATCGATCCACGATCCGTCCGGATCCATTTAATTTATAAAAATACACATTTACAAAATTTATTTCGCAACACCTAACCCACTTACCTGAAATCAACATGATTGGCCCATTTAGATTCTTTAAAAATTAAATTAAAAATAAAAATAATAGTAAAAACTAATTAAACCAAATATTTATGTTGTTATTTAGGTTTTGTAAATTCAATCTATGTTCTTTAATATTCAAAACAAAAAACAGAATACCAAATTTGATAAATGAAAATTGAAGCCAAAAACTAAATTCAAAAACAAAAGTCGAATTTGAAAACCAAAAGTTAAAAGGCTGAATGGGCGACACAAACTCAACATCTAAAAAGTCGACATGACTCGAACCCGACACAAAAATAAATGGGCCGACTCGATTTTTACACGAAAACATGTTAACACAAACACGGCAACCCAAAACCCGACCCGATTTTTACATAAACCTAACCATTATTATTTTTCCTAATAGAGTTAAAAGTCTTTTAGATTACAGTTAATAAGAAGGGTAGTATAAAAATTTCTGTTTCTCTTGGATACTTTGTTTTGTTGCAGCTAAACGTCCCATCAAAAGTTATTGTTTGACCCTCAAATAACCATTTAACCAAAATCAGTATCACTTTACCATTTACTAGAAATAAATTAATGACTTCAACTCACAATAAGCATATAATAAGGTAAAATGATAGGAATATACAATAGTATATTCTAGAAATGGCAATATAGGAATAATGTTAGTAGTTAGTTAGAAATACAATCTATAGATTGTGAGAGAGGGATAGTCCCTGGAACAATCATTCCGATTGTGATTTACTTTTCTGCTTTTCTATTAATCGAATTCAGCAATAAATCTTCTATAATTCATTGTTCTTAATTGAATTTCACAATTCGTATCATAAAACAACATGCATCCAGCCATCCAAACACCCATTAGTATAGAAAAATGTATATGGTTGGGAGCTTACCAGAGTCTTGCTACTCCTGTTGAGCATCCGTCTCTTGCTGGTTTGATACATAATGTATCACATTGGAGCTTTGATGTCACTTCATGCCACACATCAGAACTAGAAGTAGTCAAAAGATCTTCTTTTCGCCTAACGTCCTTATTTATAGTAAGAACTCCAAAATCCTTAAGCTGTCCACATGAAGTCAGTTAGTTGCCGAAAAGTTTTTTAGGAAACATGCTAAGTAGTTGCCGTACATGTTTAACCGCAAAAGATGTTGAAACTTTGTCCATACATATCTTGGAAGCTGAAAATCCAGGACCTATTGTATGAAAAAGGTACATCTGTAAATAACTTCAATATAATAATACACACCTTTAGTATCAGTTCAAAATATAATTACCACCTGTATAAGGTACTCCTTCAGCCTCTAGCAACGACTGGAGTGTACCATCTTCACCGATGCCTCCATGCACTGTTCATGGCATTAGATGAACATCATATCGAAATTTATCTTAAAAGTTCCACGCACTTTTAATTAACTCCTAGTCACATTATTGATTATCCCAATAAACTAATTTAGCTGGTGAAGCATGTGCAAACCTGCGATGAAAACGGTCGCTTGAACTTCCTTGGCTAACTTTATCCACTTTTCTAGCGTTAATTTCATAGGAGGTTCATCGGAAATATCGAAACCTGTGAACCAATTGTGTATCTTTAAGCCGTTGGCTAGATCGTCCATCACTTGCTTCCTCAATTGGCTAGTCAATGCGGCACGAGAAGGTTCAAGTGCCTCAGTGCAAGCATCAAGAACTTCTTCTGTTGTATGTCTTAGCACAAGAGAATAACTATACACAAAAATAATAAAACCATAAAATTGATCAATCAGAAGAAGCACTGGAGGATCAATATAAGCTTACAATTTAACAAATCTAATGTCCATTTTATTTGTGTCTTCCTTTTTAATTTTTTAGATTAGGGTTTAATGCATAAAATAGCAACCTGATTTCATCTTTTTATCATCTATAATAACATACTTTATTTTTATACCATTTGTAGCATCATACTTTCACATGGTACTCTTCATAGCAACTGGCTTGACCTTTTTACAATTTATCCCGTCTTTTTTCAAGTTTTGCGTAACACATTGCTACAAAACGTGAACTTTTGAAAAAGTACATTGCTATAGAAAGTAGATTGCCATTTTAAAAGACAAGCATATGTTGATATTAAACTCCACTTACGGTAATGACCAAACTTCCCTTGAGCTGACATCTTTTGGGTTGTGAACTTCAGTCATCTCAGATGCAAGATCGTTTCCAGGAGCAAGTAAACAAGGAGTTACTTCAAGCTGTAACCAAACAGAATGACTGAATTATAGTATAGAAAAATGTCTAACTCTTTTGTATAGTACTTGTAAAAGTATCCTTTGGATCCCATCTAAACTTTCCCAATTTGTATAATAGGTAATTTCCTAATGAAGAAGCTCACATCACCAGATACTTGAAGATTGAGCCACACGTTAGTCCCGCTCATAAGAGATACTTGTCGTTCGGATGTGTCTCCACCAAATATTACAAAGACCTTTTGAACACTCTGAATTTCGGAGAATGGTTCACGAAGCTTAGAAGATTTTGATCTACTATGTGATGGTTTTGATTCACTACAATATAAAGCGAGGCTCGGGAACCGCAAGCAAGCACGCCGGATGATCGTTCTGAGAATATTTGAGTGGGAGAAGCCAACCTAAAACAACAAATTTTCTAGTGATGAAAACTTCGAAAAATGTTTTAAATCAGAAAACAGTTTCTTTGACAACTAGAAGAGTTCTTACAAGTTGCCAAGTTAATTGGCAACAAATTAGGGGAAAGAAACAGAATATTTCTTCACCTGAATTTAATAGTATTTTATAATAATAAATGAAAATAACAAGGATTTTATTTGTCCTGTTGAAACTTAAACAGTTACCATTCCTAGAGGTTCCAGTATATTTGCAACGTTACAGTTTCTGAAAGCATCCACTAGACGTGGGAAAATGAGCATGCTAGGCAGGTTGATTAATGGTTTGAAACAGGTAATTCTGATAGGTTGGATCGGGTCAATCTGACACGTTTTGTCCAATTCTTTTAAATAACTGGTATGTTAAATACAGGGGTCCAAAATTCAAATTGCACTCAAAGAAGCCAGAATTCGAATCACACTGATTTTAATTTCTAATATGGATATTGGTTCTTCGGTTTTTTGAAATATTTGGTTTTCAATTTGAATCAAACCGAAGTTCGATATGGTTTGCAGAAGCATCACTGTTTTCGTAGGGTAACTTGAGGTACCGGTCTAAAACAATTTTTTTTCATCTTCATGCATATATTCACATTATACACCTATATATAAAAAAAACTCAAGTAATTTTGAGTTTTGTAAGTTAATATGTGTATATATATATTTATTTATTAACAGAGTCATTTGATAGTCTTTCAAAACTCAAAATCATGTGAGCTTTTTTATATATATATATATATATATATATATATATATATATATATATATATGGATGGGATCCATTGTGAACAAGTTATTGGTTGTGAACGTTGTGAACAAATAAAAAAAATACATATAATCATTTATATATATCAACAAGTGTTTGTAATACATACATATATGTATGTGTATGTATGTATGTACACACACACACACACACATATCTAGAGAGAGAGAGAGAGAGAGAGAGAGACTTTACGAAGAGTAAACCAGTAGAATATAGTAACACCTTATGAATCTTGAAGTTGGAAACAAAATTACCTTTGAAGCTTGCTGAAATAAGAAACTTGTTTGCTCCATTCCACTAATCTAAACAAGAATGACGATATATTAATGTCAAGTGGAAGTACACTAGTAATAAATATGACAAGTCCTGATCAGTCTTTTACCAAGTTGATATCAGTAAATACGACGATTCCTGATTCAGTCCTCCCAAAATTATTTGCTTCTGAAGATGACATACTAGCAGAAGACGGCAAAAACCAACCATCAATCCTTGCAAAATCTCGTAAACCAAGCCTTTTAAATAACATAGATGCCCCTTCTCGAATTTTTTGAATTACATTCAATGGAAATCGAGGTGGTGTGTGATAAACAACCTGACAAGCATGATTACTTAAAATCAGTAAAAAATGGTGAAAGGACCACCATATACACAGTCAAAAGGAGGTCAAACTACCTGCCGAGTGGGAAGATACTTCCGCCGGTAATTAAATATTACATCTTCTGCGTCAGCACTATCGCTAGACTGAAGTTCCACCTGATTGATAACAGAAAGAAAAAGCATCAGAAAGACATGATTCTGGGGTCCCATTAACTTCTTGTCTTCTTGTGAAGAGAAATGAAAAATGGGACCCACAAAATGTTAACGGAGTTGAAGTTACAAAGAATAACACTGAAATTAACAGAAATTTTAAAATTTAGTTACCTCTGTTGGCAGGAACACAACTGGTTTACAGTCGAAATCAGAACCAACATCGAGAACTATTGCTGTAAATTCTCTACCTCCTTCAAGAAATATTTCAACAATAACCCTATGATCAATCCCCTGAGGCAGAAGAATTTACAACATATCAACAAACATAAAGTAAAAGAAAATTGCAAAATTGGAAAAGATGAAATACACCTCTGAAATAATTTCTTTCACTTTGTTTAGGGAATCCGCAACACCATACGCAACTGTAACTCCAATACTTGATCCTGCCCTAGTTGGTTTCACCTGAATCCATGTAAGTAAACCATGAGTATTTAACAGGAGCAATATTTTAACCCTTTCTCATTATGGTGGTTATAATTTGGCAATAATAACTACCACAACTTTCCCTGAGTTAGCATCTAGTTTATTATCGGAAAACCATCTTGACAGACCAGATTCATCCAACTCACTTCCCTGAAACGGAGATTGTAATGAATTAGCGCAGAAAATGTAAGCATCTTAAATATATTCGAATAAAATGTTCTCTGAAAAGTTTAATTTAAACAAAGAAAACTTCAAGGTACATGCCAAAGAAATTTAGTGATTAAAAATAATGAAAACTCGCTACGGATAATTGTATTGTTGAATACTATAAATAGGATACAAGGTTACATAAGAAACCCCAAAGGGCTCAGGCCCGTCTACAGTAGGGTGAGCCAATATAATAACCTAATACAATTATATTATCTAACTATTAGGATTCAGGTCAACTCAAATGCTGAAAGAATCATTAGAGTCTTTCAAAACGTTGTTGTGGTTATGAAAAATTGAAAATCTAAATGTGTATCATCATGGTTCTGTGAAAATAGCAATATTTGACTTGACGTATAGTTTATGGGAAGAGTTTCACTAATTTGAAATATCTAAATATAATATAGGTGAAATAAAGAAATCTTATGGACCAAAATCAAATCATCAATATACTTGTAATGATGGACGATGATGGGCAAACATGTTATTTTAATTTGAAACTTTCCAAAATTGTTGGAATTTTCTCGTAACATCCTAGAGAGAATTTGTTGCAATTTCTGCAAGACAAAGGAAATACTGGCATAGCAATAAGTCACAAGTAACATAATATTTAGGTAAAATAATTGGGGTTAGTTCACATATTTCACTAATTAATAACCAAGATTCACAATCATTCCACCTTGGTGGCTTGGTCACTCAAACAGTCAAACTTCCTTTAGGAGATTGAACCACTCAAATTTCAGTTCAAATATTTTACCAGAAATCATTAGTTTGGGTTTACCAATTGAGAGTGATGCAAATTCCATGTCCCAAAAATACGATGCCACATATGCATTTGTAAACCAAAGTAACCGGTTTCTGGTAAATCCATGGGAATTGGATTCCAATGCTCACCAATTCCGACAGATTCTAGCTAACCAAACGGGGCCTCACAGTGTCGAAACAAAAATGGAACTAGAGTGGTTAAACCTCTAAAAAGTTTGAGTGACCTAGGTGGAAGTGTGCAACAATTGTGAAATTTGGTTACCAACTGATGACACTACTCATAACAATAGATAAACGACCAATTATTAAGGTTAGACCTTCTCAAAGCAAATCTTAGAGAAAACGGAATAATATCAGAGAACTGCTTGCATAACAGCATAAGCATAAAAATGCGAAATAAGTACTTTGCAATGCATAACTTTGCAGACTTAAGATCGCTGCGACTACTCAAGCTGAAAAGAGAACAAAAATCACGAAAAAAAACTGAAAGCATGAATGTGAAAGGTGATAAAGTTTAAGTCACTCAAGGATATTACCTGTAGCACAAAGTTGGGCACTGTTATGAAACCTTGTCTCTTAAGCTCCAAGGAGGCATCATACTGCCAAAGACGATGCATGGAAATATAAGCAACAATCACCATAAAAATATATACGTCTAGAAAGGAGTTATTAAACTGTACAAAGGTAAAATGTTTGGTGACATTTAATTAATTCTGTTAGTCAAAGTTGATATAATTAAATTTAACTTGGGAAAAATCAAAAACCTTACAAATACAGTTAATTGTGTTTCGTATGGCTACAATAATTATCCACCATCTTTTTAGTCAAATTCAAGGTAATTGGATTAATCTTTTGCTTTAGGATGTGGTGTTACAAATGGTATCCGAGAGGTAGCTCCATGAAGTGCATTCTGTCAGATTCATGTATCTCTTAGGGATGACAGTTTCTGGATATATAGGATCGCGTTCGAGGTTGCCGAGTAGATGATAATGAGTTGACACTTGACAGATTCACTAGCAGGTACATTAATGGATAAGTGGGAGCATGGAAAACTTCCACCCCACCCCCACCCCTCCCCCCCCCCCCCAAGGGGGGGTTCAAGCAGATGTAACTTTCAATCCATGAGGAGTTACGAGGAGTCACTGAACAGCCCATGAAAATCTCTCGACTGGCCAGATTCCCAGATGTTGTAGCAAACTACCTATATTGGACTCAGAATCATTCCATAGGGCTCCCTTTAAAGTTTTTATTTATTTTTGTTTAGGATGTTGTCAATCACATGATAATTTAGGACAATTTTAGGTATCTATTGATTTCATTTTTTTTTTAATTTTTGGTCATATATGCCAAGTATTGAACTGCCTTTATAAAGGCATTTCCTTGTAAGTTTCAGAGCCATTCAATGATATTACGAATTTCTTCCAATGGAGTGTGTATACACTTTGTGTTTTGACTTCCATCCTGTGTCTGGATATGAAAATTTTAAGTAGGGGAGTTCATAACAACCCCTCCTACAACAAGTCAACAACAGTGAGGGCCTGAGTGGTGAAACATGAACCCTGGTTAGAGGCTCCCTTTTTTACTTCATTTAGGGGTTAATGAGAGCTTAAAATGCATTGGACTGGAGCGTTGATATTGGTACGATAGCAAGTATTCTTACCTTGTCAAATGCTGTACGGCATTCTTTAGATCTCGTGCCAACAAATGGAACATTTGATTTTTCGAGAAGCTCCTGAAGAGTCAGTGACAAGCAAAAACCTCATAGATACCTATTATTACTACATGATGTTTCCAAATTTTGCTTAGGAATATATTTTAACAGTAGTTCGAACCTGAATGCCACCATCTTCGCCGAAACGGCCATGTATAACAGGGAAAACTATGTCCACCGAAGCAGCTAGATGCTCGGCAAAATCGGTCAAAGCCGGGAAACTCTTTGCAAGGCTGACCAATGAACAGGAAACTTCAGTATACCCATAACAAATGAATTGGAAAGACGGATATTAAATTCTCATTAACGATTACCTTTCAAGTTTAAAATCAAAATCAGCCGGAGTATTTGAATAAACCTGCAAATGTAATAGTGAAAAGATCATCAACAACGAAAACAAAAGCTGTAATAGTAAAAGAAAAACTGTGGAAGCTGTCTTTTTGGCACATATAAATAATTAACTGACCTATTCACTTCTTGACAATATGATATCGTGACTACTTATTCATGCCAATCATTTTGGTCTACCAGGTTCCATTATTTTTGCCATTACTGGAGAGCGTTAATGGCATTTTATTAAAAGTCAAACAAGTTTAAAAAAGGTCTGCTTCAACACTGAAATTTCTAAAACTGACTTTTATTGATCTTGGGTACAGACAATTCATAAATCATTTGAGAAAGATAACATCAACATAGAAAATTCAAACCTGGGCAGAGGATATTGCATATGCGTTGAGATTTGGATCAATATAGTAGCAGCTTACATGCAGGTCATCTCCCTGATACAAAGAAAAACACACTGGATCAGAGAGTATTTTTGTGTGTATGCGTGTCGGACGTGAGGCTCATGACCATCAAATAGTCAAATGTAATCTGTATTTCTCCATTATTCTATTTACATTCGTTAGAAACATGTTGTTCCTTTCACTTGTCCTAACTATGTATTCTGCCAGTTTTTCATGCCAAAGTACCTAATAGCTAATAATCACCATCTTGTTAACAAAGTAAAGATATAACTTTCACAGATTATCATAAGAAAAGAAATAGAGAAATTGGATTTTCTCGTGGAATCAAACACTTGGTTATAAGTAAATTGCAAGGTGATATGCCTACTACATTCAGCTTAAAATTGAATCCGAGTTTATTGGAAATTTGAGGCATGCTATAAAATTGCTTCACAAATTAGCACTTCCTCGTCACTATAGAAGTCCCAAGGCCGTTTAGTTGACATGTTTTCAGTGAAAATTTTCATAGAAACAAGGGTTTCTATAAAACGCATGCAAATCCATCGTTTTTAGATGATTTCAGTTTTTAGCTTTCAAATTTACAAGTAAACTTGAAAACACATTTTTGAGATTTTCACTTTTTGTTTTCAATCTAGTCACCTCAATATATGTTATCAATATATATTATAAAAGGAAGTGAAAAATGAAAAAAGAAAAAAAAAAATATTTATAACACATCCAAACACATTCACTATATCTCTAAAACGTGTTTTTTTTTTTAAAATCATCGTGTTTTCAGTTTTACTAAAAACTTCAAACTAAAAATTCTCGCTTGCACCCCCAATGTTTAACTTACCAGTTCGGACAAATTAGACTTTAGAGGAATGTACTTCATACAATTGCTAATCAACGGATGTTTTCAAAATTAACGCTTACCAAACATATCTTAATAATCCAATACGAGACTCTGTTACACAAAATCCCCAAA
The DNA here is from genome assembly GCA_020465985.1 of Centrapalus pauciflorus. Taxonomy (NCBI): domain Eukaryota; kingdom Viridiplantae; phylum Streptophyta; class Magnoliopsida; order Asterales; family Asteraceae; genus Centrapalus; species Centrapalus pauciflorus. The sequence goes on along the minus strand of JAANYP010009066.1, from coordinate 31,542 downwards.
TTTCAGCTGATATTTCAGAATGGAAACATTCATGTTACACTTTTCGTGGAAAATCCTAGGAAGCAAATTATTGCTACTGCAATTGCAGTACAGATGGAGTATAACAATTGTATTAAACTGAAAATCACACGTTCTGTGAATGAGCTTATTAGGTGAAGAGTAATCAGACCTGAATGTGATCAAGCACTGATCTCGCAGAATTAAGCGAAATCCCACGCTCAGCTGATGGGCCTCCACAGATTAACCCAACTTTCAAAACCCTCCCTTTCTCTCTCTTCTTCTCATTCACTCCCTCTACTTTTGGATCATCAATGGCTACCACTTCACTTGACGAACGCACAACTCCGACCCCAGGAAGCCTCAAATTTTGTCTCAAATTCTTCCTATTCACAGCTACAGTCGCCGCCGGCAAAAGAACATCGGAAGACTGAATTTTTGGGTAGACGAGAGAATTAAACCGCGGTTTGGTTGAGAGAGAAGAAGAGGTTGCCATTTGGATTTTGGAGTGTGGAAATTATGGTTAGTGAGGAGAATGGAAAAAAGACGGTGATCTTTGTGGTGGTGGTGGTGTATTTAATATTTATACGGTGGTGGCCGGCCAGAGGAAAGGAAGAATCCATTTTTGGATTTTCAAAGAACAAAGTGGCTGGCTTTGTCTTGTCTGTCATTTGGGGCGTCTCTTATGTTCTTCATTTTCGTTTAAAATTCTAATTTGATTTAAAACCAAAACAATATAATGAATTTCATTTGTTACAATAGTAAAATGCTGAATCCAAATTTACTTCACATGTAAAAAAATCATGCGACCAAAAAGAAGGAAAAAAAGAAAAGAAAAAACACCAAGTTCATTCGACCCGAGTTTTCAGGATTTTAAATCACAGTTACATTGCATTCTTTGTATTAGCAAATTTTTCTATAAAATAATGCAGATTTTTTGACAAAATCCTGACAAATGCAAATTCCTTAACAAAATGCAAATCCCAAAAAAAAAATTCCGCGAACCAAAAGTCCCTTCATTCTTATCTAGTTTTTTTAACCTTGTATGTGTATTAATCTATAACTACAAACTAATCAAGCTTTTTCATCAAGTAATTCATCATCAAGTAACTTGACTTCATAGTTAATCGAGTTGAGCTTTTGAAGTTTGAACCGGAACTAAATGTCAAAAAAGATAACTCATAAATACAATTAAATGATGAATATAATTTTTATAGATATGTTTAAACTATTAAAGTCTTGCACACAACAAATTAGGGTTTCGTCAAACTAATTTAGCCTAAGTTACCAAACCTGAGCTCGGGTTACTCATTTGCAATCCCCATATCATCATTAAAAACTTATCTCCTTGTTAAAAATTAATTAGGCGTTGCTACATAAACAAGTTATAATGAATTTTACGATATTCGTTGAAAGGATAAATACTTTCAATTTTATATAATAATATGAAATGTTATTATATTGAAATCTATGTATTCTGTTTCAGATTTATAGGAACTGAAATTTTTAATAAACATGTTTATTAAAGTAGTTGGAACTTGGAACTGAAATTGAAAATTATAAAACGATATAAAATGTCAGATAACTAAATAAACCAAATTAAAAATGCAATTAGTTGATGTTATTTTATTTGAGCTTATATTAATAACTATGTTTAATTAGTTAGAGTTAGAACTGAAAAATATAAAATAAATAAAATTAAAAATATAACTAATTAAGATTATATTTATATTTGCAGTTTTTATAAGCTCAAGTTAATTCTATCAATACAGAAGCATAAATTTATGCTTTAATAAGTTAAATACACTTTGATTTAAAAAGATGTGATTTTTCAGCTCTTCAACAACTTGTGCACTTATTATATTATTAGGGTACATATTTCGTAAAGCTAACATTATATCCCTCTGAAGTACAAATCATTCCACAAATGCACAGCTATCATGTATTACTAGGATCTAGTAATACAAAACTCATTACCGAATCATGAACTTGATAAATCATATCTAAACGAAAGAAACCAAACTAAACTGGTATCAAACAATGAAGTTTTTGAATCTAATTTTCATAATTTTTTTGGTTCTGGTTTAGTTTTGAACCATTACAAATCGATTTATAATTGTTTTGTGCATGACCTACTTTGGATCGTCAATCTTATGCTTTTTTACTTTTCGAAAGGATACTAAGATGGCTAATGGCCAATACATCATGATCTTGCCCAAATTTTGCTACCAATATCTGCCCAACACGCATTGACCCAACCTAGCTAAAGATTCATGCATAGATGCTCTTCAACCAGGGTGAAAAATTTTTCCAATGTGTGCAAAAATGCATTTGGTTTATATACGACGAAGTATACTAATATTAATCAATTTTGTACATACTAAAGTAATTTTATAAAATCAATGGGTTTGAAAAAACAAAAGAAGTGGTTCAATTAAATAAACCACGCTGAACAATTCTAACATATTTGAAGCACTTTTATAAAATTTCAATGGATTTCAAGTGAACCCTGTCGTTATAGTGTGGCTCTACCCCTATCGATCCTTCGATGTGATATAGAGAATCACAAGTTTTACCTTGTTGGCCACATTTAATGCAAAATGACGCTATATTGTTATTCAAGACACTCTAAGCATTATGGGGCTATCACTGTATATCAATATAATCTTTCTATGAAAACATGAAATCTAAATAAACTATACAAGTATAAATAGTAAAAGTTGATTGGTGGTACTTGCTATTCTTAAAACAATATGAAGTCATTTCATTTGGTTATTTCAACCAACTGAAGTTTTTTGATAAAATGTTTAATCTAAAAGAGAAAAAATAATAAATTCACAAGGGTGCATATTACAAATTTGATGACTTCATGGGGCATGATATGAAAATATATATGTGATAATTATATATTATTATTAATTAATCTATTATGCTGGAGTGGGAGGATGACGAGCTCATTGCTTTTATTATATAAGGGAGAATATATTTTAACTTGTAGCATACAGCAGCTATCTAGATTCTTCTCTTAATGATTAATAATTTGATGTCACTTTTCTTGTTTTATAATCGGCCGTCCAATTAATCATAATTATTCAAAATCTCCACAGTACTGATCTTATTGTCTGTATTATATAGACTACGAGTACATTGAAAGATTGAATATATTCCTTAGCCATGAATTGGGTGTATAATGATTCTCTAATCCAAAATTTATGAATTTCTGGATAGCTAAATTTCATATAAAACATTTTCCAAAATTAAAGTTAAGACCATATGTTATAAGCTTATAATCAAATAAGAATCTGGTTACCTCAAATACAATCCATCAACCCTTCAAGCTGCTTAACCCTGGCTTTTTCGTCACTTTCCCATCTTCGAAAACTCTCCGGATTTCTGTTGCTTGATCCCATTTCTTGTTTGATGAGTATAAATTTGATAGCAACGAGTAATACCTGAAACCATCAGACTTCATTTCCATCAGTTCCCATCCTGCAAGTTCCCCGACCTCCATGTTCATGTAAGTTCTACACGAGCTCAGCAGAGTTCCCCAAACAGCATCGCTATCCAAATGGACACAATCACTTGAATTCTGATAAATCCTGGATCTGATCACATCATATGCTTCTTTCAAACCGTTTGCCCGTCCTAACATATCTATGACGCATGTCCAGTGCTCCAAGCTTGGTCGAATCTTGTATTTGGTGACCATGAGATCAAAATATATACATCCCTCTTCAATAAGTCCACAATGGCTGCAAGACGAGAGAAGCGAAATGAATGTGACAGCGTCGGGTACGTATCCGTTGTCCTGCATTTGATCGAAAAGTTTACAAGACTCGATCCCTTGACCATTCATTCCGTATCCTGTAATCATTATGTTCCAAGAGCTTAAATCTCTCTTGAAATCAGTTTGTGTAAACAAGGCTCTTGCTTTCTCGATAACACCAATCTTTGCATATCCATCGATCAACATATTCATAACTTGTGTCTCGGAAGCCAGGCCAAGTTTCATTATATAAGCATGAAACAACTCCATGCAACTCACCGAGACAGCTTCTAAGCCCTGAAGTAAAGAAATAACTGTTACAGAATCTGGTTTGTAATCTTTTTCTGATTGCATTTGATGAAAGAGTTCAAGACCTGTGGATAAACATCCGAGTTTTACATAACCATAAATCATAGTATTCCATGTAACAATATTCTCTAAAGACATTGAACGGAAAAACACTTCTGCGCTTTTTGTGCATCCACATCTCATATACATGTCTATCAAGGCATTCCCTACGATAAGATGTGATGAAAATCCGTTCGCAAGAGTAAACCCGTGAATCATTTTACCTTGCTCTAGAGAACCCTTTTCTCCACACGATTGAAAGAACATCACCATAGTTATTGGATCCAACGTCACCTTGCTACGCACCATTTCACGGAAAGCAATCATCCCGTTTTCTATTTGACTATTCCGATTATATACAGAAATTAGCACATTCCATGTTGTGGTGTTTGGGTGCTTAATGCAAGCGAACAACAACTCAGATGCTTTCACATCTGAACACTTTCCATATGCATCCAACATTGCTGTAGACAAAACAACATCTTCCTTCATATCTAGACCCCTCTTGATGATCATTGAATGGATCAATTTGATTCTTTGAATATTTCTCAGGCTTGCATAAGCAGGAAGTACATTAGCAAATGAGAATGAATCAGGTTTCATATCTGGTTCCACCACCATACGCTCATAAATATTGGCTGCCTCTTGGTCGTAACCTTTCCGTTTATATGTTGCAATTAGCGCATTCCACGACACCAAACTCTTGTTAATCAAGTCTTGTTCAAATATGATTTGCACATACTCAATCCTTTCACATTTTGCATACATGTCAAAAATAGCAGTTCCTAATTGGACATCAAAATACAAACCTGTACAGATCAAGTGCCCATGAATACTCATCCCAATACTAACTTCCCTAGCATGGCCAACACTCATTAGCATAGCTAAGAATGTAACAACATTTGGAACCAGATTTTCAGCTCGCCTTAGGCATAAAAATAGGTGAAAGACTTCCTGATAGTTCTGGTTTTGAGCGTATCCCGTGATCAACGTGTTCCAAGACACTATATCCTTATGAATCACATCGTTGAAAACCTGTTGAGCAAGATCCAGCCTACCCATTTTAACATACATTGATATCAATGAATTCATTACCACAACATGGTTGTCAAATCCATTATGTTTCACATAATCATGCACAAAATACCCTTTTTCAATACTGTTCAACTCGCTACAAGCCCTAATTACATGACATAGAGAATGTACATTTGGAAAGTAGCAGAAGTCCACCATCTTCTCAAAAACAATGACAACATCCTCATAACTATAGTTAACCCTAAACCCGTGTATTATACAATCAAACACATCCCCATTACTTCTCATCGGCATTTCTTCAAACACCTTATAAGCATCCCGGAATTTTCCAAGTTTAACATACATCCACTGTAAATTATTCCAAATATCAATAGACTTCCCAAAAACCCCGCGTTTGATCAAGTACCCATGAGTCATGAGCCCGGCATCATGAGCTGGGAGAGAAGAACATGATTTAAGAATTGGAGGGAACGTAGAAAATTCGGGTTTTGAGATAGAGAAAAGTTTCTTGAAGAGAAATAGGGATTGTAAGTATCGGCGGCTTTGGCAAAAAGATTTGATCAGGACGGTCATATGTTGGTTTTAGTTGGAACTGGCGGGAAAATCCAGCCGTTACGCATTCGTTAGGATACATCAGAAAATGCTACCGGTCATCGGAAAGAACCCCAAGTTCTACCGGTTGGGCCGTTGGGCCCTCTCGCTTGTTCTTCTGGAGTTCTGGATCAATTTTTTGTTTTTAATTTATGAGTACGTTTTCAGTATATGCATGTATAAGGTTAATATCGAAAAAACCCATAAACTTTTCTTAGTTTTGTGATTAAGAGGGTGTTTGGTTTTGCGTTATAAACGTGATTATTAGCTTATTATGTTACAATAACGCAAATAATTGGTTTAAAGTGTTTGGATTGCATACGTTAATAAGTGATTATTTGCGTTTAGTGTTCGTCCTACCACACTTTTTCATAAGTTAAAAATTGTAGCTTATTTGCTTAATAAGTGATTATTTGGTCATTTTACAAGTAAAAACGTAAATTCAAACACTTTAAAAACTGATTATTTGAAAATTATGATATCAAACAGCAGAAGCTAAACCAAACACTACATTTCCTGCAGCACTTTTTGTTACAACAATTATCTGATTATTAGTTCCAAAACGCTACAGCACTTTTTCAAACGCAAATCCAAACACCCTCTAAGTCTCCTAAATTTTTTTTCTGATTGTTTAAGTCCCTTAACCATTTTTGTCTTATTCAAAAAACTCACTATCTTTACATGTTTTAGCGATTAAGTCCCTAACTTTTTTGTTTTATTGGTTGCGTTTTACCTATTCATTCAGTAGCCGATCAAAAATATATACTTTTAAATAATGTAAAATTAGTTTAGGGACTTAAACAATCGGAAAAAAAGTTTAAGTGCTTAATCGTGAAAATAAGAAAAGTTTATAGGGTTTTTTTTAATATTAACCCTATATTGAAACATAATTATTGACTCGTTTATCACGTAAATATTTTTATAAAAGTTGTTTACATAAAATGATATAAAGTAAAAATTAAAACATAAAATTATCAGATATCTAAAAAAGTAATCTTTAAATAAATATATTGTAACACCCCAAATAATTAGGAGGTAACTATATTCCTAATAATGTTGAGTTAATATAGTTATTGAAATAATCATTATTAATTGGAGATATTAGTAATATTGACTAATGAGGTAATTAACTTGGCTCAACGATTGAAATGGTAAACTTAAAGGTCATATTATGAGTTAGTTGCCAATAATTTATGACATTTACTATTATTGAGATTTGTATGATAAAAAGAATGTATAACGTGGTGTTTGAATGTAATTAGTATGGTAATGTCAAATTATCTATTTGAGTATTAAAGTTTTGAGATAATGTGATTTAGGGCATTATAGTTGTTTTTCAAATGAAAAGAAGATTGAGAAGGGTGTATTGTGTCATTTGATGAAGGTTAGAGGGTAGGATTGGCCAAAGGCCAAAATCCTCTTCCTCCTCCCCTCCTTAAAACCGTCCATCACCTACACACACACACACTTCTTGTTTTTTTTTGAAAGAAAAGAGAAAGAGAAGAAGAAATTAGGGTTGGAAGGGTTTAATCAAAAATTGAAGGTTTAAAGCTCACAAAAATCGGATTTGTATCATCTTTGAAGGTATTATCATCATCATCATCATCATCTTGTCTCCATCTTCTATATTCCTCCATTTTTGGAGATGAAACCCTAAATGGGTTCATGTTGAAATGTTATGTAATGACTCCCATCTTTTAGTATGTTGTTATATGATCAAAATGGAGCCATAATATGTAATTACATTGGTAGTTTGAGTTAGTTTTGGTTGGAACCCAATCTAGGGCTCAAATGAGCTTTAATGGGTTATGGATTTGAGTTTGATGTTTTAGTAGGATAAATATTCTAAAGTCTTGATTTATATATGTTAAATATTGATATGGAATCGAATGGAAGTTAATAGATGCTCATTTGGAGCCTTAAAGTGGTGATTTGGATTTTTAACCCATTTGTGAACTCAAAAGAGTTCATACGAATGAATGAATGGTCTTTCATGATTTAAATGTGTGTGAAAGGTGTAAAATGGTCTAAAGATGTTATATTATTGATTTCAAGTATTGGTTGGGGTTAAAATCGAGCAAAGGCTCAAGTTGGTGTTTTAAGTCGAAACCGCACGCCAAGTGTTCGGTGAAATGCCACAATGGGTTCTTAATCAATGTTGGTTTGGGTTTAATGTTTGAATATGTTATGAATGTCTAAACATAGCCTAAATATGTCAAATATTGCTATAGAATTGATTAGAATTGAATTCAAGCTCAATTGGAGCTTTGTGTTGCCGGTTGGAGTTTTCGGTCATTTTCGGACTCGTTCGGAGCCCGTATGAGCTCCATGGAATCATGGAAGGTTATGAAATCATTCTAATATGTTTGTAGGTGTCTAATTGACCTTAATATGCTATAAATATTGTTAGTAAGGTCGCTCCAAAGTTACAAAATCAGTTACGAAGGTTTTAGGGGCTTTGGTGAGCATTGGGGGCTTGAATGGTGCAGTTGGACCAGACCAGAAGCCTGGTCGCGGCGCTACCCTCCCCTGGGTCGCGCCATGACCACCTTGCTGCCCCACATTTGTGTTTTGGTTGGTCGGGGGTCGGTGTTTGGGTCTTATTCGTTCGTTGCACCTCTAAATTAAGTGTTTTAAGGGTTTGAGGGCCTTTGATCCATTCCGGAACTCCTAAGGCCTCATATGAACTTAGTACTTTCGGTTTGATAACCCAATACCCTTAGCCCACTATTAGGGCCTTATCTTGTGTTCGGGGGCTTACGTGTACGCGTTATGAATGCTTCTAGGTGAATTGACTCGAAAGGAGTTTGATTGCAAGCTTTAGCCATTCTCCGGGCTATTGTGGCTTTATTTGACGGCATTGGAATCTTCTAAACCAATCACTGTGAGTTCTAGGACTAATGTAGATGAATGATTACATGCTAATTGTTGTTTATGCATTTGTTGATGACATGCTACTTGATCATGCATATTCACATGTTATAGATGGATTCATTGTAGCCTTATTGAACATGTTGTCATGCATCATGAATTGAAGATGAATTGCCATGCTAGTTGATATTGTTGCGGATTGGTTTGTGGTGCATCTCATATAGTATGCTTAACTACTTATTTGTATGGATAACAATGATTGGAAGATGGCAATTCGTGTTGGTTAACCTAGTAGGTTGGACTATTCACTTTCGTGATTGATTAATAATAGCTCGGATATATGCATGGTCCTTTAAGTTGTATATTGGGTCGCATTCGTGGAAATCTAATTGATTATGATTTGGCATAAAGGACTATTCAACCGGTAGGCTTATTAGTAATGTTAAACGACCCCGTTGATATGTTAGAACCATTGTTGCGGAATGATTAGTAGAACCACATAGATGGTTTCTTTAATTGGTCTTATGGACCATTATAGACTCTCATTAGTCATACTGAACCCTAAATTGTTGTGGAATGCGTTTTGGACCCCATTGGATATCCATGAAATATTTCTGGCCCCTTTGGATGCCAGATGCCGACATACTTGCACCGTCGGAAGTCCCGTACTTGCTAGGGACAGTCCCGTACTTGCTAGGGACAGCCTCGTACTTGCTAGAGGCAATACCACTCCCGACTTTGACAGGGAACCCTAGACGACCATGGGGTATGTGGTATTTGGATTTGGATGGGATTATCTCGTGTGAGGACAGCAACGGGCCGCCTGCGGGCGATGATTTTGACACGTTGGGCTGCAAGCATGAGTTATATCCTAGTGGCGGTGTTGACATCATGTGAGGACGGCAACGGGCCGCCTTCGTGGCGATGATTATGACACGTTGGGCCGCAAGCATGTTTGTTCACACCTTTGAATTGGAGTTATTAGTAGTACGTACTGTGGTAATGTAACGTGCCGATTTGGTAAGGCATCTTTGCAAAAGCGTTACAACGTGCTACTATGACACGCGTTGGAATCCCCACTTTGGCTCGACTATGTCTAGCGGTGTAGTGGATTCCAAGAGTTGAGTTGGTCCTCACCTTGACTCGGCTAGGCCGGGCGGTGACGGTGGAATATGTGACATTGGTAAATATCGTGAATGCTAATAGTCCTTAGTGAGATGAGTCATCTTGTTGAGAATTCGAATAGGTAAATAATTGGTGTGGGACACCGATAGTCCTCAACGAGGATGAGGTGATTCCATTCTATCTTGGCATTGGCCATCCTTGGCCCCTATATCTTTAGTTGATTGAAATTATGTGTTGGATATACATGGTTAGCATGTTAATTGTTATTTATATTAATCCTGGAATTCACTAAACAACTTTTGTTGTTTACCCGTTTAGTTGTTAACCTTTTGCAGGTTTGAGCTATCGAGCGGGAAGAGTATATTCTTCCTCGTTATTCAAAGTGTAGACTCGAGACTAACGGTATGCTTTGGTGATTGTGTTGGGTTTGGGTTAGTCGACCTCTTGGCCTTGACTATTCGTTTGCAGGATCATGACCTGTAACCTTGTAGATTCAATAGTTGTTTATTCGGATGCATCACTTATGATGCATTAATTGTAAAAGTTTTAATTCTACCCTAATTCCGCAAGTATTGATGTATAAATCATTGTTAATTACACTAAAATATGTATTATTGTTGTATGGGTGTTTCATATATAGAAAAGAGTATCTAAATTTGATTTAATTTACATCAGATTATATGATATTCGGTTTAGATTTTTTATTTATTTTTATTTTTGAAATAAAAAGAATTATATTTATTTTTTCATGATGAAACGTGGAACCGACGTATAGATATCTCATATTTTCTTTTAGTATGTATGTAACACCCCGATCCCGACTGGACCGACGATGTTAATTAACTACCTCATCTAACCAAAAACAAACTATATTATTTATTAACTTCTAAAGCTTAACATAAATTCGATTGATTTCAACTATCAATTTAAAGTTAAACTAAACATTAACTAATGCTCATGATCACTAATACTAAAATAAAATAGCTAACATAAATCTAAGTCCTCAACGGTCCACACTCTGCGCACTGCCCATCATCACCCCTGAGTACCTGCCGGAAGAAAGAACACAGCATGAGCCAAACGCCCAGTACGGAGATCGATTACAAGTGCAACGTATACGAATTCAAAGACTAAAGAATGTTTTGAAAATAAGTTTATTTAAAAGGAAAGTTTTGAAAATGGTTTTTCTTTAAAACATAAATATCCACCTCCACACCAGATCAAACAAAGAATATAACGGCTGAAGCAACAAAGGGTTGGGTTATATTTACCGAGCGGCCTAACATCATAAACAGTAATCCATCTCACAATCACTCTCAAGACTACACTGAGTCGCGCCACATCAGTGCATCTGGCCGGAAGGGGTGTATGGCATTACACCTTACTTCCGCAAAACTCATAACATAGCCTAGGATGCATCCATACGCCTCCCTGAAATAATCAACAGCTCATATCCCGAGCTAACATGATCTCCATCGATCATAAACATAATCTCAATCATTCATAATCATAATCACAACAAAAGGGAGACGCCGTAACCGATCACACTGTTACGGAAGTGTCATGCCATTGGTGCCGCAATGGCATGCCTGTGGTACCTCCACAGGTAGTTCACTCGGTAATCCTAGCTCCTGTCTAATTTCTAGGGTTCAAGCATCACAAAAGGCCCGCATAAACATCTCAACTTTAAATAATCATTTCAATAACAAAAGGGCCACATTTCACAAAACATCATCAACTTCCATAACAAGCCATAAATATAATCAGTTTCAAAATATGTTTTTCGTAAATGTTTTCGAGTGATAAAAATCGATAATTGCTTTCGATAATGTAAATAAGGAAACTGACACGAGATATAAAAGTTCGACTGTCAAGTATTAGCATGCAATTCACACAACGGAACAACTCAAGAATAACGCTGAAAGAAGTACGGGATCCGTACCTTAATAACAGCTCTGCAAAGTCACGACGACAGACTGAATCCGCTACGAATCTATTCGATCTATAAGAACGAACTTAAATTAGAACTCAGCTAGGTTGGTCTTCTAACTACCCAATCCACTATTTTAATACATACTTTTATTAATAATTATTAAGTTCGGTTCGCAATTATTGTTGGTTCAACTTAAAATATTTCATTAACCTTTATTAATCGAATCGGTGTTCCAATAATTAATTATGTAATTTATCTATACTTTAGTCGGTATTCAATCGCATATAATCTTAGTGTATTTATTTTAATCTCATTGAACATTTGAATTAACTTATAAGAGAACCTTAATTAAATGATAAGTCATTTATATATTTATTCCATTTTAATCCTTTAATAACTAGTAATAACATTTAATTGAAATATAACCGTGAATAATTAATTGATTTGTTACCCGTTAATTATTTTATATCGAATTGGTTCCAATATGTTAGGTTTATTAAATGGGTTAAAAAAAACTAATTATTAATTAATAGGAATAATGATGTATAATAAATAAAAATATAAAACTAAATTAATATATTCATTTAATATTATAATTATTTGTTTAATTATTTAGGTTATGAGTCGGGTCGGGTCGATCCATGACCCAACCCCCTTTTCTTTTAAATCGCCAATTATTAAATTCGGGTTATTATAATGTAAGATTATTAAATTAAATTGAAATAAATAATATGATATATCATAACTTTTTATTAGTTTCCAAATATTGCATACATTAGTGTTTGTCAGGTTCCATTAAATTATATTTTTGTCATAAGTTTTGACCAAATTTATACAAAGACTCATCAATATTTTGTGTTTTCGATTTTTAATAAGGGTTTATTACGACGGTTTTCACGTTTTTTACGTTTTCGTCCTTCTGTTTTCCATAAAAGTTCTTAAGATTTTTTTTTTATTTAGTGAAATTTGGACATTAGCCCCCGGTTATAATTAGTGAATCGGGTCTTTAAAAACTGAAAAACCGAGTTCTAATGTCCAAATTTCACTAAATCAAAAAGAAAAAAATTAACTTGAAGACTTTTATGAAAAAAATAACATGGAGAGATGAAAACGTAAAAAACATGAAAACATGTTGGTTTTTTTCATAATAAACCCTTAAATAAAATAGGAAAACATTTGTAAACATAAAATGTTAATTTTATATTATTAAAGTGTTATGACTTTATATTTTAATACTTCTATTTTTTTTAAGATTTGATCGATATGTCATTTTTATTTAAACATCTTTAGAAATCAAACCTTAAATGTATTTGTATTTATATTACTTGTCAAACAAAGTGAAGTGAATGGTATTATTTATTATAATATTATGATTTTAATTTAGACATTTTTATCGTAGAAGATTCTTGTAATAATGAAATTAAATGGTCAATTCATGCTAAAAAGGGACTACAAATGAAGTAAAAAAATGGAGCTAAAACAATAATGTAGGACAAAATTAGACCAAAAACAATTATGAGAAACTAAAATGGACAATCTTAATAGTTGATTAAACTAATTATATCCCCATAATATATATGGTTTAACCTACTACTTAAATTACAAACACGAATCTATCTAAAACAGATTTGAAGTTTGATATATATTTTATCCTTAGACCTAATAATTAAGTAGATTATAGTTAAAACTTTATAACCTTTTATCATTTAACTTTATTTTTAAAACACAGCCAAGAATCAAAGTTAAAGATTTATTAACATCACATTTGAATAGAAGAATTAAATGGATGGGTGTTGCTATCATACCTGTGGCGCTTTGTTAGAAAACTTGGGTACGATATAACTACAAACATAATTTCAAAGTAAAATAATAAACACAACCCCAATTAATTTCATAATAAAAGCAATAATTCATAACAAAATAATCATTTCACGAAGTAATTTCAATTTTCAAACACAATTTTCGAATGAACCCAATAAAATATAAATTATTATTTATAAAGTACAATAAAATATATATACAATTTATTGTTTTTAAACTCAATAAATTATTATCTTTATTAAAAAATTGTCATTATTTATATTTATTGTTATTATTATGAATATAATACAACTTTAACAAAATATATTTTGAACCAATTCATATAATCTATTTATAAAGTTTGAATAATATATATAAATAAAAATTCCTAAATTATATCAATTAACTTATATAAATTTTTATAAATGTTTTAAAATAATATATTAAAATAAATAAAAGTACTAAATTTTTAATGATTAAATATTTGTATACTTTAATTTTTAATATATATGTGTGTGTATGTGTGTGTGTAAAGTGAATAAATTTTAAATATTCACGTAACACATGGGTTGATAATCTATCTAGTATATAATAAAGGACAACACCTATAAACCACCTTCACCTTCACGTTTAATCAGAAAAGACATATACAATTTATTATTTCAAAAAAAAAAAATTTTAATTCCATATATATTAAATATTAATAAATAATTATAACTATTCACCATTTGTCTTCATCTAATGATGTCATTTTTTATCATTAATTTTTTGACATTTGTTAACACTTAACATATCAACTAATCAAATATAAATCTAAATATTAACTATAATTATTAGTAAAATCAATTTTGACTTTTTTAAAATTTGAATCTACGAAGTTATTGTAAAGTAAAAAAAAAATAGAATATGAGTAAAGGACATAATTTATAATTTTATTTATTGTAATAAAAATATATAAATATTATGTTTTAAATTATATAAATTTTAAATTAAAAATCTTGATGATTGATAAATAAAGTAATTGCTATTTTTATATATTTACATTACTTAAAAAAAATAGTTATGACAAATAAATATATTATTCTTTTAAAAATTAATATTTATATATGTTAATATTTATATACGTTTTATATAAATAATTTTTATTAAAAAAATTCACCGTATACAACAAACAGTAATAATTTAAAATAATCCCAATCTATCTATACTATTAAAATAGTAACTAAATGCCACATGACATGCTCTCATTTAATTTGTCAAATGTGGCTCTCTCCTTTTGCCACGTCATTTACTGATTTTATTTTTAAATTTTAAAGCAAATCAAATCTATGTAAATCTAATATGAATTAATTTATAACTAACTAACTAAAATTAAGCAAACTTTATTATTCATATAATTATTATATAACTAAAATTAAGCAAACTTTATTATTCATATAATTATTATATTATACATACATATATATATATATATATATATATATATATATATATATATATATATATATATATATATATATATATATATATATATATATATATATATATATCAATGTCTAAATTTAACCCATGTAATATATGGGTAATAACCTAGTCTAACATTACAATAAATTTTACAGGAGTAAATGAAGGTTAAAAATAAAGATTAGTAAGTTACTTATATTATCTGTAGTGGGCAACTGGCCCATATGAAGAAATTGTTTAAAGGGATTTCTAAACTAGCTGTGTTTGTTGACTTATTATTTATTTATTTTATTAGGTAATAAATTGTATTTTAAATAAATTGGACTGTTATGGTGATATAAATGGGTTAAAGATTTCAGCATTAATGGGTCGGTAAATTCATAAAGTAACACTGAAAAATAAATGGGCCACTACATAACCAAAATCAAAAGTATCTTAGTCTCTTAGACAGTCCACAGCGCCACAGGCTCACAGGGGACAAAAGTATTGAAAAAACAAATTTAAGGATGATTCACTACTTCTTATATTTAACTGGTTTAAGAACCATGTATTACGTGAATAATTTTTAATAAATAATTAGTTATATAAAATTATGTAAACTAGAAACTAAATCGTACAATGTTAATTCTTATAAAAAATAAAACAAAAGTACATATTTGTCATATATATTATTTATCTATGTTTTTAAATATTTATGAACAATAGTTACCTTTTTAACATTCTTTTAAATTTTTTATTTCTAAATTTATTTATATTTAATCGATATAATTTTAAAGTATAATTTTAGTAAAGCATAATGTTTATATATATTTTATAATAGTAAAAGAGTTTAATATGTAAAAACCAACATGTTCTTCACGTTTTTGCGGTTTAGTCCCTTCGTGTTATTTTTTACCAATAAAATCCTTAAGTAATATATTTGTTTGTGCTTTTAAGAATTTTTCTATATTTTTTCAAAAAAGTTTTCAAGTTTGTGGACTTTTCGGAGAAAAATAGTGAAAACATGTTGGTTTTTTGTGGAAAAAGACAATGTTGATTATGAAAACAAAAAAAACTTTTTCGAAAATCGGATTGAAGACAATAACTTGAGGACTTTCTTAGTAAAAAATGACATGGAGGGACTAAGTCGCAAAAAACACGAAAACATGCATGTTGGTTTTTTTCATATTAAACCCGAAGTAAAATGTTATGAAATATGATTTTTACTTTTTAAATATTTAATAATGTTTATATGATTTGTATTTATTTTTAATATATGTTAATAAGTTTATATTGTATTTATTATTAATATATATTAATAAGTTTATAAATAAATAATATTTTTTAATTAGATATATACATAAGTACAGATAAGATATAATTTGGATGTGATTTCAAATCTTATCTATTTATTAATATTTAAAAATATAATAATTAATAAGTTGTATTTATGTTTTATATTTATTAATCTTTATTGATATTAGAAATAATGAATTATATTTAACTTTTTATTTTATTTTTATTTTAGAAATAAAAAATATAATTATTTTTAGGTGGATCATGGTAATGCCATGTAACAATTTGTGTGTTCTTTTATCATATAGATAACAGTTCAATATAACAGATTAACAGATGTCCATATGTTTATTTTTAATATCATCATATAATTTAATTTAAAAGAAACAAGTTAGGAACTTAAATAAAAAAAGAAAGAAAGAGGAAAGTTCGAAACCACACTGGTTGGGTTTTGAGTTTGAAGCACCACCACCAAAAACGAAATCACCTTCAAAGTGACTCTCTTTAGGGATTAAAGCACCACCAACTAGCATGGTTAATTACGTCAAAAAATAATTTATGATCATTTATTTCAATTTAGGTATCATACTAATTTTTATTCTATTTAAGATAACTTACTCCTCTAATTCAAGTCAATCAAAGTAACGTTATCAGATTGTAAGGGACGTGACAGTTTTTTTGTTTAGCACAAATAATAGTTTCGTTTGTCACAATTATTTAAATAGTTTAATAAATAATTTTATAATTTTCAATCAAACAAATAAATTTAATTTTTTTATCTTTTTTTATATATAATAAATGAGAACACGTGTAACCCCGTGTTCTCAAATTTTAATTTATTATTTTGAATTTTAGGAAATTATGTAATTCAAATTATTATGTGGATTTATATGATTGTTAAAGAATTTAAAAATACATTGTCTAAATGAATTGAGTTCATCTGATTTATGTAAAAGTATTCGTGGCCAACTTGAGGATTAAAAACTTTATTTAAGTGAAAAGGTAAGTTCAGGGACTGAACGTGTCGAGTCCCCAATCCGATTCAACACTTATGTGGCGTTTGGTTCACGGAATGGAATTCGAAGGAATTGAAATTGAAATTTTAGTTATTAATTTGGTTGATGGTGAATGTAGAAGATGATTTTTAGTAATGGTTAGAGATGCATGTCGGTATCTAATTCATGTATATGTTGGAAATTAATTCATGTATAAGTCGGAAGGAATGTCAAATTTCTATAAACAAGGAAATTTGATGGAAAATACATAAACTTTAACCCTTTACATTAGTTTTCAAAAATGATAAACAAACTAAATTTAAATTCCAATTCCATCGAATTTCATCACACGAACTAGACGCCACCTTGGAATAAACAAGGGGTTTTTGAAGTTCATTGTCATTTTCTCATTCAACAATTACATATGGTTCCTTAAGCCTTTGCTCATATTGTCAAAATACATCCAATTAAGGCTGGATTTCTATTGCTTTTGATCAAGTTGATGATGAATCTTGTTAAACAAGTGTTGGCTAGGTCAATATTCAGGTAAGTTTTATGTTTTATGAGGAATTTTGGTTAGTGTTTGTAACCATTTAGAAACAAAGCATAAAAATATTGAGAAATTATTGTTTGTGACATATTCTTATTCATTCTTAGAAGCTAGAAGCCATTCTAATATTTGAAGAAAATCCAAGCTAAAAAGGTATGCAATAATATGATTTGGAATGGGTTTTGGGTTCATATGAATCCTAGCTTTGATTCTTGAGATTAAATGATGTTTGAAGTATAAATGTTGTTAAAACGACCTACAAATGTTGTGTGTGTGTGTGTAGGGGTGGGTTCAATGGAAAACTACTATGCACCTGAAAACTATGGAAACCTACGCATACCGTCCGATTTGGTGCATTTCATGAAAAACGCGGTGGCATGATCGTAAATAAGGTGATGCATCACGCAGGATTTTAATGCATCACGCGGGAATTTTGATGCATCAGGCGGGAATTTGATACATCACGCGGGAATTTGATGCATCATGTCGGGAATTTGATACATTTGTGGTGGTTCAGTGCGGTTTTCACAAGTTTTCAGGTGCATTGTGGTTTTCCATTGAACCTCCCTCTATTTATGTATGTATGTATGTATATTCAAAAATTGTTTTTATAAGGTGTACCAAAGATATAGTGGAGTTCTTGGGTATAATGGTGATTATCGGACTAAAATGGACATGCAGATGTTGACTCGGCGAATCAAGTGGTTCTGGAAAGTGAGCTGATGCATTTTTGGGTTGACTCGACGAGTCGAACCCTGTTGTTCGCACACGTGCACTGTTTTGCTTCTTTTGGATTGCATGTGCACCCTACACATGCGGACACGAATGCATCTTCGAAAATCGGGGTCCACACTTTGTCTAACGTTTTTGGGCAAGGTTGTTGATACTGAAATAAAAGGCATGCTGACGTTGTTGAACAACAAATATATCAGCAACCGGTTTCCACTCGTTGAAGTGTCCAAGTCGCTGGGATTTTTCTGAAATTTCAGTGACTTGCTGTTACGATTAAAAGTGACTGTTCGGTTGCATTTAGAGTTGTTACGTCTGTTGGTTTCCTCAAGTTAATTGTTAATAATAAGTATAATAATATCTGAATTATTAAATTTGTTTATTACATATAAATTAACGAGTTGCTTTGTTTTTCCTTCTCTTTTATATGTTGATTAAAGATGTTAACACCAGTTACACTCACGATATTTTATGAAATATTATACACACTTTTGAGAGCAAAGTTGCAGCAATTTTTCCAGATCGAATAAAACTCCATTTTTGACGAATTTTCAGACAAGTTGGTTAATTCCAACATTACACACTGTTTAGATTGTTGTATCCTAGAAAACATACTCAAATATGTTTTAAGAGAATCGTGTTACACGAGCCTCGGTCTCGTCTTTCTTTTCACGTATTGTAATTTTACTTTATGTCTAGTAATTTCAATATTGTAATTCCATTTCCGTATTGCAATTCAGAATTAATTTCTTATTTTTTATAATCGGTATCGAGCACTCTATTTCTACGGTTTGTATCTAATTCCGGTACTTCATAAAATTGTGATACTCACATGAACCAAGATATTCTAGAGTTTGATTGATGCAGATATGTGTGAAAAAGAGATGTTGGTTGTTAGAAAAACATATAAGGGTAAAGTTTGATCATATTAATCAAAGGATACTAGTTATGCCAATATGGACCACTAATTAAGCATGCAATTGGTTTAACTTCAAAAGTAAGATTAATTATTACTAGTTGAAATCCATTCAATATTCTATAAACATCAAATCAATAAAGTAAAATATACCATTATCACATATAGTATCTGAAGTTTTTTTTTTTAATTATCAAGAATCACCTACTCTTGTTTTAATATGAGACTGAAAGGTGTTTGGATTAGCGTTTTAAAAAGACTATAACGTTTTGAAAACTTATAGTTAGATAATAGTTGCAGAAACAAAAAAAAAGTGTTATTGAAAATGTAATGTACAGTTTAGCTTCTGTTGTTTGCGATCACAAATATCAAAATAATCAATTTTAATGTGTTTGGATTTGCGTTTTAACTTGTAAAATGACCAAATAATCATTTATTAAACAAATAAGCTACATTTGTTAACTTATGAAAAAGTGCGGTGAGATTAATTCTAAACACAAATAATAACTTATTAATGTATGCAATCAAAACACTTTAAACCAATTATTTATATTATTGTAACGTAATAATCTAATAATCTCTGTCATAACGAAAACTCAAACACATTATATACATACCGAGGTTGATTTAGAAACTCAATTAAAAAAATGCTATAATGTGTGGAAACCCTCCCGGGTGTATTGCATTCAACCCACAGAATATAAATAATACATATTTACATAAGAGACCCCTACACTATACATTAAGAATCATTATTTAACACACCCCCCTCAGTCGGAGCTGGAGGAGGACGAATGCTAAGACTGGACTTAAAAGTTAAAAACAACTGTGTAGGAAGACCTTTAGTAAATATATCTGCTAACTGTTGAGAAGATGGCACATGCGACACACGCATTTGCCCCAAAACAATACGTTCTCTTACAAAGTGTAAGTAAATTTCAACATGTTTGGTACGTTGATGCTGTACTGGGTTATTAGCTAAATACATGGCACTTATATTATCACAAAAAACAACTGTGGCACGTGAAAGAGGTAGATGTAACTCAATCAAAAGATTACGAAGCCAGGCAGATTCGGCAACAACATTAGCAATACCACGATATTCAACTTCTGCAATAGAGCAGGACACAACATGTTGGCGTTTAGAGGACCAATAAACAAGATTGTCACCCAGGAAGATGCAGAACCCAGAGGTGGACCGGCGTGTTTCAGGACAGACGGCCCAATCAGCATCAGTGTAACAGACCAAACGAGTTATAGAAGATAGGCGGAGAAAAAGACCATGAGATAAAGTACCCTTCACATAACGAAGAATGCGTTTGAGAGCATTCAGATGCTATAATGTGTGGAAACCCTTCCGGGTGTATTACATTCAACCCACAGAATATAAAGAGTACATATTTACATAAGAGACCCCTACACTATACATTAAGAATCATTATTTAACAAAAAAAAATGAAACTTGTGAATAGAATATCAAAATATTATCATATCTGTCTTATTCTCTCAACGCAACGTACGTTAATCTGATAATAATTAATCACTTATTATGTATGCAATAATTAATTCTAAAAATTTAATGCGAAAGTAAAAATATTCCATAAAACTCCAGTTACACAAAAATGGCTGATGGTTAGCTAAACCTACCTTCATGGCTGTCTTCCCCACTTTTTTTCTCTTAATAATTGGGAAAGGGTACCACCTCATTAATAATTAATCTGTTTAATAGATTTTTTTTTTTTTTGAAAAGTAATTAATTTACTGATGCATATTATTGTACATACCAACACTTTACAAAAGAACTTTAATTTGGTCTAATTAATGATATCAATATGGTTTTCGAAACCAAAAAATTATGGGTAAGTTTTACTGGTGACAAAATGTCTTTTAAGAAACATTGATATATAGATACTTCATAAATGAGTAATTAATTCCAAAATAATTAACATATCACGTACTCTAGCTAAAGTTTGGACATTCTAAAAATGTTTTCTTATTATACTTTCTTATATGTTATTTGGTACGTGGACTACGTCTTTTTCAGTGAAAAAAAATCAATAAAGTGTTCTCTATCATGATTTATTTGTTGTAGACGAATTATAAAATTCAAAAATTGAACGTTTAAAAATTGAAATAATTATTAGTTTGTCAACATTTATTATTTGTTATTTGGTATGTGGACAACATCTTCTTTTTATGCGGACAAATTAGGTGCGACATATTGAATTTCATACTTTTAAGCATGGAAAAATTATTAGTTTGTCAACATTTATATGTGGGAACTTTTTTTTTAATACAAATTTAAGTATAAGAACTCCATTGTTGTGTAAAATTTGTCCACATTTATAATTGTAACTAGCTTTTACATTTTTATAAGTGCGAATAAACATAAAAAATTTTACGCACTTGCTAAAAGCGTGTACAATTGACAATTTTGTTGTAGTGATTGTTCCTTTTTTTTTATATGATATCACTTGCATCAAAGATTTACTTTATGTTAAATTGATGAAAATTCAAACTTTAAATATCATAATGATAGTTCAATACAACTCACTAGAATTTTGATGAGTTAATTACATTATTCAATATTCATCTTTAGTAGTATTAATCTATTAAGTTAGCTTGAGTGCTTTATGAAACTTACACTTATATGTTTAAATTAGATATTAACACATATGTTTACTTTATAAATTGGGAAAGTTAACTCATTTATAGTTTTTTTTTAATAGTTTTTTATTGTAAATAAAAGTAATATAATTGAATTGAGATATTATTAACATCATATGGTAGAACTTAAAATCATGATTAAAATGAAGTACAAAACTATAGCCTACTAATAGACAAGTGTTGAATCAAATCTTTACATGCAACAATATATATTAAAGGCTATTGCTTTATAACCAACCGAGGCTACGTACAAATTAAGGAATCAACCGGATTAGGCTAGACTCAATAGCTAATGAGCATTAATGAGCCTTCAACATGCATGTTTGAACTTGTCCAGAAAACGGGTTGAATCCAGCTTAAGCTCACTCATCAGCTTAGTTGATCGAAATGCTCAAATATCTTCTATAAATAATATTATATTATACAATACTTAAAACTCATTTTAAGTTATTTTTTAACCATTTGTCTGGAGTTAACTTTATAAAAACTCACCTCAATAAAACTAGAGCCCAGATTACTTGATAAGTTTGAGCTACTCAACCAAATCTCGACTCACTTGCAGACTTGATCGAAGCCATTATATATAAGGCTCTAAGAGCTCTAATCGAGCCATGAAAAACTCAATCTCTGCTTGTTACAATATTTGATCTTGCCTTTTGGGATTGGTGAGCTCGATCTCGATATAAACTCGAGTTGATTAAGCCAAGCTCAAGTTGCTTAATAGATCGAAGATTGATCGACTAGTTTGCAACTTTTAAGCAACTTAAAATATTTAAAGTGTTACATACCATGGATGCCCATTTTAATATGTTGTAGTGAATGTTTTATAGATATATAAGTCGTGGATCCCATCCTTTATTTATGTTTGAGACCAACTTCATATCTGTCCCTTAAAGTCACATATGAGATTCTTATCTTTTTAGAACAGACGAGAGCTATATTCGGAAACTTCTTAAGACTCAAATTTTATTAAAAAGGCCAAGTCTAATCCATTATTCAAATTGATTCTGAATATATTTGATCGAATCAATATATGCTTGATATTATGAATTATAATACACTACGAGAAATCCTTCTTAATTTACAGATCGAGTGCTATTGGAGTTTAATTTTAAAAAAATATGGGATGATTGATCGAATCATACAAACACACATATCCCACTACAAAAAAAAAAAAAGTTAAAAACTTTGTGGATAATGGAAGCATGTAAAAGTAATTTATTTTGATCATATTTATAAGTGTGTAAAACAAACTCAATTTTTACTAATAAATTATAAAACTTCGTATGTATAAATCTATAAATATAAAAAAGCTTTATGGTTTTAATTTTGTGTAAATAGTCATTTGAGGGCTTTAAAATAGTCCATACTTAGGTGGTGGATTTACCCACTTTTTTCATTTTCTATCTGTTTGGTCACTTCAACGTCATCAGCTTTTTCATTTCACCTCCTCTATGATTTTAAGTTGGAAATACTCATATTTTAAAGTTGGAAATACATTACCTATTAATTTGAGTATGAGAAGGGGGGGGGGGGTGAGGTTGGGGCGGGACGGGGAAGCTGAGGCGAGGTGCCCACTGGCTCTGGTTCCAGGCGGCAAACCGCTAATTTGGGTGGGATGAGTATAACGTCCAACCTTAAAAGTATGAGGGATGCATAAGTACCGAGCCACACCAAGGGGGAGTGGGCGACCGACACAAATGGGGGCCTGGGCCCATGGGGCAACGGAGGAGTGCTATCATGCTTTGTTGAATTAACAAATCAAATAATGAATATATCATTTCACACACACGTGTGCTTCAATAATTATATCAGTAAAAATATACGACCTACACTACATGACTACATATATAAAATTCCAATGGGTGCTACTATTCTCACCCCATAAATTTCTATTTCTACCCCATCATTATTACTATATTAGAAATCAAATTTTTTATAATTAATTAGCCAATAGAAAAGTAACATCTTCTATTATTTCACTTTTCAATGTCAACCTAACTCTTTTTCTACCCCCATCATGGCGTGTTATAATTTATAGGGATCTAGTTTATGAACACACGTGTTACGTGAATAATTTTTATTAAATAAATTGTTAGATAAAATATATGTAAAGTTATAATTAAATCATATAAATGTCAATTATTACACCTTTATACATTTATCACTAATGAAATCACTATTCATAAGTGGGTTTTGCTATTTTGTTCCTCTCACATCAACAAAGAAAAATAATTTATAAATGAGCTTTGCTAAAATGTGCTAGAGATGGAAAAATAATTATTAATTTTATTTTATTGTGCTAAAATGCACTAGAAGAAGGTTGTGTAAAACACTATTTAGTGGTGGGGTTTGCTAAAGTGTGCTTATACATATTTTATTATTAATAATGTGTAAATTATATAATGAAAATGTTTACACGTTCTTATATTTTTTAATTTAAAATTTAATTTATTTAAATACTAACTAATTCTTAGACATTTTAAAAATAAGATTTATCTTGGTTATAATAATTTTTGGTTTATAATAATTTAGTGTTTTATAATGCCTTATTTTGGTATCTTTGTATTTACTTAAAAAATAAACTTTATTTTATATTCAGTTTAACATAATATTTGATTAATTCTAATTAGTTTGTAATGTTTAGTTTATTAAATATTTTCTATATTAATAACATTATAATTTAAAATATTGACCACACCAATAAAAAAAATTTAAGAAAATATTTTGCTTTACTATACTATTAGTTTATCATCATTTTCGGTTATATGTCATAATTTTTATTTATTGTAATAACTACGATAGATGATAAATGTGTGTTTTGTAACTAATGGTATGCCTCTCTCTCTCTCTCTCTCTATATATATATATATATATATATATATATATATATATATATATATATATATATATATATATATATATATATATATATATATGTTGGTGCTTAGTTTTTTCTCCAACCTATTCAATTTATTTATTTTAGATTTTAATTTTAATTAATATAATTTTAATAGATCTTTTTATCTTTTATGTTAAATTTTTTATTATTAATTAATTTATAAATAAAGTATGATTTAATCGTTTAAACTGTATCTATTAAAGTACAAAAAATACACAGCTATACCTCCGTCGCAACGCGCGGACACCACATAACTTGTTATAAACAAAATTCAACAAAAGTATAGTTATTAGTCATATATATTATTTATCTTTTTTTTAAATATTCATGAACAATATTACAATATAAATTTATATATATTCAATCGATATAATATGAAAATTTAATTTTACGTAAAATATAATGTTTATATGTATTTTATAATATTCTATTATTTTTACTTTTAATATTTAATATTGTTTATATGGTTAGTATTTATTTTTAATATATATTAATCAGTTTATAGACAAGTAATATATCTTTTTTTATTAGATATATATACATAATTATACATAGGATATAATTTCGATGGAAAAAACTAATTGTATTTATCTTTTACTATACAACTAAAAACATTTATTAATTTATCGATTGCCAAAAATTAATGATTGAAAATGACACGTTTGGCAATGTTATTGGCAAACCGTTTAGTTTATCACACATCTAAAAACAAGGTCATTTACAACAACGATCATTATTCACTAGAAGTGTCACTAGTAAAAAATTAGTCGGTAAACTTCACCTACTATACATTACTGATCGGAATTTTGTTATTAGGAAAATGTTGTAGTTCTTATTAATGCTCTTCCCTAAGCGTGTGAATTTTGACAATCCTACAAATAAGGTGTTTGATTTTGCATTAAGATGGATATTATTAGATTATTACATCGTAATAACGTAAGTTATATGTTTAAATTGTTTGTATTGCATTCAATAATAATTGATTATTTGTGGTTTAGATTAACCTAACTACCATACTTTTTCAAAAGCTAAAAAATATAGTTTATTTGGATAATAATTGATTATTTTATAATTTTATAAGTTAAAACGCAAATCCAAATACTTTAAAAGCTGATTATTTGATAATTGTGATAGTAAACAGCACAAACTAAACCAAACACTAAATTTTCGACAACATTTTTTGTTACAAGTATTATCTAATTATCAGTTTCTAAAACGCTGCAATTTTTTTTCAAACGCAAATCCAAACATCATTCATATACTTTTACGACTTAAAAGACGTCACGAGATAGACCCGTATATATTTCCGTCATATAACTTTCAGAAACCACACATGTTCTTAATGCCAACACTTGATTGTTCAATCTTTGTCAATTATCAGTCACAACATTATGTTTATGCTTAAGAAAGATTTAGTTGCTGAATTCTTGATATATCTTAATTTTTTTAAAGTTTACCATATTAAGTTATATTTTAATAAATGACATGACAAAAGGAAGTTAAACATATCATTTAGGTAATACTGAAAATTCACAAATCAATATAATTGTGTTGTAAATTCTTGATATATCTTATACGTATGTATAGTAGCTAGGTAATATATACTGAAAATTCATAAAATATATCTCGTATCCTAAACTAAACCATATATATCTACAAATTATTAATTAATTTAAATTTCACTTAACGTCGTTTATTTGATTTTTTAATTCTATGCTTGGTTTTTCACCTTAACACAAACACAAAGTCACAAACTACTTGAGCAAATTAAGCTCTCCTAGCTTGTATACTCTCAATATGTTTTTAATTAAAGATGGAAAGCAACATGCCGAATATGACTCCACAAATGCATGTTCTGTGGATAGCATCGATCAAACATGAATGGGCATCAAATGGAACTAGAATAAATGAAATACTTTTTATCAAAGGTTGTTCGTTCTGAATTAATTAGCAGTCATGCATGTCCTACAGACTAAGACTAGAATTTTTAAATTTAAAGAAGATAATAATAATAAATAACTTAGTTTGATGGTATCAAGATAATACTCAAATAATAACAAACATAATTTTAATTTTATATTAAATACGTACAAGTAGTATATGATTAAATGTACTACAATAATATGTCAAAAGGAAAAAATACGTTTAAATCTATCTATACTATTAAAAGAGTAACTATACTCATTTCTCATGAAGCCACGTGTCGTCACCATGAATCGACATGTGGCATTTATAGATTTTAAAAATAATAAAAAAATTTAAATCAAATCTATCCAAATCTAATATAATGCACTTTTAAATTCAATTCAAATCAAATCAAACAAAATCTAATACTCTATTAACTTATTAATTAAATATATCCAAATCTAATATAATTCACTTTAAATTCAAATTAAATCAAATCAAACAAAATCTAATAATTAACTAACTTATTAATTATAAGATAATATAATAAAAGTTTTAAAAAATATATAAGAAAATAATTACTCTTCATATTTAGAAATATACAAAATTAATAGGTCATAATAAATAATTATATCATCTATACTTTTGTTTAAAAATAATATTTACATCTTTATCTTTTTATTATTATATTTTATATATACTAAAAATATCCGTGTAATACGCGGATAATAAACTAGTAATCCAATTGAAAAATTGACATTTCACACATTCCAAATGCAATATTTGGTTGGGAAATACAACTACTAACATTTTTAATTCGTTGAGTTAATACTGTAAAATATGAGTTAATTTAAAAATTATTTAAGTAATAAATATTTACCGAGATATACAAAATAAATATAAGAAGTTTGTATTTATTAAATTTTAGTCATTAGTTATTAAATTATTAGATTATATTTGAATAAAATGAATTTAATCTGATTTGAATTGCAATTATATTTTAATACATGATATGACAAAAGGAAGTCATGACAAGTATCAAATTAAAAAAAGAGAATTTATTATTTGTACTTCTAGATGGATTATAGATGGATAGAAAATCAAAAGAAACTTTATTTAATTACGATGTTGTTTGTTAATATAAATATATAAATTATGATATATATATATATATATATATAGGGGTGGGTTCAACGGAGAACCTTATGCATCGAAGAACCTTGGAGAACCACAATGCATCGCTGGAAAAACTGAAATTCATCACGTAGAAATCGATGCATCACGGAGGAATTTGATACATCAAGTGGAAATAATGTAAAAATCGATGCATCACGTGGAAATAATGATACATTACGGGGGAATTGTGATGCATTTGTGGTGGTGCATGGAGGTTCTTCAAGGTTCTTCGATGCATGGAGGTTCTCCATTGAACCCACCTCTATATATATATATATATATATATATATATATATATATATATATATATATATATATATATATATGTGTGTGTGTGTGTGTGTGTGTGTGTGTGTGTGTGTGTGTGTGTATGTGTGTGTATTATCTTAATAAAGTCTTTCAAAATCAAAAATGGCAAATGGATTGTCATGGTAACATTGTTGTTAAACACCTGCTCTTGATATTAAAATTTTAAGATTTTACGATTTTGATGAGTAAAAATGAATCGATCTTTAGTAGGGCAGAATTTTAAGAATAACTGTAAGACCTAAAGATCTCAATCAGATGTAATCTTGCTTTTGTTATGTAAATAAGTAAACATATGAGTTAATTATATAATTTATTTATAATTAAGAACACTTTGTATAGAGTCCTAAAATTTAATACTTAAAATATTAGTTTTTAGAAATGTTATTAAATTATTAAAATTCTTATAAGTTGTGTTAAACTATCATTATAATATTTGAATTTTAATTAAACAATCATTATAATATTTGAATTTTAATATGGGTTAATTGCCAAAAAAAAAAAGTAACCAAGTTTACCTTTTTGTCTAACGTAATCAAGTTTGTTTTAAATAAAAAAAATTCAAACTTTTATTTTTACTTTTTTATCATTTAAGGTAATTGGTTACCTTAGAAGATTAAAACATAAATCTTTGGTTACCTTAAACGATAAAAAATGTATAAAATTTGTTTTTCTATTATAAATAAACTTGGTTACTTTGAATGAAAAAAATAAAAGTTTGATTCTTTATTCTGTTGCGGACAGACTTGGTTAACTTAGTTAATAAAAGATTTAAAGTTTGTTACCTTTATATTTTAGTTAACAAACCACATGAAATAGTGGTTAACAGATTTAACAAGGCATAACAACAACCTGTCAATAATCATTGCCATATATTTGGTAACACTGCTCTGGACTGGTTTAGGATCAGTATGCATACAAAATCACCTCTGGGATGGATCTTATCTCATACTCACACCCTCTCATCACATGTACACATATAACACAATAATAAAGAATGATAAAATCATACACGAGGTGCAACTACCATTTCTCATATCATAATCACATATATCATATAATAAAATAAACACTCGTAAAAAAAGGTGCGGATTTCAAAAATACTATGTACCCACCTGGATAATAACAACTAATCCTAACAAGCCCCTACGATCACTTTCCCCGCCCATTCCGATTTCCACTCGTCCCTGAACATATAACAGATCACAATATGTTAATCGAAGCTTAACAATGCATACTGAATACTCATGCAGAAATAACATAATTAATATAACCCCTAGAAACAACCCAAAAAGACCCCCAAACCCAAACCCGAATCTGCCCCAAAACAAGGGGTCGCGATCGAGCCCGGGCCATTGCTTCCGAGCTTATCATCATAGTCACGCTGCCCCTATCGCGAGTGCGCTCCGACCTAAACTGAACTCAAGATCACTACCCACGTTCAAACCCTAATCGCCTCACGACCATTGCGATCGCACTTAGGGGACCGTGACCATGATCCTAGGTAAACCGTTGTTACTCTGTTTTTGTATCAGTTCTGTCGAGAGGGTTTCAACCCCCAAATTCGATTCCAACTTGTAACACTTTATAAAATAGTCATATAAACACCACCAATATGTATATAAATCAATTCCCAATAATTTAGTAACAATTAACAGAATCAAAGCCAAGGATTCAAGCTTACAGTGTGATGAACACAAATAATGAAAACAAGTTGATGAAATGAAGTCGAAATCGTAGCTGAAATCTCGAATTCTCTTGCTTAGTTCTCTGTTCCTGCAAAGCTTCTCAACACACACAAACTTTAGGAACTTTATATAGGATAAGTAACGAGAACAAGGTTTAAAAGTACGTCCCACATATACGTTTAGGTTATATCGCGGGCTTGACACTCATTCCCGATTCTGTTATCCCAATATCATGTTTAATATCGATATATCCATTTTAATCTCGTGATGTCATAAATATCAATAATCTGGTAAAGTAATAATCCGAATCCACGTATTATTCGGTCCCAACATGCATCCATCCACCAGTCGCAACATAAATGGACCAACCCACAATAATAATAAGTTAAATAGCTAATGGGATAAATCAACATACCAACTCGAAAGTTAAGGCTCAAATCAATATTATTATCAAGTGGCCACCACCAAAGGTGGGAATGTTCGAGCATTGCCAATGGCGTTTCTCCTTAGGTGGAGGTGTGGGGTTTGGTCCTCACCCTCAATGTGTCTAACAATGGTGCTAATAATTAACCAATAACATCTGCTGTTCAAAAAAAATTTAATAAAAACTTTTAATTAGCAAGTAAATAAATTTTAAAGTTTTGTCAGATTATTGCTAAAAGTTTATTTAGAAAAATGCAAAAAAAAAAAAAAAAAAACACACAACACATTATTATCAACATCGTCACACACACACACACACACACACACACACACATATATATATATATATATAGGGGTGGGTTCAATGGAGAACCTTATGCATCGAAGAACTTTGAAGAACCACAATGCATCGCTAGAAAAACTGGAATGCATCACATAGAAATCGATGCATCACGCGGGAATTTGATGCATCACACGTAAATAATGTAGAAATCGATGCATCACACGGGGATTTGATGCATCACGTGGAAATAATGATGCATTACGGAGGAATTGTGATGCATTTGTGGTGGTGCATGGAGGTTCTTCAAGGTTCTTCGATGCATGGAGGTTCTCCATTGAACCCACCTCTATATATATATATATATATATATATATATATATATATATATATATATATATATATATATATATATATTATATCGTGTGAGTTCCTAAAAAATGCAGACTACCGTGAGTACCTGTGAACACACGGGTATCGGATGTGAACATGCTTTGAAAAAAAAATGTTTTTTTTAGTTTTTTTTTTCATATTCATTTAGATACAATAATATAAGGCTATTTATAAAAAAATTATATACATTCACACTTTCAAGCATTTTAAAAATCAAGTGAACGTGAAAAAATTTATGTAAAACATGTTTAGTGTGAACATACGTTCACAAATGTGCAGTTCATGTGATGCATCAATGGAGAACCTATATGCATCGAAGAACTTTGAAGAATCTCTATCCACCACCGCAAATGCATCACAATTCTCGCGTGATGCATCGTTATTTCCACGTGATGCATCAAATTCTC